>JAVDOI010000004.1:225000-815000 GCA_032191485.1 Leptoclinus maculatus
TAGAATTCATTCAATTATAGCCATGTTCAATTGCCCCTCATTTTGCCGGTGGTCCACTGTAAGCTGCTGGAGTAGACTCAACAGAGAGACCTTCTGCCAGAGCTGTTAAAATAAATGGTTTAACTTTGCTATTCATGTCAATTATTATGAGCATGTATATTTAGGTATTCAAATTATTATTGAGACTTAGTGCACAGGTCGGGTACTGAAAAAAAACGGATAAACAGGAAGGCACTCCAACATCAAACAAGTAACAATGCGGAAGGAAAAAATCTAAATTTGCATAATCGTCTGAAAACTGAACTTTTTTGCGCATGCATGAGAGTGCATGTGTCCGTGGAGGTGTGTATAGGGGCGTATATAGGGGGGGGGGTATTTGTGGGGGAGTGTGTGTATGAAAACTGAACATATTTACTCCTATACTGTAGAGGCATTGTGTGTCACCCCTTAGAGGTGTGGGCAAGGAGGGGAGGGGTGTGAAAACTGAACTGCTTTGTGCATGCATGAGAGTGCGGGTGTCCGGAGGGGTGAATAGGGGGTGTGTGTATAAAGTGTGTGTGTGTGTGTGTGTGTAAAACTGAAACGTATTTACTCCTATACTGTAGAGGAAGTGTCCCCCCTTAGAGGGGTGAATAAGGAGGGGAGGGGTGTGAAAACTGAACTGCTTTGCGCATTCATGAGAGTGCATGTGGCCGTAGAGGTGTGTGTGTGGGGGTGTGTGTTAATGTGTGTTAATGTCTTTCAGACTGTGGGGGAGGGCTATTAACAGGCCACTTAGTGAAGACACCAGTCTCTTGAAACATGATGTTTTTTATAATGTTTGTGTAGCAATATAGTAACAAAATATTAACCTTTAGTGGATATCTTAAGTTTTATTTTTGGCACTGTATTAATTTAAATGGCTACCCAGAAGGCAGGAGAGCAACGTGTACTTTAGAATCTAAAAGAACGGAAGAAAATACAAAAAACAACCAGGGTTAAATTAAGAATAAAATACTTAGGTACTTAGTATTTTATTCTTAATTCACCCCTCTAAGGAGGGACACTTCCTCTACAGTATAGGAGTAAATAAGTTTCAGTTTTACACACACACACACTTTATACACACACCCCCTATTCACCCCTCCGTGGACACCCGCACTCTCATGCATGCACAAAGCAGTTCAGTTTTCACACCCCTCCCCTCCTTGCCCACACCTCTAAGGGGTGACACACAATGCCTCTACAGTATAGGAGTAAATAAGTTCAGTTTTCATACACACACTCCCCCACAAATAACACACACCCCTATATACGCCCCTATACACACCTCCACGGACACATGCACTCTAATGCATGCGCAAAAAAGTTCAGTTTTCAGACGATTATGCAAATTTAGATTTTTTACTCTAACAACTACGTTTATTAAGTTACGTTTCAGAATTTTTAGGAGGAAGGGCTGATTTAGTGGCAGCAACCAATGGGAGGCAATCACATGACCCGGATAATTACATGACAGGTGAAACTAATTTAAACAATGAAAACACAAAATAAGATGATATACTATTACATAGAGAAAGTATTTTATATAGATATGTCCTATATTGGTTTTAATAAAAGGCTGTGAGAAAAACAGGGGGCCTATACAGAGTCTATCTGTACATACCTGTCCCTGCTGTACAAACTGGGAAACAGGTAACAGAGAAGATAAGCTATGATAAGAAAGAAAGGGAGAAAACAGAGAGAGAGAGAAGATGGAGAGAAAAGCAAGGCATGTTCTTTTCCATGTGCCACATAAGAGTAATGCTGAGAGGAAAAGAGAAGAAGAGGGTGGCAAGTACAAAATGGAAGGGAGATTGATTCAGAAGAAAGACTAAGAGTGCATTCCTTTAGTGTAGGAGAAAAGGAGCTGATAGCAACAGGAGTATAGGGACGAAGTATGAGATTGCAGTGGTGGTAAGTAACTAAAGGTGTGAATCTTAACTGGCCTTACACTCAGATTACAATTCATCTGTGAACAATTGTTCACAAATTGTTCACAGATGACTAGATAATGATTCTCCATGCATCTCAATTTATCGCATCCCCTACTTTCTATATTACTGCGCATTACTATTTTTCCATCAGTTAATACAAGCAGTCAGATGAATCTGCTATCATATCTATAATATAAAAAGCTGCATCTTTTCTATATTAGTATCTGTGCGAGCCACCCAAGCACATTAACATTACAAAAACAAAACATAAATTCTTCTTCAGTGCATTACGAGTGTGCTGTAATCTACAAGAATAAGGGCTTCACAAAGCAGCCCTATGGCATTTTAGACTGCATGAATTTGCCTAGTGGCTAGCTAACAAGTTACTTTTCCTTACTCATTGCTCATTTCTCTACTTTTACTCAGTTTAAGTGACTTCATCTCCCAGTTTCAGCCTGCTCGCAGGTTTTTTTCATTGAGTTTTTAAATTGAATTCTATTTTTGAAACAGATCAACTAATATTGGTAGTGAGAGCAACAAGTTAGCTAGCCCACTATCACCAATTGAGGTATGAGTGATACTACAATTTGTAAGTATTTTTGCGTGCAATAAAAATGCTTTTTTTGCATGTCATTTGTACACCATGTAGTCTGTACTGACTACAATGTAAACACATCTATTCATATAATATTTGGGGCTGTAGAATCGGGCACCAAGACTAGTATTTCTTTTTTTACTAGCAAAAAGCCTAAAATGTGTAGTAATGACATTCGGCAATGTCGTGCTATTCATACACCTTCCCGTGAGATATTCCTCTAAAAAAGAAGCCAGAATGTATCAGTCAAAGTAAGATAGTAAATCACAGTGCTATTAAGTAAAGACACAAATAAAACATGATCTACACTAAAGTATCAATTATCTATAATATACAGTTTATTGCCAGTTTATTAGGTCCCCCTCGCTAAAATTAATGCAGCCTATTACAGTTAGATGTGAGATGAGAGGATCTAGGGTAAGTGGATGAAGGGATGGGGGTCGTGGGATGAAGGGATGTAGGTTAAGGGATGAGGGTTGTGGGATGTAGGGTAAGGGACGAGGAGGGTAAGGAGGGTCATGGAATGATGGATGGAGGAGAGCAATGATGGAACGCTGACGTCCGTTGGCTGGTGGGAACTTGACGAGTTGAGACTGGGGGTGCTGACTGGGGAGCTGTCTCTTTGGAAGCTCTGATTAGGCAGAGTCCCCCGTGGTTTCTGTAATCAAGTGAGAGAGAGAGGGAGAGAGAGAAAGAAAAAAGGGGTTGGAAGGGAGGGATGTTAAAAATGAGTCAAAGGGGAAGTAAATTGGTCAGTTGTGCTAAAATACTTTGTGCGGAAGAAATGAGATATGTTCGGGGCGTGGTCCTTGTTCCCGAACTAACTTATAAACTTAATTTCACTAACAAAGACCACGCTTACAACAATATGGGTTTCAAAAGGTTTATTGCATGTTGAAGTGAGAGGGATGGACTTGGGAGCGAAAGGTGTTTGAGGGACGAAGGGATGAGAGCTGTGGGATGAGGGAATGAAGGGATGGGGTCGTAGGATGAAGGGATGCAGGGTAAGGGGTGAAGGGATGTAGGGTCAGGGATAAAGGGACTCTTGAGTGGGGGCTGTCTCTTCAGAAGCTGTGATTATGAAGAGTCCCCAAAGGTCCGCTTCGAGTGCGAGTGGACATTTTGGATGTCGTTCAGGTTGGAACGGATGTATGTTATGTATGTGGGGGAAGACCAACGGCCGGGAACCTTAATGATATGGTCGTGGTCGGTTGAAGATGGTGGCTAAAAACGGTTGGACTGGAGTCGACAGAGGGTCGGAGACTGGTGCCAATAGTCTGAATTTCTGGTATGAGAAACGAGAAAGTCGTTGTTTTTGACCTAGGATGTGGGAGGCTCGGATGCCGAACTGGTGCTGAGCCGAAACCAAAGTGAGCCGCCGCAACAACTGCATTTGCACGGCTGCTATGACTACGGGATACATTTTGGAGATTGTGGAAGAAGGGGTGAGGGATGAGAATTTGGGAGGTCATTCTACTGAGAACCATTGCCGCTGCAGAAGTAGATGGAGGGGGCTCCGTCTTTGAATAGCTGGATGTCTTCTGGCTTAGTGATATGGTCGTCATAAAAGAAGGAGATGCCATTCCAAGAGGTTAGGAATGGGTTCCACTGTTTTTGGGCGTAGTTTAGGTGGTCCAACAGCAAAAGGAGTTGGTGTATGGTGCATTTGAGGGCCAGGAGGAAATTTTAGATGAGTAATGGGATCCGATGGATTTTTTCAGTAGGTAGGGATGAGTCGGAGTCAAGGGTGATGCCAAGGATTTCCAAGGACGTGCTCGGACCTAGGTCTTTTTCTGGTGAAAGAGGAATGCAGAGAGGAATGCCGGATTCCCAGAACTCTGCGTTCCAGGAATGCAGAAGTCCGGGAAACGTCAATTTCAGGCTGCTCTTGCTCCCGAAGGTCAGACGCACGGCAGAGTAGTATAACCCCTTCCAAAGGACAACAAAAATGTACCAGTGGTCAGGGTGGATGGGAAGGCCTTTGAAGGCGCTAGTGACATCTGCCTTAGACAACTAGGCTCCTTGACCTGCCAGGCAGGTGAGGGATGTAGCGTGATCGATTGTTGTGTACTGCGTGGAGTAGTCTGGGCTGGGAATTAAGCTATTGATGCTTGAGACGGTGGAGCCCTGGGTTGATGAGAAGTCTATGATGCGTCTCTTTACCCCTAAATATTTCCTTGTAGCTATGCCGATAGGACTGATTCGGAATATGGGGAAAGGTGGGCTAGTGAGTGGACCGATCATGAATGTGTCTTTGACTTCCTGGGCCAGGAGTTCATCGATTGTGTTGGCCTCTGAGATGGCTGATTGCAAATTGTAACATTTGTAGGAGGATTCTGACTTAACCTGCAAACCTGGTTGGAAGCCATGTGTGAAACCTTGTATGACGAAGCTAACGAACTGACGGTCTGCGTGGGTCTTTAAGGCAGAAACTAGAGCGTTAACGTTAAATTTGGGTATTGAGATACTTACACAGGATGTGCTTGGTTGGATTGTGGGTCCAGGTTGGTCTGGTGTGGACAAAGGCAATGTTTAACTTTTTCTCATGTTGGGGTCATTCTAGGAAAAGTCATTGAATTTCAAGTTGAATATGTTCAGGGCACGGTCGATGTTCCCAAACTAAGTTATACAACTTGTGTTTTTAAGTGTTTGAAACCATTTTAGAGAGGTGAACTGTATGATCATTTTTGAGGACGTAGTGTCATGTTAATGTTAGAAATGTCAAATGACATTGCATTAAGCCAACCTGCAGTTAGATGGAACTGGCCGTTGCATTAGTACCACATTGGCAAACTGAACGATCTGGCAGACTGGAGTCTACAGCCGGGGTAAATATACTGCAGGAGCTTGATGAGTGGATGAGTCACAGGTGGACTGGCAGCAGGAGTGAGTGGAGCTCAGACAAATACACACAGAGAGAGAACAAACAGGGGACCAAATAAGAAACACAACAGGGTACACAACTGAAAACACTTGGAAAAGCTTCATCAGCCCTTGACCAAAATAAAACTTCTATATACTTTCGCGGGCTTTGTTATTATGTCATATATATATATCAGTGACGTGCGGTGAGGTTCGTGGCTGGTGAGGCACTGACTCTTTCAGAGTCAGATTTACAAATATATGAACCCAATAGAGCAGCTTAAATCACCATTCAATTGGCAGCTTGCACATTGACTACTGGTTGTTTTTCATATTTATAATAAGCAAGAATGTAAAATTTATAGCGGCTCAGAGAAAGAGCGCATTTCCTCTGCACCCTCCTCCTCTGCTTTTAATTTGCCATCACAATTCCACAATTCATACTCATTCAATACAAATAAAAATAGGCTATATAGCCTACTGTAGTGTATGCATGGTCTTACCTTTACTTGTAGATGAAGTCCATTCGTTGATCCTTCTGGACAACAATCTCCGTGCCTTTGTTGTAAAAGTCCTCCTTATCTTCTTTCAGTTTTGGAAGTCTCTCCGTCTCAATGGAGATTATTGCCAGTGATGAAAGTCGTCCTTGGTCAGTGCGATTCCGACTGTATGTTTTGAGTCTTTTCAAAGCAGAGAATGACCTTTCCACTGACACTGTTGTAGCCGGTATAGTGAGCACCAGCTGGAGTTTGTCACCTCAGGAACAGTCTGCATCAGATCCTTCTTGGCCAAAAAGCTGAGAAGCTGTCCAGGGGATTTACATTCATCCCTCACTGTTTGTGAGCTATACAGTCCGATGAGATCAGCCTTTAGTCTCACAAAGTCAAAGAACCTGGCATATTTTGATGTCATCAAAATGTTGTGACATTTCATTACATTTTGTACAATCGACCAAACCAAGGAAAGCTAGCTCACCACAATGATCAAACCTAGCTGTCAGTTGAACACTGATATTGTCCAGAATGTTATAAAACATTCGTTTCCTCTCATCTCTCACTGACTTTGGACTTCGGACACTATCTGTCGTTCCGAGCGTGGCGCATTTCTGCTCATAGAAACTGTTAAACTCCTGTCTCTGGCGTTCCACAAATCCAATTGTTTTGCAGCACTCTAAAGAGTGCATCGGTTTCACTGAAAATGTCCTCATATGCCATAATGAAAAAGCATGTTGATGCTTTTGACAGCCACCGCTCATATCCAGCGGCCATCATTAGGGTGTCATTATCCCAACTATCTGGATTTTCGCTCATAATACGGAATACAGCACGCAGATCAGATTGGTACATTCATTAGCTTATTGTCTGCAACAGTCTTGAATTTGAACTCCATCTCGTGGGTGCTGCTCTTGGTAAACGTCGCTTCACAACATCATCCGATAAGTGGGTGCGCTTCGTGGACTTACTGAAAAATGTCGCTAGTCCCTCAACTGTTTAAAAAAAAGTTCTACACTCAGGCATGAATTTTGCTGAATGCAAGAGCACCAGGTTCAATTTGTGTGCGTAACAGTGAGTAAACATGGCCTCAGGCACCTTTTCTTTAATCCTGGCCTGCACCCCATTAAGCTGATGACATCACAGCTGCTCCGTCGTAAGTCTGCGCTACCAGCTTTTCGACACACTTGTATTTCTCCAACACTCCCAAGACATACTCGGCTATAGCAGGGGCTCGTCTGTCATCACTCACATCATCAAATCCCAAAAACGCCTCCCTCACTTCACTTTTAGCCACATAACGCAAAATGACAGAGATCTGGGCTTTGCTTGTGACATCCATTGTCTCGTCTACTTCTACAGCAACAAATGAGGCATTAATCTCCTTTTTGATATCATTTCTAATGACCTCACCAACTGCTTCAATTAAATCGTTCCGTATTCTGTTTGACAAGCCAGAAAACACAGTTGATGTCTCCAAATGTCTCGCTAATCTTTCATCTTTCTCAGTAAAAGCATGTAATAGTTCTACATAGTTGCCATGATTAGAAGAGCTTGAACACTCATCGTTACCACGAAGTTCCTGTTTAGCTAGGAAGCAGGTTGCATTAATGAGGTCTTTTAAAATCTCCGTTTTCCTTTACCTTAGCATTGTGGATGCTAATATTGAGTCTCCGCTGTTCGTCCGAAGCCAAATCTATTCTTGAGGTTCCAAAAGTTTCCAAAGCAATTTGGCTTTGAATATGAGTAGTTGATCTTTCATGTTTGCTGAGGCTTCTTGGTAGATTTTTCAAGTCACAAAACCCTGATTTAGTCCAGATATTGTCACACGTTGAGAACAAAAGACAGGGAAAGCAGTAAAGGCGGTTTCTTGTTTCTTTCGAGTGTACCACTCCGTTTGAAAAGAGCGAGTTATCTTCTGTCCCGTCATTTGAAGCAAACCTTTTAGCTCCGGCATTGGTCTCCCATTATTTATCACTTCACGTTTCGATTGATAGTCCAGTTTTGAAAAATGTTTAAGCTTAGCTATAGATTCTTCCATTTTTGCGGTCAAAGCTAAATATACGACGAAGAAGAGAAGTGTAGAAGAAGTGCAACGGCAGAACAAGCATGAACCCGACCCGTGGGCTCTCGCACGCCCCCTTCATTGAGGCAGAGGTACTGTTTGCCTCCCCTCTGTGCTTTTTCTCTGCGGTTTAATGTCAGATCAGCAACACTAAATATACGTGAAATACATGACATATTCTATGGAAAGAAAGGACATATAATAAAGGTGTCTACAAATATTACAGTGGTGACAAACAACGAGAAAGCAAAAGACATGCGCTCAAGCCAGTTTGTGAGGGATTGCGCAATCTGAGGGGAGGCACAGCTCGTTGCTGCCTCAGCTCGCGTGTCTCCTCTCTGTTTGAACAGGACATGCGCTAATTCAGCGATTTTGATTATAGAAATGCTGTAAATGCTTGGAATCATACATAAATTACATTTATAGCAAAGATCAGTAGAGAAATATTTATTTTTGATTTTTGATTTCATTATTAGTTTTTTACTTTTCATGATGACAGGTGAGGCTCTGCCCCCCCTGAC
Organism: Leptoclinus maculatus; assembly: GCA_032191485.1. Classification (NCBI taxonomy): domain Eukaryota; kingdom Metazoa; phylum Chordata; class Actinopteri; order Perciformes; family Stichaeidae; genus Leptoclinus; species Leptoclinus maculatus. The sequence goes on from JAVDOI010000004.1 coordinate 233,490, forward strand.
TGCACGTCCCTGATATATATATGTAAACATCGAACAAAAAGTTTGGAAATTTGTGTTTGGTAGATTATTTCTCTGTTGTAACAATGCTTCTTGGCAATAAATCTTATACCGTTGGAAAGCCTGTTTAGTTCCCTTTTCAACGGTGCCCCATTTGAAAGGAACATGCATTTGTGGGACGAGCAGCACAGCTGAGCATGTGGGCATGAAAAATGTGCCAAATCTTCTCTGCCAATGCCAAACAGCTTATTCTACTGTTGCTGTTGATTCTTGTTTTGAGCCAGGTGCTGACAATCAGGTGCCTGATTGGCATCTGATTGTCAGCACCTGTGAGCTTGGGCCCTGCTACAGTGGTCAATTAGTGTCTGCTCCAAGAATCGGCATGCCACGTTTGTCTGATCTTGATAAGGCCCGTGCGATAGGGCAACTTCAAGCTGGTGTTCCGCAAAAGCAAGTTGCGGCATTATTTGGAGTGAGCCCTAGTACCATCTCCAAACTGAAGGCCAAGTTCCATGTAACGGGGGATGTCAGAGACAGACCGCGAAGTGGGCGTCCCAAGAAGACCGGTTCCTCACTCTTTCAGCACTTAGGAACCGTAGGCTGTCTTCTACAGATTTGCAGTCAAGGTTTGCAGGACGATATGGCACACGGCTCTCGGCCCAGACAATCCGGAACAGACTGCACGCAGTCAATCTCCGGGCTCATATGGCTGCCAGGAGGCCTGCCATGACTGCCCTTCACCGTCAGGCCCGTTTGCGCTGGTGTCGGCAACACCTGCACTGGAACCTGAACATGTGGAGGAACGTTATGTTCAGCGATGAGTCCAGATTAAAACTAATGTTAACATACATACAGTGGTGTACTAAGTAGTAATACTACAGTGTAAAATACTGTAAAAAATGCACCATTCACTACTTCCAACAATGCAGTGAATAAAGCAAAAGCATAGCTAAAATACAATTATTGAAAATTGGTGAAACAGCTTGTGGAAAACAAAAGTATTAAATATTTAAGTTCTATTGGAAATAGATAAAATAAATAAAAAATAAATAAATATTTAGAAAATTCCCAAATTGCAGTCAGGTCTTAGTACACAACAGCATATATATTTTTAGAGCTGCATGCATTGGGGAATTGAGACAGCAATTGAGTTTTTAGTCGCACACTTGTTTTGCCTCTCTACTTAAGAACTAGTGCAACCTGTTTTAATTTAGGGATGCATGAATCTGTACTTAGTAAACGCATTCGTTATATAACAGGGCCAAGCTTGAACTTCAGGACAATTGGTCCAACCAGCAGCTACTTGCCAGGAAGAATACAAAATATAGTTGCCTGATACTTTGTACTTCTACTCCATTACATCTCAGTGGCAAATATTGTACTTTTTACTGACAGCTTTAGTTACTTTGGAGATTCAGATAAGCAATGCAAAGATATAAACAATTAATATATTATAATGCTATAATGATGCAGACCAAAGAAAAACGGATGTGTTCTCTCTTATAAGGCTACTTCTTTGCATTCTGACACAATGCTACATTTTTAAGGAGTTGCTATTACCATCTGCCACAAAGCATCACACTTAAGTGTGGGGTAAAATATGCAACTTGGCAATGCTACGCACAGATGTGACCTGGGTCAGTCTGAACAATAAAATAATGAGTCTCCTTGGTCTATTGAATTGTCATGAATATTCATAGGCTGGTGAGTATACAGGTCAACATGGGCTGCGCTCAGTTTCTGTCTTGTTAATCGTCAGAGCAAAACATGCACATGATCATAAATATGCATCAATATATAAATATTCATTAGTGTCTTCTAATATCATGGACTTGAGACGCATGCAGTCACCCACCCCCCAAAGATTTCCAAAGCTTGAAATGTACTCGTCTCCTCGTGAACTCAGTTTGTTGCAGTGGATGTATACGTCTGATAGTACATAATAACATTTAAAGCATGCAGTGGGAGCTGCATTAACAGTTGTGAAATAGCAGCTCTTCTTCTGCAAACTTCAAACTTAACGTTGTCTAAAACACTTGGCAGTTTTTTTGTAAGAATAATTCATATTCTGCAGAGACATTATAAAACAAGTTGTTAATGTTTTGCGTTGCAGTTTTCAAAACAAGCCATCGCAAATCAAGTGAAACTCTTATATGTAAACATGTCAGTGATATGGTCAAAATAGCTGATTGGCCCTTTAATTACCTTGTCTTTGTTCATCTGTCTGTACGGAGCTGTGGAGGTATTTCTTCTACAGTGAGTAAATCAGATCCTCCAGTCAACCCACTGAGACACACATCACACATGCTTGATTTCTTTTGGATCAATCTGTAGCTGGAGGTCTCTTGACATATTCAAATGAGAACATTCAAATTTATATATATGTTTTAGCATCAAAATGCTATTTTCCCTTGCCTAGCCCTTACAAATAAGTTTTTCCACATGACCCGACGTAAGTTTCTGCATGATCACGTTGCTACATATGTATACATATATCCTCATCCATAGTCAGTGGATTACCTACAGTAACTTAGATAGCAATCTCCACGTTCCCAGTTTTTTTCTCCGAAAAGTCACACGATACTGATTTTTTGGTGGGCCTTAGGTTTGGGTTGCTAAAATATGTTTTCCTGCTGCTGCAGTCCACGGTCACTCTACCTTTCCATCAGACAGCCCTTTCTGATGGGGAACTGAAGCTGTTATAACTCTTCACAGCTACTAGACTCCATTGACAAAAAACTGTAATTTTAGCTCGCACAGGAGTTTAAAAATCGGAATTAACCCTTTCAGTTTTTCCAAACTTAGCACAGCTAACTTTGACTCAGTTTGTGCTATTTTCATATTTTTCATAACCTTATTGATTAACTTACTTTAATGTACTTTGCTAACCCTAACCCACAGTGGCGGCTGGTGGAAAATGTTCTTGGTAGGGCTGTGCCACATCCAATCAATTTCAGCAAACATCCCAGAATGATTTAATGCAAACAAATTAAGGTATCAAACGCGCATTACTACTTTGCAGTTAAATATTTAACATTTATTCCAACACGAAAAAAAGCAGTAAATAACACTTTGACAAACACGTCATCTTATTTTAGTCACCCTCACAGGGAATTCAGTATAATATAATATATATATCATATAATAATATTCTGTATAATATAATAATATATATATATCATATAATATTCTGTATAATATAATAATATATATATCATATAATATTCTGTATAATATAATAATATATATGTCATATAATAATATTCACTATAATATAAAACACACACACACACACACACACACACACACATATATATATATATATATATATATATATATATATATATATATATAATAATATATATATATATATATAACTATATATCCATTTCTCAGACAGGTGCTTCATGTCCCTCACTCCCTAACTGTCCATGCTGGTTCTGTCCCCGTTGTTTTAAAAAGATAAATAAGTTATTATCATGACGTCATCCAGCTAGTCAAACCTGTCTGGTGTACAGCTAGTAGAGAAGCTTCATGTACTGCTTCTCTTTCCTGCTAGTCTGCTGTCTGATTGTGAGGTCAGGCTGATCTGGGATCAGCTCTTTCAGTAGTTTCTCCTCTCAGTTCTCCTCTCAAACGGGTCTTGGAGGAGTAGTGCTCACACTGGCGCTCTCCTGTAGAGACTTCTCCTGACGAGAACGCGCAGCTTGGGGCAGGAAAAAAATCTGCCCCAAGCTGAATCTATTTGAGGACGCTGATTGGCTGAATTGTATGTCACTCATTTATATCTTTACTCAGCATTGGCTAAACTGCTTTATAGACCCGCCTCTTTGGGGCAGTTTTTCCAGCGCCCCAGCCAGCTGAGACGTGCACAGGCAGAGAGGACGAGCAGACAGGCAGAGAGGACAAGCAGGAAAAGCATATATTTACCGCAGATATCATATTTTACACATATTACTGGGTGATTCCATGTTTCAAAAACACAAATATTGACAATTTGTATAGTTTATTTTTATTTTAAATTTTATTTTTATTTATATTTTTATTTTTATTTTTATTATTTGTAGCTCTAGGGGGGGCGGCGCCCTAGCGCCCTCTATGGACCAGCCGCCACTGCTAACCCAGAAAAGGACGCAGAAGGAGTCAGCTTTTAAACACAAGTCCACACAGTGGGTTCACGTCCTCATTTTCTAGTAAGCTAAAAGAAAAAGTTGCTCCCGTGATTTTAGTAGTTAAGTAATTGAGTAAAAAAATGTATCAAATAATATGAATACAGTAATAGACGAATAACGGATGAATGTATGATGGCTCGTTCAAAAAGGGCCAGCTCCCCCCTGTAGCCGGTGCGAGCCGACCAGACGTAGCTTCTACGTGACGTTCCGAAGGAAGCGTAAGTCTAAGCACAACCACACAGTTCACCACCAACCACTCCACGTTCTCCCCACTCAGCGAAACCTACTCAGCTCTATTCTGAGAAACATGAAGTTAGCAAAACCGGCAACGTTGAATCCTATTTAAAACTGCTGGCTAAGGATAAGCGTAAATACAGTAAGATTGTTATTCACGTCGGCAGTAATGACTCCCGATTACGCCACTCGGAGGTCACTAAAGTTAATGTGGAGTCGGTGTGTACAATAACGCAAAAACAATGTCGGACTCTGTAGTTTTCTCTGGCCCCCTCCCAAACATGACCAATGATGAAATGTTTAGCCGCATGTCATCGGTCCACCGCTGGTTGTCGGCGTGGTGTCCAGCAAACAATGTGGGCTTCGTAGACAACTGGGAGACTTTCTGGGGAAAACCTGGTTTGCTTAGGAGGGACGGCATTCATCCCACTTTGGATGGAGCAGATCTCATTTCTGCAAATCTGACCAAGTTTCTTTGTGGACCTAATCCATGACAACCTAAAGTTCAGACCAGGAAGCAGAGTTGCAGTCTTACACACTTCTCTGAGCTTCCATTAGAGCAGCTACTTACCCAAAACCATATAGAGACTGTGTCTGCCCCACGGCAACTTCAATTAATTAAATCAAAAGTCAGGAGACAGTCGAGGAGTTAAACAAAATAACCTAATAAGAGTTAACACCACCAATGCAACAGACTTAATAAAGTAGTTAAGAAGGCCGGCTCCATCATTGGCTGCAAACAAGACTATCTGGAACAGGTGGTGGAGAGGAGGACACTGAAGAAACTATTATCCATATTGGATAACCAGGACCACCCTCTCCACCATCTACTGCAGGGACAGAGGAGCACTTTCTCCAACAGACTGATCCAGCTCCGCTGTCACAAGGACAGATACAGGAGAACATTCCTGCCCTCTGCTATTAGACTTTATAATATATCCCTGTGAGCCCTATTACCTAATCACTTAACCCTCCACCCCCAGTCCTACTGAATTTTGTCCTTCATTCCACTACAAGATAATAGATAGATATATAGTTAATTTATTAATCCCAAAGCAAAAAATATATTAAATATTAAATATAAACATGCACAATATATACAATAAAATAGAATAATATTAAATTAACTAAACAATAGTACAAAGATTTAACCAAACAAACAAACAACAGTGTAACAGTGTTATAGTTGTGTGATTGATTTGGCCAGAGGTGATATATTATAAAGTGTTATAGCAGAGGGCAGGAATGTTCTCCTGTATCTGTCCTTGTGACAGCGGAGCTGGATCAGTCTGTTGGAGAAAGTGCTCCTCTGTCCCTGCAGTAGGTGGTGGAGAGGGTGGTCCTGGTTATCCAATATGGATAATAGTTTCTTCAGTGTCCTCCTCTCCACCACCTGTTCCAGTTAGTCTTGTTTGCAGCCAATGATGGAGCCGGCCTTCTTAATCAGTTTATTAAGTCTGTTGGTGTCTCCGGCTCCAATGCTGCTCCCCCAGCAGACTACAGAGAAGTACAGTGCACTGGCCACAACAGACTGGTAGAACATCTCCAACATCTTGCTGCACACGTTGAAGGATCGAAGTTTCCTCAGGAAAAAGAGTCGACTCATCCCCTTCTTGTACACAGCGTTGATGTTGGTCTTCCAGTTCAGTCTGTTGTCGATGGAGACACCCAGGTACTTGTACTCCTCCACCATGTCCACGTCCTCTCCCAGAACTCTCAGCGGTTGTGGAGCCGTCGTCTTCCTCCTGAAGTCGACCACCATCTCTCTGGTCTTGGCCACGTTCAGCATCAGGTGATTTCTACCGGCCCACTCCACAAAGTCATCCACTACTGACCTGTACTCCTCCTCCCGTCCGTCCCTTATACACCCGACCACTGCAGAGTCATCAGAGAACTTCTGCAGATGGCATGACCCCGAGTTGTACTGGAAGTCAGTGGTGTACAAGGTGAACAGGAAGGGAGACAGAACAGTTCCCTGTGGAGCTCCAGTATCACTGACCACCGTATCAGACAGCACATGGCCCAGTAGGACAAACTGTGGTCTGCCTGTGAGGTAGTCAGTGATCCAGGAGACGGTGGACACGTCTACCTCCACCACCTGCAGCTTCTCACTCAGCAGCACTGGTTGGATGGTGTTGAATGTACTGGAGAAATCAAGGAAAGTGATTCTCACAGAGCCACCGGTTCCATCCAGGTATGACTGAGCTCGTTGCAACGGGTAGATGATGGCGTCGTCCACCCCCACACGGGGCTGGTATGTGAATTGCAGAGGGTCCAGTGAGGATTTCACCTGTGGTCGGAGGTGGGACAAGACCAGCCTCTCCAGCACCTTCATCACATGTGATGTGAGGGCAACCGGTCGGTAGTCGTTGAGGCCAGATGGAGTCGTCTTCTTTGGTACAGGAACCAGGCACGACGTCTTCCACAGCACCAGGACCTCCTCCTGCTTCAGGCAGGTAGTAGCACTGTATGCATCTATGGCATTAGCATACAGTAGGTCCAGAGTTTTATTGTTCCACGTTAACAAAACGTTAAAGAAAAAACAAAACAGAGAGGAAAAAGTGAAAACATTACCCCACTAGAGAGCTGCGCTCCCTAAATTCCGGGTTACTTGTGGTTCATAGTCTTAAAAAGTAGGATGGGACCCAGAGCCTTCAGTTATCAAGCTCCTCTTCTGTGGAACCAGCTTCTCGTTTCAGTCCAGGGGGCAGACACACTCACCACATTTAGTAGGATTAAGACTTTCCTTTTTAATAACGCTTATGCTGCGTTCACACCAAACCCGTTAATCGCATCATTCGCGTCGCGTTACTCGCGTGGTCTTTCACGTGGATCGCGCCAGAGAGGGGGCGTGGCTTATCGCCCTGTAAGCCGTTCAACTGTCCACCATTTATTTCCGCCATCAACCATGGAAAAAATAACCCCTATTTCTGCTTAGTACTTGTTGTGGAAGTCCCAGATATCTAGCAAGCCACACGTAGGCTGGTTTACTACAGCTGTATGAACACAAAATAAAGTGTGATATTGCTGTGATTTGACCTCAATAAACGGACAAGAAGGGAAGCCGAAATAACTACATAATGATGATAACTACATAATCATAATTTTGAATTCATGTTTTGTTAGTTCTCTCCGCAAGACGACAAGCAAATAACTTTTCAGTTCTTCTTTTCTCAATGGAGCTCGGATCGATCGGTGCTATTCTATGCTAACATTGTAGCAGCTCCATCAACACTCACAATAACGTCATCTAGGCGTAAATACGGCAGCATCTTTTTCATTATTTGTACCATCTGGTTTACACACACACATTTATACACATAGTTTTGTCCGGTCTCTACTAATATGAGGTATCGTAGAGCTCTGGGTGAACACAGACGGCTACAGTATTGGTTTCCTGATTCAACAACGGCAGGAAGTCAGTGATGACAGGGGGAGCATCTCAACTCTGATAGGCTATCAATCGTGCCGCGCCATCGCAAATTTGCGTCACTCCAGTCTCATCGCGTCTGTGCATAGAATCAGAATCAGAATCAGCTTTATTGGCCATGTATGCGTACGCATACATGGAATTTGACTCCGGTTTCCACTTCGCTCTCGATGTACAGACACAAATTTACAATAAACAAGAAAAAAAAAATATATAAAGGGGCAGCAAAAAAACAGATGTAGTATTTAACAATATGTACAATAGAAGTATAAACATATATACGAAAAAGTATATATATTATATATGAACATAAACCTATAAACAACAATGGCAATGGAATTGAGGTAATAGTGCAAGTAGTGGTAGTAGTGCAGTATGTCTGATTAATTGTTCATCAGAGTGACGGCCAGTGGAAAGAAGCTGTTCCTGTCTGGTGGTTTTGGCGTACAGAGCTCTGTAGCTCCTACCAGAGGGGAGGAGTTGGAACAGCTTGTGTCCAGGGTGTGAAGGGTCTGCAGTGATCTTTCCTGACTGTTTCCTGACTCTGGAGGTGTACAAGTCCAGGATGGAGGGCAGGCTGGAACCAATGATCCTCTCTGCAGACCTGACAGTCCGTTATAGTCTGTTTCTGTCCTGTTTGGTGGCCGATCCAAACCACACAGTGATAGAGGAGCAGAGAACAGACTGGATGATGGTGGAGTAAAACAGGACCAGCAGCTCCTGAGGCAGGTTGAACTTCCTGAGCTGGCGCAGGAAGTACAACCTCTGCTGGGCCTTTTTCCTGATGGTGTCGATGTTGGGGGCCCACTTCAGGTCCTGGGAGATTGTGGATCCCAGAAACCTGAAGGTCTCCACAGCAGACACCGTGCTGTTGAGTATGGTGAGGGGGGGCAGTGTTGGGGGGCTCCTCCTGAAGTCCACTGTCATCTCCACAGTTTTGAGCTTGTTCAGCTCCAGGTTGTTCTGACCACCAGAGGACCAGCTGTTCAACCTCCCGTCTGTACGCAGACTCGTCACCGTCCCTGATGAGGCCGATGACCGTTGTGTCGTCTGAGAACTTCAGGAGTTTAACAGACGGGTCCTCTGAGGTGCAGTCGTTGGTGTAGAGGGAGAAGAGCAGTGGGGAGAGCACACATCCCTGGGGGGCGCCAGTGCTGATAGTCCGGGTACTGGATGTGATTTTTCCCAGCCTCACCTGATGCGTCCTGTCAGTCAGGAAGTTTGTGATCCACTGACAGGTGGATGCAGGCACAGTGAGCTGGGAGAGTTTGGGTTGGAGTATTTCTGGGATGATGGTATTGAACGCAGAGCTGAAGTCCACAAACAGAACCCTTTCATATGACCCTGGGGAGTCGAGGTGTTGCAGCATGTGGTGCAGTCCCAAGTTGACTGCATCATCCACCGACCTGTTTGCCCGGTAGGCAAACTACAGGGGGTCCAGCAGGGGCCCTGTGATGTTCTTCAGATGGGTAAACACCAGTCACTCAAAGGACTTCATGACCACAGACGTCAGGGCGACAGGCCTGTAGTCATTTAATCCTGTGATGGAGGATTTCTTGGGCACCGGGATGATCGTGGAGCGTTTGAGGGGACTTCACACAGCTCCAGTGATCGATAGACTTTGTATGTAATCTACTCGCGCGAATAATTTGCGCCGCGTTTGGTGTGAACACACCTTTATAGTTAGGGCTGTCTCAGGCTTATAGTTAGGGCTGGCTCAGGCTTATAGTTAGGGCTGGCTCAGGTTTATAGTTAGGGCTGGCTCAGGTTTGCCTTGGACCAGCCCCTAGATAAGCTGCTATAGGCCTAGACTGCTGGGGGACTTCCTAGGATACACTGCGCTCGTCTCTCCTCTTCTCTCTCTCCTTCTGTATGAATTCATGTCACATTAATGCACATTACTAACTTTGCTTCTGCCCCGGAGTCTTTGTGCTTTCTCACCTCACCATGGATCGTGGTTATATCTGGATCCTGCTCCAGACTCCTGTTATTACTAGCAGTCGTAACTTTTCCATCATTATTCTGCTTACTACTCTCATTATATGAAGAATTTCTGTCATATGCATTGAATGTGTTGTAACTCCGTTATGTTGTTCATTCTGTACACATGACATCTATCACACTTCTGTCCATCCTGATAGAGGATCCTCCTCTGTTGTTCTCTCTAAGGTTTCTTCCTTTTTTTCTCCCTCTGTGAGGGTCAAACGTCAGAATGTGTACAGATTGTAAAGCCCTCTGAGGCAAATTTGGGATTTTGGGCTGTACAAAATAAATTGAATTGAATTAATGCAACACTAATTTGAAATGTCTTCAAATTTGAAATGTCTCCCTTTTGCTTTCTGATGTTTCCCTCAAAGGAAAATACAGCACAAGTGATTCAGAGAGCAGATATGTATGCTGTAGCAGACACAATAAATGCAATTTAATTTAATTTGGAAAAGACATGGGACGTATATTCATGAGTTTTGCTGTACAGTAAAGTTTAGGCCTGAACAGCACTGAGCTCTTCCACTACAGGCTGTAAACTAGCAGAGAGTAATTCAGTTTGGACAGGAGGCACCAGGTTATGAATTGGCTATTTGTGGGCCAAAATAAATCCCCCATTTCTCTCTCTCATTCTTTCGCTCTCCTCTTTTTCCTCTACAGTCAGCCTCCCCCTTTTCTCGCACAGCTTTAACTCCTCACTGCCTTCCCTCCATCCCTCTACAGCATTCCCCCACCTCTCCCCTTGCTTTCTTCATCCGTCACGGATGTAATTACCTGCCGGCTTTGGCTTCAGCACCTTCCTCCTTCATTTCAGAGGGCTGGAGTGTAAAAGAAGGGAGGAGGAAGAAGAGAGAAATCTGAAAATGAATAAATGATGGTGAGGTGAAATGAGACAAAGCACACTCACAGGCTCACTTATGTGTGTAATGAGTGACACCTGTCAGGCTGACAGTCGTATCTGTCGGCTGTTGTCATTATGATCACACAGACCAATGCACAGAGTCATGGGGGTTGTGGGGGAGGGATTGATGCCCTGCATACATACTCCCACATTCTCCCTCTCCTGATTGCACAGCCCAGTCCACTTGAACAAACATTGTGGGTGGTTTGGGAGGTGGTGAATTAAAATTAACTCACCTTGACAGCTTCTGCCCAGCACATAAAGCCACACTTTCAATAAATGCTTCATGTTAAAGGTCCCATATAGTAAAAAGAGATTTTCATGTCTTTTTTTAAATAATTAAGCAGGTCTAAAAGCTACATTAATACTGTGAAATTATTGAAACACTCAATCCATGGAATAATAACACACAGCCTGTATTCAGTAACTGTGCCTTTAAATGAGCCGTCAGGATTTCTGAACAGTTGTAATGTCACATGTATACAATATGTTGACCAGGGGTATTCAATTAAAGTTCAACGAGGTCCAGTCATGCGAAGGTCTGGAACATCACAATAATGTCTAACTTGTGCTGTGATTTAGTGCCTTATGTGTTGAAGTAGCCAACGGTTGTATTAACGTCTGTATGTCGTCAACACCTGACTGTCAAATCAAATAAATAAAGTTCAATTGAATAATATCTCAACAATATTTATTGTCAGATTTCAAACTGAACTGGATGAATTATAAATAATCTATTATCTATTTATAAATAAACTCTTATTTCAAGTAGAATAAGAGATGCATTTAAGAATAAATTAAATAATAGAAAGCTTTTGAAAAACTTCATTTTACCAGAATTCACATATTCGATGGGCTGAGTAGCATCACGTGAGATGGTTTACAACACATGTGATTGGTCGGTGTGTTTCCTTGACCGCTGAACGAGCGCCGGTTAAAATAGAAGTGCTCCGTCAAAATGTTATAATTCTAAACTATTTATCGATTTTAGGTCCGGTTCGGACACAACGGCGCCTGGGTCTGCCTATTAGTGACACCTGATGTAGACCGTCATAAAACTTAAACATTGTAAATGTGTCCCAGTTTAGTTCCAGTTGCAGTGTAAGTGAATGTCATCAGCTGACAGAAGGTAAACATGGACCCAAGCTGTGGCCTAGCAGCACTACTCTGTTGAAATGTGCTAAAATGGAGCATTTCAGACAGTTACAGAAAAATAAAGAGTTAAAGAATATAACCATGTTCCATTAACCAAAATACAAGTATGAACCTGGGAATGAGCATACGTCTCCTTTAGTGGAGTTTAGTGGAGGCATGATGTTGTTATGAAACTTGTATTGAAATCTCACTATGACTTTAGATTTCTTAATTATGTCTTATGAGACACTTAAGAAAGTACCAGGCACTCTTTTGGTTTAAAAGTTGTAACTCAATGGTAAATGGTTAGTTAATCAGGCAGCCCTTTTCCAAAGGTTACATGGTCAAAATGTGAGTTGGAAGCATCATCTTCCTGAACACTAATGCACATTAGTGGGCCACACAACTCGAAAGCTGGAAAAGCAGCAGTGATGTTTTGCAATGTGAGTGAAGTGGATATCTCTGCTGCAATTATAGAGTCAGCAAGGGCACATGAAGATAAATGAAAATCACCTCATGGACATGTGGTTGAACCTATATGAACTATTGTATTTAATACTCCCATTAATTGTACTTCTGCTACTTTGTTAGTCTGCTCAGCCCACACACAGATGACAGTGTAATCAGAAGTACGATCCAACAATGCATTCAACCTTCCCAACAGAGAGATTAATATTAAAAAAATACATCACAATTTAGAGAAATAGTCCAACTGGTGACCCTAGTAATGACAACCTCCATTCCTCCCTCCCACACTCATACATATACATGGTTGTATAAAGTGTTATGTACATCGCCTACACAAACTAAATTACCATCTCTGCAGACTACACTGTATCTGAAGGTGAGGGATGCATTATGTTGGTATTGGAAACTTCCTTTACGCATAAATGGCAATGCACCACAGCAAGAATCTGTATTATTTTTACCCATATTTCTATGATGCAATGTCTCAGAATGACTTCCCAACATCATGTCACGGCACATGTAGTACTGGCATGTTATTTAAGATGGGGGACTTCATTACTGCTAAGCATTACCAGGTACTAAGAGGCTGTATATGCCAGAAAAGGATGCAGACCCGACTGAAAAACCCACATGAGCCTGACTCTCGACAGTTGCTCCACCCATTAATCCCCCTATGTTGCTCTCTGGACTGCGTGGTTGGACCAGATTGGTCAGGTCCACTCTGGTCCTCCCTTTGTTTCAACAGCTGTGCACGGAGCTCGACATTGGATTCAGCTCATTAAAGTTCACAAATAGTGAACACTAAACCAAAACACTTCAATGATGAGGGCCAAGACACTCAAAGTCAGTTGGAGTTTGGGGGTGCTGAGAGAAAGTCAATTTATATAAAGAAGTCATACCTGCATTAATGGTTTTTGCATTCATTTATATGGCCAGGGTGATTTAAATACATATTGTAATATTTAGCATTTTACACCAGCAACTGTATCTCAAGGTAACCACAGCAATTACACTACAAAAGTTCCAAAAACTGCAGTTACTTGAGTGGCCACTTGAGGCTGGCTCCAAAACAGAGTTAATCCCCACAAACCCCCATGTCAAAATACCCAACTTCACAGCAGAAATGAACATGTTCTCTGACAATTGGTTGTATCTCCGTCATGTCAGGAAGTCGACTCTCTTAATGTTTGAGCAGTACCTCGATCCGATTTCCCACAAGTGATGCTGTCCTTCTCTTTTGTCAACACTGTATAGGATGTTGTCGTCTTGTTTGACTAAACTTTATTAGAATTGTCAAAAGACAAAGTGGCAGTAGCTATAATGTGAGCATGCACGTCGTGGCCGATCAACTGATCAGTATAGTGAGAGCATCAAAGTCACAGGGTCTGGTTGTGTAGAACGTGTGTTGTGAGTTAACAAAACATAGCCCAGCTTAAAGTGCATGAACACCTTGTTTTTAAATACCTGACTTTCATTTATGACCTTCGCCTATCACCATTCAATACATCATCTTAAAACAAGGGTTTGATGGCACATTTTCTATCTTCCCATCCTCATGAGGACATACAGACACAGATAGTACATGTCCTAGTGACCTTTTGCAAAGTGTCTGCATTGTTGAAACAGGCCCCAGCAATCAATAAACACCACAGGGCTTGTTTATCAGGCAAGCTATACAGAAATCAGCTCAGATATGACCTGGTACAGAGCTGTGGCCTTACTTGGCCCACGTTCTGGATTTGGGAATTGAAAGTTTTAAGTGCTATCTTTTTTGTCTGTTTGAATCATGTTAATTGTTATTACTTCCTACTATGTTGTGCTGTAGCCTACAGACAAAGTGAATAATCTCAAAAGTCCAGTTATGAACGACATGGATCAAAGATCTGTGACTGTAGTGATGGAATATGATTGGGAGTCTGCAATGGTGTTTTTTTGGATAGTTGCCGAGATGCTCTAGCCGCTTCTGGTTGCAAAAAGCCAAGATGGCGACAGCCAAAACACCAAACTTAAGACTTCAAAACTGTACCCACAAAACAATGGGTGCGATAGACTGTACGAAGCGGACTTAGTCACTATGTCAGATATATTTTACGTATTTCTATATACGTAACCTACTTGGCCATAAACCCGTTTCTGATTCAGACAATGAAGAAAGGGAGGAGGGGAAAGCAGGAAACGAGGGAGGAGAGGAATAAAGAGACAGACAGAGGGGAAGGGAGTTAAAGATGAAGGTGAGTTGGAGAGGAGAATAAAGCGAGAGTCGGGGTGGTATGGGGACCAGTGTCTGAAAATAGACCCAACTAGATGAAATAAAAAAGCACCACCATCACTACTGCAGCGGAGCGGCACAGTCCGCAAATTCCCTCATAGATATTTTATGGAGCGTAAAACAACCTCACAGGTTCTGGTCAGAACTGTGATGTAAAAAAGGGAAAAGAGAAGAGAGAGGGAGGAGAAGGTAAAAGAAGGTGAAGTGGGCTGCAGTTATTTTTATGTAATGGAATTTTAACAAGGGCCAGACATCCGCTCAGTCAACTGAAGAGAAAGTGAGCCTGGCTATTTACAAATGAGGGTGTTTTTGATCATTTATACAAAATTAACGACTTAAAAATGTTTTTTGTTGAAAGGCTGCTTGCCACAAGAATGTCCTCACCAGAAAAATCACATGTTCAAATGCCTAAAATAACCTATGTTGACTTTTATCTTGGAAGGACTTTTAGCAGCTGTGTAAATTCTAACTTGTTGGTGAGGAAGAAAGGCGGAGGTAACCCTGTCTGGGACTGTGTACATCATGTCTGGGGACTGTCTCCCAAAGCTGACCATGCACATCTTTATTGGATATGGGAAGGTGAACTCAATGTACAGTTGCCAAACCAACCATTTAGTACTCAGTCCACTAGTATTTTGTCTTGTAAACTGAAACACAGTCGGAAAACGTTTTATATAAGGCATACGTCTTTGCACAAAATGTCTCCTTAGTCCTAAAAGCAGCTAGGGTGTAGAGTGTTATCTGACAGAGGAGGTGGAGTGGTTGGGTACCAGCATCTCTAAAGCTCACTAATTAACAAGACAGGGTGCAGTGCAGAGTGCTAATTACATTATGACAATCGGGGGGTGTTAAGAGATGTTCACATAGGGGCTGGGGAGAAAAACATTTTGACCGAACTCACTAAGTCAACCTATTGTCTGTATGGTGCATTCTGGCCATGATTTGTATACCTGGCAACGGGATTAATTTATGCATGAAAAGTACAAAATAAAGGTACATGTGATGAAGTGATGAAGGAGTCCTGTTTTCTCTCCTTAACTGAAGAAGAAATGTACTTATTTGCCACGATCCGCCAGTAGAAGCAGCCGTTGCACCATGAGCAGGCGTCTGCTTCAGTGAACTGAGGTCTTACAATCCACATTATCGTGCTTGTTTAACGTAATGTCTGTAGATAATGATGAATAAAATCCATTACACCGGCTCATGGACACGTACCAAACTAGAACTTGTTGAGCAGGAAAGTAAAGAGCATTAAACCTTCTGGATATTTAGCGCCTCCTACGGCACTCTGCCAGAAAGCTGCTCTGGTTTGGGCAACAGACCTTTTTGGCTAGGGTTAGGAAAAGATCATAATTTGGGTTAAAATAAACCCTTTCTGGCAGAAAGCCCTGAATGCAGATGTCCTGAACACATCTTAATCAGGGGGTTCAGGGTGGTGCAGTGGCTGGGCGCAGTGACTTCATGGAGTCAGCCGTTCCACTTGTAAAACTAGAACTTGGTTTTTTTTCCGTTTGAATTAAACAAATTGGACATAACGAATTAATCAGCAAGCTTTGCCCCCTCGGCTCCCAGTCTTGATGCTAATGTAGGCTAATCGCCTCCTGGCTCTAGCTCGAAAGGGTCTTCTTCTCCATCTCTTGGTAAGAAAGAAAGGCCATCAGAATGGGATGGACTAGAAAAAATGGAGAGCAATTATGAAACCCTGTAACCCCATTTGTTTGTGTAAATATATCAGTCAGTCCTGACTAAGAGTCAGCTAGTCAGTGAAAGTAGATGCTTCTGTGATGTGCTACTGCAGTACTTTTACTCTTTATTGCAGCATTTGAATGTCCATTAGGGATCAAGTTCATCCATCTACACTCTGGGTTCAGCTGATGAGTAATTACTCACTTCCTGCTGTAACCATAACCCATGTAATAAATACAACCAACAAACAGAAATACACGTCCAGCTAAATGTTAAAACACAATATACATTATGTGCGTTTGTGGTACAAGTGCATGAATCTGAAGTTTGATTACTTCCTGTAAGTTATTTTATGTTAGAAAACAAGCATTTGTAAAGTTTGAATGACCTGGGACCAGCTTGGTCCACCTTCTTACTGGTTATTGTACATGTTCCCCTTCTGTGATCCATTATGAAGTATATTATGACAATGGGAACATTCATCTGCGGTTTTACATTAAAATCACACCTTTAACACAAAGCATGTGCACAATTATTACATTTAAGTCCATTAAACCATGGCAACAATACTTTCAGCTTCAGACTTCATCTTGAGCCTATTACCTTTCCTCAAACACAGGGGTCATGTGATAATATTAGTTGCGAACAAATCAACATTTCTGCGGTTGGGGTTGTAATTATTTTTTTGCAGTTTCCCTGATGAAGAATTGTGGAGGCTGTGTTGATGATTATAAATGAAACTTTTAACTGCACGTTAGGTGAAAATCCATCCTACACGTTACGGAGACCCATTCGCTTCGGAGCAAGAGATCTTATAGAAACATAAATAGGCTTTATTAATACGATATGTTGTGGCGGCTGCAAACTAGCCAAACCAATTATGAACTGAATAATATGAGTAATGTTGAGTTGAGGTGTTAACTTTCCTGTCAGTGTGTTGCAGCCGACCATCCTGGCAAAAGACTGAGCCGCTGCATCACACCTCTCTCAGTAGAGCAGCCCGGCTAATTGGACTGTGCCATTCTGCAGCAGCAAGAGGGGTGTTGTCGGAACCTTTGCATCTGCGCCACAGCGGAGGAGTGTCTTCACACCCCTG
This sequence comes from Leptoclinus maculatus, assembly GCA_032191485.1. Lineage (NCBI taxonomy): Eukaryota > Metazoa > Chordata > Actinopteri > Perciformes > Stichaeidae > Leptoclinus > Leptoclinus maculatus. Next base: position 250,863 of record JAVDOI010000004.1, read on the forward strand.
TGATTGACGATGGACTGGGCAGCCTTGTGTATATATTCTGCAGTTAGGAGATGGCGGGGTTAGTGTCCCTTGATCAGAAGAGCACTCACTATGTTGTTTAACCTAAGTGCTGTTTAATTATCTTTATACTATTGTACATATTTTGGGTGAATAAAATCCCTATTTTTTCCACTTTACCTGCTCTCCCAGCTTTATGCGTACCCTGGTCCCTCACATATGTATAATGTTAAATGTAGATGTTATATAGCATATTTTTAATAGAAGCAGATGTTACGCAGGGCCTTGGCGTCAATTCAAGTAAAATACAGACTTTACTTATCAAGTGTGAATGTGCTGCACGAAACACAGATGTACTTTCATCACACGAGGTATTAGTAGTATTACTAGTACACACTTCATCAATAGGTAGGAGCGGGGTGTCTGGGGGTTGGCCCACAGAAACATTTGCATTTGTGACTGTGTCCTGCATTCTGACATTTCAAGAATGAAAACATCATTTTTATTTTAAATACATTTAATTCTCAGGAAAGCATACAAAATAATTCACCCCTCTGGTATGGTATCAGTCATTCATTTTTGTCCCTTGCCCCTCCGAGAGTCTGTGCATGCCACTGACCAGATTTTACTAAATGTATCCCCCTTTCCTTCAAAACTTTCCGTTAGAAACACAAATTTCAGAGCTGCTGGAAAGAAGCATTTCTATTTGCATAGAGTACATCTTACTCTCAGTAGATATAACCCTAACCCTGACAACACCGGGAGAGTTAACAATATGTACTAGTCCTGTGCCAATAGGGTTCCAGTCATCTTCTTTCTGTTTCTAGTATTACAATGTTTTGTGTATTTAGATGACTATTGTAATTAAACTCAATACAATTCTGGTCATTACGCAGCTTCGCCTTTGCCTCTTTCTCCATTGACACAGCTTGCCTTGCATTATCACATGCAAATCTAATCTTTCACAGTGCATTTAGTAGTCTTGTACGTCCAGCTATTGAAACATTTACAGCATGCAGAGACAGTGTGTCATTTATTTGTTGCTGTCTAAGAAAATAAATTGATTCCATTTCTCCAAGCTGTTGCCTGCTGTTTCACTGCACCTTCAAGTGGTGAGCCTTCATTCACCTCTTTTCTCTCCTTCATGACTCTTGGGGTGTTTTGAATTTCACACTTTACTTAATACTAGGATCAGGTAAGAAAGGGGTCAGTACTATTCTTTTTTTACACATGCATGGATGTCTGGTCAAATAAATCTGACCAACTGGCATCTCTCTGACCTTTGACGTTGACAATAATAAGGGGCAATCATGCTGTAATCCAGGGAGGCAGTAATGGCAGCAAATGGCAGGATAATTAAGTAATTAGGATGATTCAATACAATATAAACACTGGTCACACGCAGACAGGCAGGAGGACAACACATGCTGGATGCAGCCGTGTGTGTGTGTCAGGCAGTGGCTGATGGTGTGATTAATACAGGCCATCAGTAACAGCAGCCGTCTCGCCTCACTGAGCGGCAGAGAGACTCGGCTGGCGATTCCCCGTCCTCCCAACACACACACACACACACACACACACACACTCACACATATCCCATTCATCATCTGAGTTGCGGGAGAGCAAGGAGATGTAAGCACTCTGCCTGTCTCTCTTCTTCCCTCTCCCCCTGCACACTCCCACTCTTCCTCTCCACGATGCTACACCGCCTCAGGAGCCATCAACTCCACTTCACCTCCATTTTTCCCTCTGTCGCTCTTCCTAAATCACCTAACTGTACTAAATCAAAAAGAAGTCCCTCACATATTTACCTCTTGCTTCACCCACTCGTCACTTTCTGGCCCTTACTCAGGTGTGGAGTTGGCTTGTCAGTGAGGGCTGAGTTCTGGAATGTGTGAGACGCTGAATGTGGCTGAGCATCCTGGACCCTCTGTAGCAATAGTGGCTGAAACAGGGACTGTATATATCATTACACAGTATTTGTGTCAGGATTGCCTGGGAAGCGGGTCGATTGGGCCCAGTAGTGATTTTAGCTGCCGTGCTACCATTAGCACCCTCTGAATGTCCCAAGATCCCAAAGAAGATAAAATAATAAAATCTTCTTAAAGGTGCAATCCTTAAGATTTCAGTTCTCGTTGAAACGCTGTTTAATACTACAAGTCCCAGAATACTTGGCGTAGCAAAACATATGATTGTCATTTTAGTAAAGCAGTCAGGCAATAATTGGCCAGATTTTATGTCTGCGAACAGCAAAAGTGAAAGTTGATCACTTCATTAACTTTTTATCCAACACATATCTCACTGTTCCATTACTACCTGACATGTTTTTAAACTGAACTGATAGATACAGTTTTGATACAGTAGCGGTCAGTGTCAAACTGGCGCACAAAGTTTTCCTGTGACAACTTCATAATAAAAAGTCAATCTCGTGTTTGTCAAAATGCTTTTAATGTGAAGAGCAGCAGTAGGAAATGTTGGGTTTGCATTAGCAGTAACATAGGCTCAGTCACTATTGTGTTACCTTATTCTGCGATATATAGATATAGATATAGATATAGATAGACTAAACAGACATTTATTTGTGAAAAGCTTCCAGGTTTCCACTCTTAATAAAGCATGACAAAGGGATTCCGACTATTACATACTATCTGCAGCTGTTAGCTGTTGATCAGGGCGGTCAGTACTCGACTGATATCTATCTACAACGCACAGGGTTGGATTATGACGTGCAGTCATCTAAGCTATATTGTCCATTGATTGATGAATTTACTGTTTGTCAGACCACAAGTGAGATAAGAATTAGCTAGCTAGCGCACCTGACGGACCCTCCGCCTCAATCCCCACTGCCAAGAGACTACTTTGCCGGGAGGAAAGCGGACAGCAGCTCCATAGACTGACCTTCAGTTAGCCGCTGGTGGGGGGTCAAAGTGGACTGGTGACCATGAAAACTGAGATAATTATCTTCTGATTCCAGAAAAACAGGGCAATTTTTTTTACTCAAAGATATTATTGCAACAAAACGATACTAAGACTCATAAAGGACACAGATGATACGTTAACACATGGTGTGTCCTCAACTCGAGTGATGCAGTAGTCAGTATGATAGACAATGATCTACACCAGGGGTCTCAAACTCCTCTTCACTCTGGGCCACATCAGCATCATGTGGCCCTCAAAGGGCCGGTTGTAACTGTAAGACTGTGTAAATGTAACTACTCCTAACATATTGGTAAATAACTGTCTCTGCATTTGATTATTGTTTATTCAAGTGTAAAAATATTGTACATGCAGTTATATAAATGTAAAAATATATTTAAGCACATTTCTGTTATAACTTAAATCCTTTTAATTTAGGGTTAATAAACCCACATTACTCTATCAAACTATTAAAGAAAATATTAAAGAAAATATCAAACACAAGTTAAGGCCCGAACGGCCCCCATATGGGAGTTGAGTGGTACCGAGTGGTACCGAGCGGTACGGCACAAAGCAATTTTCAGAAACAAATATAATAATCCTACAACCATGTTGCATACCGGCTTAACGAAGAACTTCTGATGAACAGAACCATGTATAACATTTTACACACTGAAAACACAATTAAACACAATCTAACAGAACCTATCAGAACCGCTAGCAAAATATCTTAATTTTTTCGCTTTCATTTCACGAGATACGCACTCGAAAAAGTCCTCCGACCGGCGATCTATTAGCTCCCATAGCTCGTCTTGCTACTTAACAGCATTGGCATTCCACCCGGGTTGTACCGAACACTTCGGATTTACTCTTTGTGAAACGGTTCAAAAGTTACCCGCTAAAGAGAGGACATAAACAGCCATTCATCCCGCAGAATAATTCTGAATTTGACTCACTTTGAGATGAATGTTGACGAAACAGTCTCCCATAATACATTTTTACCGGTGAAAATCGACTTCTTCTATGGTTTTATTTCCTGAAGGAAGGGGGGTCAAACCAGCCCGGAGGACCACGTTTCACATTTTCAGAATCCGGATTTTACGCAGGCTCTGCCTGCGCGTATCGGGATTTTACAGAAAACTATCCTGTCAATCAAAACCACGTTGCCACCAGTTCATTGGCTAGATCCTAAGGCGTGTATAGATGTGTCGTAGTATTGAATTGACCAACCACAGGCTAGAGAAATGGCCCAATACACACACGCTATAGTGCATGCTGCCGTGAGTCGGCGGCCCCGAGAGGCTTTGGAGAGGATTCTAGCTCTCAAAAATTATGCCAGACTGCTGTATGTGATAGATTGTGCATGTACAAGGATAAAGGAAGTTAAATATATAGTTATTTAAGTTATAAAAGTACAATGGAACAGCTGGACAGGCTGTTTCTCAAATGACGACCTCTCGTACGTTAATCTCTCTAGCTCTGGCCTACTTCACTCTATTCACTCCAATTCTTTTTTGTATGACTACTGCCATTGTTGTCTATGGTGGTGGGTGGTTTTTAGGCTTCATTTTTCATATATTAATATAGTATTATCAATAATAGTGCTTTTTCACCAGGCGAACCTGACATTTTCAAAGTGGAGCTGTGTTCCATCTTCATTTGCTATCAACCAGTAACATATACACAATATTTACACATCTCACCAAAGCTCACCCACTTGAGTGTTATTAATAAATTGAAATTATTCAAATAGACCTTGTAGTTAGAGTAAGGCCCCTTTGAGTATGGGTATAGTATTTTCGAGCAGAAGCCAAAAAAAGGCCTAGGGTTAAAAGAATTAATACAATAACTTTGTTCAAAGCTTAAAATCCTTTCAAGGGTGCGTTTGCACAATCCCACGTGAAGTATTTCATCTGTTGTAAAGCCACGTTTAAAGTAGTCTTCAATGTACTCACAAGCCATTTACATATCAAATGTAGGGTAACCAGCCAAAGAGCTGCTTCTGTGACTGTTGTGTTTAAGTATCTCATCATTATGACTTTCTATCTCATCATTTTGACTTTCTATCTCATAATTATGACTTTCTATCTTATAATTATGACTTTCTATCTCATAATTTCAACTATGGGGATATTTTTATTATCAAGTCTAACTTTAAATTTTTTTATTTTTTGCTGGCGGATTCGCGGGCCACATAAAATGACGTGGCGGGCCGCGAGTTTGAGACCCCTGATCTACACCCTGAAATTAAAGTAATTGATATCCGGAGGTAGGCAAATCCATGTGTTTTGATTATGAATGATGAATTTCTACAGTGATTTGGGGTTTTTTTCTGGAAATGTTTGTTCTGTGAAATCATATTCAGACGAGTTTGGTTTGGTTGTAATGTTATAATGTTACGCATATCCAGCATCAGGCAGCAACGCTGAAGTTTTGTCATGAGCTGCGGCCTGTAAAGACATGTTGCGGACAGTGTTGGGGTAGTTACTCAGAAAAAGTAACTAGTTACAAGTAACTAGATTACTTTACTAGTTACTGCATTTGAAAAGTAAGTTCACTACTAGTTACTTTACTTTCCATTTTTTTAAGCAAATGTCCAAATTTACCGCACATGGACAAACATCATGGCCCTTTCATCACTTTATTTTCAATTTTCAACGAACATTAACCCTGTCCACACTGTCTGACCAAAGAAATATGCCTCACTTTAAAATCCACAAACAACAGGATACAAGAGGCTATGTATGGTGGGGACATTCAGGTGGGTAATCCAAGGACTCAAACGTTCTTTTCAGATTGGATTCCATGTCGGAATAACATTGGTCTAGTTATTGGGAAAATGTTTTCCTGTCTGACGTTGCATGCGAGTGCTAGGTATTTTATCTAGTATTTTTCTAAACCTTGGCGATTCGATAGTGGACAGGGGAAGCATGTCTTCCACGATGTACCCGGCAACTAGTTTGGTAATTTCCTTTTTGTGTTACCTTCTGCGCTCCAAGAGCAAGATGCTGGAGAATCTGAGCTTGTTTAGGCGGGGTCGGTTGGTGATGAGCGTCTTCAACTGACAGGCTAGCGGGATCTTTCGCCACAAGTTTATCGCCACTGGCTGAACCCTCCTGTCTCCGTCTCCGTCTCATCCATTTTCCCGCTTCCCTCCTTCTACGCACCAGCAGCTACGTCACTCAAATCGGTCTCTATGGCAACGGTGCCCAGACAAGCACACAGGCAGGAAACATGCACGCACCACTAAAAGAGAACTTTTCGGACTGGCAAAAATGTCTTGGGTAACGCAGGAAAGCGCGTTCCTGAGGTCTAGTAAAGTAGTGTAGTTACCAATATTTTGAGTGTAATGCATTACTTTACTTCGTTACCTATAATAGTAATATCGTTACTGTAATCCGTTACTTTGTAACTCGTTACCCCCAACACTGGTTGCGGACCACAGGCTTGTGCCCTGAAACCCCCCCCCCCCCCGATGTTGCATGTCCAAATTGCAGCAACTTGGATCCCCAGCAAAGTACACGCCAAGTGAGGAGTTCAGATGATCGGTTCTCGAGATATGCAAAGGTCACACTCACACACACATACAAAAACACATACATACATAGAGATTCCTTTCTTTATAGTAAAAAAAAGTGTCAGTCAGGCCAAATGAATGTTTAATTTCTTCACATATTATCACTGTATGGTAGTCCACATACATTAAAGCTTGGCAGGGGATCTTGTTTGATACCCACAATATTTCAGTTCTATATTTAAACACAGTGAAACTCTGCCGACTCAGACTGGTGGTTGTTAAATGGTGCGGTGCTGCCAAGACAGACCAGCCCCGCTGTCTGACAATTCATTTGTTTTTCTCTTGTTCTTTGCCTCTGTTTTGTTTCATTAGACAGATTGTTAACCTGTGTTGTGTGTGTGTGTGTGTGTGCGTGTGCTTGTTCCCGACCATATCTTACTGCTGCCATTCTACCACACTCTACATAACTCAAATTTCTTAAACTTTGTTAAGATCAGGTCAGTTTTGGCTACTTCTTTTTAGAAAACAGTAAAGTAGTATCGGAAGCGTTCTGGTTTCTGTTTATAGTCAGAGTATTATTGACCAATCAGTTGAATGCAAGTAAACAGTCCCTGTGGAGACCAAAAGAGGCAAAACACATTTCATGACATGCAATCTGGGATCCCATCGGCTAGTGTCTGAAGATGATTTCGCTTTGACTTAAAATGTGTAAACTATAGCCACTAGTGAAACAATCAAGTAGTAGATGTCATCTCTCAACTCAAACTCCAGTTTTGCGTCTCAAGTTGCTAATTGGAACCAATGACCAGAGCATGGAAGAGGACGTTTTGGACCAAACATCTGCTGGCTACACCGGAACCACAGAGATATTGTCCATTGCCCTCAGAGGCTTCGTCAGACCGTAGCAGATGGTTCTGAGAGTGGTATTTCTGTTTGTTTCACCTTTGTTGTTTTGAAAGGATCAGTTAATATATAGACAGAAGTGGTTTGAAGTGTTTCAGCATACACCAGTTTACTTTATTTATGAAAGCGACTAAATTAATTAGAACATCAGGCCCAGATCAAGTTCTCAACCCAGCCTCTACATATATGCTGTTGGGAACGAAAAGGAGCGTGTTTGAGTTATCAGCATATAAGAAAAATAAATGATTAACATCAATATAATTATTAATGTCAGTAAGATTATTAACGATTATTAATAATAACGGGGCACCACCCTGCGAACAGGGACCAATAACAAACTATAAACTAAGTCTCATAACTAGTGGTCACTCACAATGTCAACAGTCAAAGTACTATTCCACATTCAGAGTGAAAGTGAAGGTGTTGAGTATGAGCAACAGACCACATATCAGCTATTATCACAATACATGCACAAAGTAATCACAGAGAGCTGCTCTTTAAAATATAACAGAGTTTATTACGTTCCAATAATAATGATCTAGTCAACTAATATCTAAAACTAACAACAACTATACATTTATGAGCACGCTATCTAAGATCAACAGACTATGGTAAAGGGTGTGTGTGTGTGTGTGGGGGGGGGGGGGGGGGGGGGGGAAGAGAGCACCGCTCAGACAACGTATGATGTAATCTAAACGTAGCTACGTCAACTACCAAAACTGGAGTTTGCACGCGACCACCTCGTGAGACCACAAAATGGCGCGAGACAATAGATATCGCTATCTGCATGTGTCTGAGCCGTTAGCTCACCCTGAGCTACATGTAGCTTAACGCTATATGTGTGTGTGGGTTAGTAAAAAGAGAGAAAGCAAACAAAACTAAATAAATCCTCCAAAAACAAAAGATCCTCCCCGCCGTGGTGGAGTACAGAAGATTGTTCTCTCATCTACAGAAACACAGCTGACGATCTTTGAGTTGCACAGCCACGGGTCTGGCCTTTGAACTGCTGAGAAACAACTTCCGGCCTCACCAGCATTGAACCATCTCAACACGATTTCAGCAGTATGAAATACACAGTAACTTCTACACAACATCTCGGAGATTATTGAGCATACACACCACGTTATAAAAATGACAGTAACTTAAACAACACAAACAAGATAATAAACACAATAACTGCGCTTGACGTCCACGCATCGCAAGTTAATGCAACTCTTTCTGCTGTACTCAAAGATTGCTCAACTTTAAGCTTCACTTGAAAAAACGCCTCGACGGAGTCATATCCATGAGTCATATCCATGTCCTTCTTCCCTTCCTTGTTAAAAAATCCAAAATAAGTCCAGACGTCTGATTTAAACGCGGACGGCGCATTTCTGATTCCTTTCTCGGATGTCTCCATCTTTGTTTTTAATCAACTTCCTACCAATCACGCTGACCCGGGACCTCTGCTGACCTCACCAGAGAACAACTCAGCACCATCTAGTGGACTGAAGAAGCAATTGGTTTGATTTTTCTAGTACCAAAAAGATTATAGTTTATATAATAAAAAGATCGATACTTGGCTTCCGTCAATACAATATCGCCACGCAAAATATCGCGATACTATGCTGTATCGATTTTTTCCCCACCCCTATTAATTAATGATTGTCAATATCATAATTTGCAGTTATTTTGATCAATGAATTGTTTCAATCATTTTTCAATCCATCTTAAAATGTGAGGATTTGTTACTTTTTGTCATACAGTATAGTATGGTAAATATAATATATATAAATTTTTAACTGACATTTTGTAGCTCAAACAATGAAGCAATCATTGACAAATAATTAAACAATAATATAATTGTTAGTTGTAGCTCCAGTTTGGTCCACTGTGATCCTTGGGGAAGACACAGTCTATGGGACCTAACCACGATGATGTCCGAACATGTTGCGACTACAGTGGCTTTATTTTAGATCAAATCTGGTCTGAACTGAGGTTCAATATGCCGAGTTAGCACTGACTACACTGGGCCTTACAAATGGTATTTGCTCTCCCCTAATGTTACGTTTATATTGAGTATGGATCATTGCATTCAGTGAGCTCAGGTTCCAGCCTGGCGGAGGCTCACTCACTGCCACAGGTGAGACAGGACACATCCAACAGGCCATCACTCACATAACGCTACTGCACAATTCTACTATATTTTTAATGCATTTTAAATATTTCATATCATTGTCAGAGGATAAAAAGCACCCAGTTGACACATTCTACACCAAATGATGGGGGAATTCAGAGTCAGAAAATACAGTAAGTGTAGAATTTTCAAATTCATGACAGCTCTACCAAAAAAGTCAAAAGACAAGGCTTTCAAATCTACAGTAGTCTGTATACTGAGTTCAGCATTTTTCTCCAAAGGTATCATCATCGAGTTCTTTTCCTTCCTTTAGTTTGTTTTTTGAATCATAATTCCCAGAAGAGCTGCACTGTTGCTACTGAATTTTCCACCTTCCATTTTTATCTGCTGTGAAACAAACCAGACATTTGGGCTTCTTGCTACCAACAGGCGTCAGCATTTTAGATTGGGTTCCAGCAGGAAACAAATAACAGCTAGTAGAGGCCCAGCGACCACTCTACCTTAAACATTAAACCATTTCCTGTATAATTGATCTTGGGGTGTTATTTATCTCATCAGATGAGAGTAAATGTAGGTTAAAGACACACGACACAATACAAATTAGTTAAGAATGCAGTCTAAAGTCCAGATTTATTTCGAAACAAGCCAACTCCCCAATCAGACTGAAATGCCATTTTGCTTCAGTTGATTATTCAGTCTGATGGTGTGTTCATATTAGCCGATTATGTTTGAGAAAAGTGACATATTCATCCCGTTACTGTCATTTTCCATCAACACAGAAGCTTTTGGGGTTTGGAGAGGAGAGGAACAATTTTACATAACAATTGATACAATAATGTAAGAGTTGTTTACTCAGGAACACTCTCGTCATAGATTGTTTAACCATTTATTGCAACAAATGGAAATACAGTTAAACTTGGCGCTGATGGCTCCGCTCTGAAAATGCTCCCTGGATCAACCAGCAGCTACTAAGCCAAAACAGGGAGCACCAAGCATCCACTCTTCCTGGGTATACAGGAATGAGCCTGAAGCAAATGCTTTTTTTTTCAATGTTTGAATACATTTCAACTGTGAAGGATTTCAGTATTGAAGATAGTATTAGTAGGATTTTAGTATTAGAATTAGTTTAGTATGATTATTAGCACCTCTTATGGTGAATAGAAGTGTCAAAATAATACGAATGTTACCATGGGTTAAGAGTTGCAATATATTTATCTATGAAATGTATTATGTTTACAGGAGGTTAACAGATAGAGGATATTATATATTACAGTATATTGACACATTGAATGTATTAAGCCATAAAAGTATTAAACACTGAAGTATTAAACACTGTAAGAGAAGAAGTATTAAAGGTCAGATAGGGTCAGATTTAGGAACATCTTAGTGATTTAGGAACATCTTCATGAGGCATGAAGTAGAAGCGTAGGAGACAGTGAGACCATAAAAGCAGCAGGAATGCGGAGAAGACAATGCCAGGGTGATGACTACAAAGGATGTCTCCAGCTGTGATGGCTCCAGGAGGACAGAAGCAGGAGAGAGAAGGAGTCGACTTACAGCCATGTGGTTGTAAATAAGCCAGACATTGATTGGCTCAAGACATTAGCCAAGATGATCAATGTATAAGTAAAACACCGATTGGCTCACCTGCAGTTTTTATGACGATCTGACCCCCTTGTCTTTTCTGCAGTATAAAAGCTTTGTTTGAGGGAACAGAGACCAGACCCCACATGATCGCTTCACAGAACCTCCTTAAATGTGAGACCTGAGAGAGTGAAAGTGTGTGATCTCTGTTCTCGAGAGCATTTATTATTGATAGTTAATTCAGTTTGCATTTGATATTAAAATACTTGTTACACTTTTAAAACCGGATCCAGTTTGTTTTTGGTGAGACCTCACTGCTGAAAGTCGCAGCAGCAGAGGCTCTGGGGTCAGAGGCTCACCCCCCCTCTGTGCTCCTTTGTTCGTAACTTCTACCTTTAACACAACCATTTGCTATGCAAGATGAACTCTGAACAAAAAGATTGTGCAAGCAAGCATGCATCCCAAACGAGGCCATCCTACAGTTATGTTAAATATCTTTGTGTAGCAGCAAGCATGCTGCAGACCTCAGCAAACATTATCTTAAGAATAAGGGTGCAAGCATGCATCCCAAAAGAGGTCAACCTACTGTTACGTGAAATAGCAACGTGTGTAGCAGCAAGAAGGTGCCGCTTTTTGAGAAGGATACAAGCATGCATCCAAGAGAGGTCATACTACATAAGTCAAGCAGTAAACCCCAGCCAACTGCTTGTAAATGCAGCATTTACATTTTTTACATTGATTATTTTATTTTATTTATTGATTATCATGCATGGAGGTACTAAAGTAGTCTACACGGTAGCGCTCATAGCCTTTTGAGCTGCCATTATCTCAACAACTCCCGGGTGAACTTAACGTTCATAGGCTGCTGAGGACCAGCAGCCCATAGCTTTCAGTGTAGATGCTGGGACCAACGCAGCTGCGGAGGTAGCTGCACCGATGCGGAAGGAGTGCGAAGTGTTTTGCTGAGGAAGGAGTCCACATCATTTGCAGAGGAGACGGAGTCGGGTTGTGAACCAAGAGCTTGACGTGGCTTTTCTTTGTCGGTCAGAAACGAGGGTTCGTCTTGCCACACATCAGGACGTCGTTGCAGGTACAGGGTTATGGAAGATATAGGACAGAATGCAGTGTTGGTTAGTGAGATAACAATGGTCAAACCTTTACCTTTCCTGTCAGTTTTTTAAATGTTTAAAGTGGATGGAGTACATGTGTGCCTCTCGGGGGATATCAGAAATTATAAGATCATGCAAAGGATCGAAGAGTCTGAGTTTGTTGTGAATCACCACACCGGAGGAACCGATAAAGCAGCGAAGAACACTGCCTCTAGTAAAGAATCCACATATGGCCCAGAACACCCCAACTTTAAGTGAGGCACTAGTCTTGTGCGCTAAACACATCTTGAATTAAACCGAATACCTACCTGCTACAAATGCTTTGATGAAAGAAGGTTGGATTTCCGGGATTTAAAACAGTGCACAATTAAAGCGTTAATCATGGAGATGTTTATAGGCATGACAGGAACAGGAAGCTGCAGAGAATGCGGTGAATTAGACCGTGCGGAGTCATACATTTTTATTCAGTCCAAGACGCATGCAGAGTTCTTATAGGACTGGAGAGTGCCTTCTAGTCTTGGACATTTGGGGCTTTGAGGAGCAGATTTGAAGATAGAGCGGTCGATTCTTTTGGCCAGGTGTCCGTGAACCATTGATTGTTGTAGATTCCCCCAAAACCAATAGAAGGAGCTGCATCAGTAAAGAATTTGAGAGCGGCTAAAGTTTCTGTATTATTGCTGTAGAAAAACGATAGCCCTTCCAATTATCGCAAAGCAATGACCAAAATCTTATATCAGATCTACTTCATCTAAGGCATTGAGATCGTGGAGTTTGTCCACCGTGAATGATTTGCCTTGGGGAATAATTCTCATAGCAAGTTTAAGGTGGCCTAACGACAGTAAAGCACATTTGGTAATAGACTCTGCACACACTTTTCCCGACTTCTCTAATACAAACCAACTTCGAGAGGCATTGACACCTGCGTAAGATTGCTGTCTAATGTGATGCCTAAAATTTCGATCGCTTTCAGTGGGTCTTGGGTTTTCACTGCAGAGAGGAACCCTGTGAAGCCTGACACATCAAATAATATTCAGAAATTTCTGAGTTTTTGATATTGAAGTGTTTATTGGACCTTAAGTCCAAACATTTATTTTTATTTTTATTTTTTTTATTTACCTATATGATATTGTTTTGTATCACATTTGCTACATCAGGCATATTTAGCAATTTATTGATCACAACAATGTTTATTTTAGAAACAATAACAAATGATGTTCATTGCTTTTGGAACATTTCAGTTGGTTTGGTTCTTATTTTTTCCCAAACAGGAACCTTTTTACAACCTCTTTATTTTGCCTTGTGGTAGTCAAAAAAACAGTTTCCGTCCTTGTTCACGCAAAGATGGACTTTACATTTGTCACAAACCGGACCGCACGGCCATGACAAAAAAGGGAGATGCTTCAATGAAGCAGTTTAACCATTATTTATTAGGTTTAAAGTAACATAAAAGACAAACATAAACTAACAGTGACATGTGAAGTCAGTAGTTTCAGCAGTGTAAGTGAGTGGGTGCGTGTAAGGTGTATATGCACTGCTGTATAGTGTAGAAACCAACCAAAACCAAAATGGGTGTCTCAGGAAGGAGCGAGAAGCCAACTGAGAATCCAGAGGGTTTTTATACTGGGTGCTCTGGCACACAGGGCCAGTGTTGCTAATGGCCTCAGGTGTTTCCACTCTGCCACACCTGCAAGGAAGGCAGCCAAACGAACAGGCAGACAGGGCAGAGAGGGTCGTCACACATTTACCACAATTTTCAATTCAATTAAATTTATTTTAGTATAGCCCAAAATCACAAATTACAAATTCTCCTCAGAGGGCTTTACAATATGTACACATGACATCATCTTGTCCCGGAACCCTCACATCGGAACAGGAAAAACTCCCCCAAAAACCCCTTTAACGGGGAGAAAAGAGGAAGAGACCTGTGGGAGAGCAACAGAGGAGGGATCCCTTTCCCAGGATGGACAGAAGTGCAATAGATGTCAAGTGTTGAACAGCATAACAAAATTACAACACATGCAATGTAATTTCAACACATTCAATGTGTGACAGAACCACGGCAGGAGGAAAGACCAGGTCCAGGTACAACCCGGATCCAGAGGTACCTGTGAGGCGATAAAGCACAGAGACTCTGGTGAAGAAGCAGGTCAATAATGTGCATTAATGGTACCGGTAATATGAAATAGTAATGTAAGTAATAATAAGAGTGTTATTTATTAGTGGGAGTCAGCAGGGTTAAAGCGGGAGGAAGGACCAGGGTCCAGATGAAACCACGATACATGGAAACCTGTGAGGAGAGAAAGCACAGGGACTCCGGGGAAGAAGTAAAGTCAGTAATGTGCATTAATGGTATCGGTAATAGGGTTAATAATAAAGATAGTAGTAGGTGTCAGCAGGGCCATGGCAGGTGGAAGGACCAGGGTCCAGATGAAACCACGACCCATGGGAACCTGTGAGGCGAGAAAGCACAAAGACTCCGGGGAAGAAGTAAAGTTAGTAGTGAGCATTAATGGGACATCAATTCATACAGACAGAGATGAAGAAGAGGAGAGGAGCTCAGTGTATCCTAGGAAGAGTCCCACTGTAGTCTAAGCCTATACCAGCTTGTCTAAGGGCTGGTCCAAGGCAGACCTGACACTGTATACCTTTTTGCCATCTAAAAGTAAAAACGAAAAAACAAAATGATTGTTTACTCTGAATTTCTTTTTTTTAATCAAGCAATATAACAAAAGATTATGATAGCGAAGGATTTGTTATTATATATAAAAAACATAAATTTCCACTCAATATATCTTACTATGACATTTCTACCTTTAATTAGTTTAATTAAATGATCAAAACAGTGTATTTGGCATTGTGATATGGCATAATCCAGATTGCATAATGAAATACAATACAAGGATTTACAGGTGAATCATTACTTTATATACCTGCTGTCTCATATTTGATACCTATATTTTCAACACGATTTTACTATAAAATAATGAATGAAACATTAATTAATTATAGGTTGCTTCAATACAGTAAATATTCATATTGAAATATTAGTAAGACTATAAATGTTATTCTTACCGTATCTGTTTCAAAATTAGCAACGATTTCCCTGCCGAAAACGAACGAGTCACGTCATGACGGTTGCCATTTTGGAAATGGAATTTAAATGCCTGCTACTGCCTGCAGTGCATGGGAAATCCACCAGATGGCAGAGACATGTATAGGGTTGTATACAACAGGTTTTACAGGAAAGTATTGCTCATGTTAATTACATAGAGGTCTCTGAAACTCATGTAGCAAATATGATACAAATGGCGCTACAGGGTTTAAAGTATGCTTGAGTGCACTAATGCATCGGGCTGTTTGGTATTGTAGAAAGTCATCTAATAGGCGAATAACAAATGGCATTTTGCAGTTATTCAACATTATCCAACAAAGTGCTTCTGAATGGGTATTGAATATACAGGAGCTACTACGACAGCCAAAGGTTAGTCTGACTGAAAATGTTTTATCTCGGCATTTGACGCTGAAAAGGTGCCACTGCGACAGATGGAATGGCATGACATAAAAGGCGTCTGTTATAATCAGCCTTACCTTAGCCATGCACCTTTACTGGCTAACCTGAATTGCGTTATCGACAGTTGCTTAGCATTAGGAAAAAGGCGCGAGTATGCGGTATGAACTGTTAATACTTGGAGCGCTATGATCATGAGGGGCTGAGGAGTATATTACCAGAGCCGTAGTCTTTTATTTTTTTTATATATATATTGTTGGGGTCAAAAAATCTAAATGACTAATTATAATATGTGGGCTTACAAAGTCTGTGTCCTCATGTGAATGTGTGTGTGTGAACAGTCTGACACTAAGCACCACACTTGTTTCGTCTATTAGATATGAGCTGGCTGCAGAAAGAACACTTCAACACTGTTTACCTTAAATAAGCCATAATAAACCTGTGGAGGCGTCAATACTACCATGACTTCCTGATTTCGATAAAAGTGACCTTTGTACGAGAACCAATTGTTACAGTGTCCAGATATGTAGCTGAATGAATGTAATTCATGTGTGTCACCTTTTGTGACAAAGACCTCATTGTAAACCAATCATGTGCCAGCACATTGCATGTTGTTTACTCAGTATAAATATCAGAAGCTCAGAGTTAGAACTCCGAGCAGCCTTGATGTACATATCCTGTATGTGGATCAACTCTGTCTCCTTCTTTGCAAAGAATAAATTAAATGTCCTGTGATTAATGATTTTCCATCGGTCTCAAGAGTGAATTTTTCCAACATATATAGTTTTTTATTTTGAAAAGCTATACCTATGGCATTCATGCGGAATGTGGAGAAGGAAGGACTATCGTAAGGCCCGATCATGTAGCCTTTCTTAATTGCTTTGGCCAATAACTTGTCCACTATTTCTGGTTCTTCAGAGCAGATAGAAGGTTTTTACAAAGAGTCAGTTTTCTACTGTTTGTCGAGCAGCCAGCCATCCTCGTCCACTGCAGGTAACGTTAGCGATGCCATACGGAGTTTGATAATAACAACAGGTTAATCAATGAAAGATAATCACTTAGCTAATCATTTAGCTGCGACTGTTTTTTAAGGATTTGGGAACTTCTTGTAGATTGTCGGGCTGAGGCTGCAGCCATGACCATTTTAGAGATCAGGAGTCTAATGCCAGCACGCACTGATGACTGCTGTCAAGCCCTCACTTGCATCTCCACGGTAAACTCAACTGAAGGACTCTAAAGATTAAAGGCTTGCATCAAAATGCATTCAATCTGCCTGGATCGAGCTGACCCAGAATTGCATAGCTAGGCAGCAGCTTGGGTCTGTTTACTTCTAGTCAGCTGAAAAAAGCTGAGACACATTTGAAGTATTTAAGTTTACAACTATGAAATGGTTTTAAAAAGTCTCTATGGAGCTGACAGTTAGCGACGGACTTGAAGATGTTAGTGGAAGGACACATGTGTGACTATGTTCTGTTTCCAATTATGGTGATCACAAAGGGTAAATACAAAATATATTCTGCATGTCGTCTAAGATGTCATCAACTCAATATTTCCCTCACAATTTAGTGGCATTTTCTTTTTAATTTAAAAAGGACACAGCTGTTTTAAACTACTTGTAAATACAATCCAATTGATCTCATTTATTTATATATGTATTTCGTATATACCCTTCATGAATACCTCATTTTTTAGAGCGGATGCAGGGATACCTCTCCGCTAACTTGGCTAAAGTACTTGTTATATACACACTTCTTTAGAGGCCATGGTAATCTCGACCTGGCCGTTTGTATTAATTTACCTTGAATGTCTGTATATGAGTGCACTACAACTTTACAGTCAGCACTATGGAGGTGCTAGTGAGGGCTTGACCGCAGTCACCAATGCATGCTGCATCGAACACCTGATCTCTGATAATCATGATGAGTATTAAGAAGAAACCACCTTTTGTTCTCTCAGGCTAGTTAGTTATTTCATTATCTCAAGATAACAACGTTTTCTCATGAATACAAGATGATTAACTTGTGACCTTGAGAAAGGCGCATGAAAAAAAAAGAATTGCGAGCACGACTGTTTTCAGCTCACATAGACTCAGGCAAGGTATACGGAGCATCTTTTATTCTATGATTCATAAGCCAATCTATGGGCATTTATTCACGATGGGCATAACAATGTCAATGACATCTCTACAGTCAATATTTCCAACACTAGACACCTCACCCCCCAACAAAATCTAGATTTATAAAGATATGTGATTTTGATTTTGTGGTGAACTTTTCCTTTAATCTTTATCACACTTCAGCCATACTACAGTTGACATGTGGGGACATTATAGTAATAAATAATATGAGCAAGCATTCGGGTAATACCTACACACACACACACACACACACCGACTATTCTCAGTCAACTTTTTTCTCCTTAACACACTCACATGAACACACAGATTAACATACCATTTCTCACTCTGTACTCCCACAATTTCCCTGTCCATAACTCCCTTAATTTAGACACACACACAGACTTTTGCAGCTAATTAAAAATCCATTTGCTGGGTGTTAATTTTCATAGCCTAGTGAGCTCTGTACAACGTGTGGCATGCTGTCACTGAGCAGAACGCTCTACCAGTCACACAGGATTTAACAAAGCTGACTCACTGAGCTGCAGGCACACATGCATGGCAGCGCTGCTGATACTTTATTTCTGCATGTACTGATTCAAGTCATTTCTGTTAGCTCCCTCTACTGGGAGGTCAGAGGTCGAGGCCAGTTGCAGAGCAGTTGCCCTAGAGCTGGTAGGAATTCTTGCTCAAACGCAATGGAGCGGAGTGGAACTTTTAAATTCAACAACATAACGTAAAGGCTTTCCTGATGAGGGCTGTCATCCATAGATCATCACAGTCTCACCACCAGAGCTACGTTCTTCACGGCATGTCGCTTCGGTCCGAAAAGAGACAATCAAATTGTGTCCTCAGATTGGAGGATTTTCACTGTTTGATCTGAGACAACCTTTATCATAAGAGATATACATGCATCACAAACAATAGCCGTCTCAGATGCCCCTGCTTTCTCACATGTTACTGAGGAGAGAACTAAGCTTTTTATTTTTTGCTAGTCACAGTTTGGTTTTCTTGAGGCCCTTTCAGTCAAGCTGGATGCTGTCGGTCATGAATTATTAAAACTGCTGCGAGAGGGGAGCCATTTGACGTGACGCTATCACATTTGACTGGCTGTTTGCACCACATGGATGCTATATTTGACTTATAAACACATTTCAAATTTGTGTACCTTAAAGTACCTTTCGTTGCTGCAATAACTAAAAACAGAATGCTCTTTTGGGAAAGATAAATGCTTAAATGGCGGATACAATCCTTATTTGAAATGCTGCTCTCAGACAGTGTCTAGACAGGTGAAGAATTATCTACCAAAGCTCATTCATTTCAATCAATCCACATTTATGTAGACACATCTTGCTTCAGATAATCCATATAAGCTCTTAAATTGACTTAAATTGTGGGCTCATGTAATGTGTTTTTGGTTCTGTTATGAGTCGATGCAGGATAGGCCTTTTGTTAGCTTTGATTTCATTTTCTTGTTACTTTTTTTCTGGCCACTTTGCAAAGCATTGAGTTCTAGTCTTATTTTACTGAATGGGACAAACTTAGATGCAACTGTCTGTTTAGTAACAAAATATCTGGTGTCCAGAGAACCAACAAAAAAGTGTCATAGCAATTGTTATGTATTTTTTACTCGAATGTTGGCGCCATTAGTCTTTGCAATACGTTTAAGGTTACCGTGGCATTGATCTGAGAGGGTTTATCTTTTCCTAAATGATACTGCATACTCCACATATCAGGCATATACATTAGTGTAGAAGTGGAGGCGCCTGGTTCCTGTAATATTTCTCACCACTCTATATTCTCATTTCAAAGCTTTCGTTCTAATTGTATCCTCAATGTTTCGCAACATGAAAACATAGTGTCCTGAATAATAAAACAATGCTATAAGTTTATGTTATGACCATTATTTTTAATGATCTCAATTCTGTTTCTTTGTTTCTCGTCCCCATCAGTTTGGTCTGGACAAAATGGAATGATTCAAGCTGCTGAATGTTTTATCTGGTTTCTAGAAAGTATAATACACTTTAATACAACGCTCATACAACAAAATTGATGTGCAGCTCCTGAAATGGCCAAATCGGGCTTTGTTTTAGGTGTTATTAAATGTCAATCACTCTAGCCTACTCAACACTTGCGTCACTCGCTCGCAGACGAAGCCGTTTTTGAGCGCGAGCCGGCAGCATGGCACCGGTACCCAGCATGCAACACTACTGATACCACTGATGTTCACACCCCATCGTATCTTCTGTTCTGTTCATTTCTACGTGTCTTTTGCTTTCTCATTGTTTGTCACCACTGTAATATTCGCAGACACTTGTATTATATGTCCTTTCTTTCCATAGAATAGGTCATGTATTTCACGTATGTGTAGAACATGTTTATTCTTGCTGATCTGACATTAAGCCGCAGTGAAGAAGCACAGAGGGGAGGCACACAGTACCTCTGAATGCTGATATGAAATATGAAAAACAACCAATAGTCAATGTGCAAGCTGCCAATTGAATGGTGATTTAAGCTGCTCTATATTAGGTTCATATATTTGTAAATCTGACTCTGAAAGAGTCAGTGCCTCACCAGCCACCAACCTCACCGCACGTCACTGGTGTAACCATCTGATACTAGCCCAGAGTTAAGCATATTCATCTAGCAAACTATACCTACCTTGGAGTGTTACAATAGCCAGTATCATTTTATTCCATGTGTCCATCCAGGCAAATTGGTGGATCCAAATGTTATAAAACAAAAAACATATATGATGTAATTTCTTTGTAATCATCCAAAATAATGTTAAGTGTATGGGTATTTTTCCAAGTAGGCCACTGACCGGTCGATACGTGCGATGCATTGAGTGGGCAACGCGCCGTGTATTGAGTGGGCCGGTCTGACAGTAACTCCCGGGACACTTTTTTCCCCGGTCCGCCCCTGATGATGAACTCCCAAGGTGGAAAACCAAACCAGCGGTCGCGGATGATGAAATAACTTGCATTTAGCAGTTCATGCAACCAAACTTTAAGCTTTTTGATTGAATGTGCACATATTGAAATGGAATGTATTAGGGAAAGCTTTGGGACACTCACTCTGACTGCCCCAATACACTTGTTTCATTAAACTCTTCCTTTTGTAAATCTCTACAGCAGAGGGGGATAGTTTACAAAACCCATTATCAGATGACCACTGTTATGAGAATAAGAGATTCTCTCCTTAAGTTATTATATCAGTATAGATATCTGAGCCTCTGTTCCACTAGCTTCTGTTACTCAATGCAATCTCTCATTCAGTATTTTTTTCATCGTTTGTGTTTGAAAAAATGAAGCGTGTTCTTAAAGTTTACTCACAACATTCTGAGATAACTCAACATCCGTGACTACAGCACGAGATTTTACCTTTTTTTAACATAAGTTAAATGTAAGTTCAATCAGGAGAGACTTCATTAGAATTTAACAATGATTTATTATACATGCATGAAATATGAATAGTGCAAAGTCTTTGGCGATTGGACTCCATCGAGGGTAGAGAATAGATGCTGAGGTCCGATAAGGCCTAATCCCCCTGGAGTCCAGACACTGGTGGTGGTGGTGAAGGGAGTTGTTACAATCTGATGATGATGAAGAGCATGACTGTGATGCTGACTGGAGGTGACGGGGTGGAGGAGGGTCGCATCTGATTTGAGCTGAAATGACAACTGACAGCAGCAGAGAGGAGAACACTTTTAAAGTTTGACAGCAACGAAACTGTGCAGAATCTGGTTGGTTAACTTAAAGTGAACGCCCCCAATCAGCTGATAGAGTAATCACAGGGAGAGAGACTATGAATAACAAGAATAGTGAAGATAGTCTTCCTGACTGAACTTACACGTAAGCTTCATTTAAACTAATTCCTTTGTGAGCATACAACAATTGTACAGCTCGAATGCCTTAAATCTCTTAAAGGATTGTGTTGAATGTTTCAAAACTTTTGATTTGAAGACAGATTTGAAGACACTACACTGTGGACACTGAGATCGAAGCAGTTCTTACATTTGAATGCAACTATTAGTCGTCAGTGTAGTTACAAATGTCAATGGGATTTTGAATGACCTTTTCCCTGACTTTCACTTTGGTTCACTATTAATGTAATGTAGATATATCAATACTTTGTTAACACTTCATAATAACTACACACTATGAAGCATTAGTTAAGTATGAGTAAACACTTAATTCATCCTTTATAAAGCATTGTTCCTACATTAACACTCATTAGTATGCTATTCATAACAGTTATAAATGTTTTATTCTTGATTAATAAGCTCCTCTATTATGTGTTTCATTATTGTGTTTTCATACTTTATAAATGATGGATTCTCCATTTGTAAATGAAGTATTGTATATATTACAAACCAATTATTGAGGAGTTGTAGATGATTAATAAGATCATTTATAAAGTGTAAGTAAAGGATTAAGAACGTATTTAGATGTACATTATTCATGCATTTACTAGGGGTGTAACGGTTCACAAAATTCTCGGTTCGGTTCAATATGATACAGTGGTGCCACGGTTCGGTACGTTTCGGTACGTTTTCAAAACAGCAAAAAAGCAGAAATGCCAAATCCTCTCTGGTGAGACTCTCAAGGGGTCGTGTCTGATTTGATTCTCTGTTTGGGCTTTTGTTTTCTTTTACAAAGCAGGAATTATGGTCTGGAGAAATGTGCTGGTGAAGGAGTAGTGTCACGGGGCTCAATAGCATGAAGCATGTTGGTACAGCCTGGTTTATCACTACAGAGTAGGGATATACCTTTAGTCCTGTTTGAATCAGGAGGGAACAGCTACCTAAATGCTGCAGGGAGAGTTTGTAACCAATATCACGTGACTATTCACGTACACTGGGCGTGATGGTGCCCGTGTAAACAGGAAGTAGATTGGTTGCTTCGTTAAAACAATACGACAGAGTAATAAAGTAGTCTTTCATAATGAAAGGTCGTGTTTGATACTTAAGATCTTCTCTAAAATCTTCCTCTATGAACTCAAACAGACAGTTCGTGGAAAGTTTTAGAAGTTTACTTTTCAGACTTAGTTACACTGGGGGTCTTCCTCTATCTCTCTCTCATCATATTTACATTAAAATCAACACTTACACATAAAGGTTTACTAGATTATGATCCATAAATGTGGTCAACACTCGTCTCTCACTCATTCCCTCGGTGTCGTTGTTGTTCTCACTCGTAGCTCTGCTGGAGGCTGAAGTCTCTGTTTTACTGTTTTGTTCCTTTATAGTTTATGAGTTAACTTGTTGTACATAGTTGTACAGAACAAAATAAACAATAATAAGGAAAGGAAAGTCGTTTTGTGTCCGTCCTCCCTAAAGCCGCTAACGGTGACTTCAGACGTCCGCTCCGTAGGTCTGATACCTCCGGTGGACACGCTGCTCACTAATCGCTCCATTAACAGCTGCTTCCTCCACAGAAATACAGACTTTAACTGAACAACAGCTGCTAGTAAAGACAACACGGTCAACAACGCCTGTAATCAGTTGTTCATGTGGAATTAACCTGGTAGTCGATCGGTAATCAAGACTGTTGTTGTTTGTGAACATCCGGGAACGGTCACGTGATAGGAGCGTGGCCAATCAGGGAAGGACAGCACGTTACGTCGGGTGGGTTGCCATGTTTGAGCGCAGTGGCTCCACCAATTTCAGCTATATTTTATTTTTCAAAAGCAATTTAATATTATTCAAACGTATTGTTCGGTTCGTAATGCGTACCGAACCGTGAGCCCCGTACCGAACGGTTCAATACGAATACGTGTATCGTTACACCCCTAGTATTTATATATATAATGATTTATGGTTAGGGGCTATGTTAATATATGCTTTATAAATGCGTATTAATACTGCAATTCATGATTAATTAAGGTAGTTACTACTCGTTGGTAGTATTTTGTGTGAGCTCATCTAAAGTGAGGACTATTTATGCCTTATAAAGCATTTATTAATTACATTGAAAGGCCAGCAGTGCCTCAAAACCCATAGTTTTTCAACAGAAAAGGCAAATAGACACAACACAAAGTGATCAAGAACCTATCAATATTTATTGCAAGATGCAAACAATGTAGTCATCAATACAAACCTCTCAGGCATTCATTCATGTAAGAAACAAACAAACAAAGACATTCTCCTTCAGGAGAACATGGCTGGATATAAAACATTTGTAAATGTACAACTAGAGCTAACCAGGAGCTTTGCATATTAGTTTACATTTACTTATTTAACTATTCATTTCAAGCAAGCATATTGATCTCCTTCACTGCACTCATATGAAGAGATAAATGATCATCTAACATTGTCGTTATCGTACAGTTAGCCATCTGTCACCTGGATCGCTCTATTTACAACGGAGGTGACGCGTTCGTGTGCGCCTGTCTCAGGACCTCTAGTGCTAGCTGGAAGGCTAGCTGGATACTCATCCTCCATAATGTGGACGTGCCAGCAAACTAGGAAACACACAGACGAACACACAGACGGGCATTGGAGACCCGTCAGCAGTCATTCTTTCTGGCCCGGGTCCACGCGCCCTTTCAATTTAGGTCGGAGTTTTCCATCGCGTAAGTGCACTTCCGTATCAGTTCCTGAGCGAAAAGGTTGTCCCACATAGATAGTCCTCAGATGAGGTCACGCAAAACACTTTACTAACGACTAGTAACTACCTTAATAAATCATGAATTAATCATGAATTACAGTATTAATACGCATTTATAAAGCATATATTAACATAGTCCCTAACTATAAATCATTATATACATATTAATGGATGAATAATGTACATCTAAATACGTTCTTAATCCTTTACTTACATTTGATAAATTACCGTATCAGTCACATTTTCCAATTGATTTCTGTCATTCTTTGCATCTCCTTATTCAAACTATAACATCTATAAATATAAAATCTTACATAAGCTTAATGCAAACACTTTAATACAAGTGAAGTTGTTTCAGTTGTATATTACATAGGGAATGTAATCCTTTTGATTTTGCATGCATTTTTGGGAGGATAACATTAAATTAACTTCTAAATGACTAGGTTTGACATTGCTGTGCCCTTCAAAATGAATGCCATTAACTGATAACTCCTCAGAGAGCTCCAACGTGACTCGGGGAAAACTTTAGCTAGCGGGAGACAAGAGGTCAGCTATTAGATGGAAACCTCTGCACACTTTTCTCCTTGCACCAGTGGAGTGTGTCATTAATTGACATCCTAGCCATGGAGCTACCAACAGCTGGGATGAATACGGCTGGCCAGGATGTGCTCATGGCTTAAACGGCAGTTGAAGCGGTAAAGAGTCCACTTACACAGAAATTAACTTTGTGCGCTATCTTCAGAGCCACAGAGAAAAGGGTGGGGCGGGGAATGTATCTATAAGAGATGGATAGGTAAATCAAGCAAAGAAAACTGGTGGAGGAAAGGAAAGAGTGTTTGTAGGGAGTCATAGTCAGGACCTGGTGCTTTAATAGTGCTTTGTGTTGTGTCTATTTGCCTTTTCTGTTAAAAAACTATGGGTTTTGAGGCACTGCTGACCTTTCAATGTCATTTATAAATGCTTTGTAAGGCATAGATAGTCCTCACTTTAGATGAGCTCACACAAAATACTTTACTAAGGACTAGTAACTACCTTAATAAATCACTAATTAATCATGAATTGCAGTATTAATATGCATTCATAAAGCATATATTAACATAGTCCCTAACCATTAGTGCATATCTAAATCATTATAAATGCATGAATAATGTACATCTAAATAAGTTATTAATCATTTACTAACACTTTATAAATTATCTTATTAATCATCTACAACTCCTTAATAATTGGTTTGTAATATATATAATACTTCATTTACAAATGGGGAATCCATCATTTATAAAGTATGAAAACACAATAATAGAACACATAATAGACGAGCTTATTAATCAAGAATAAAACATTTATAACTGTTATGAACTGCATACTAATGCATTATTAATGTAGGAACAATGCTTTATAAATGATCAATTAAGCGTTTACTAATACTTAACTAATGCTTCATAGTGTGTAGTTATTATAAAGTGTTGCCCAACTTTCTTTAATGAATAGAACTCGTCAGAGCTGCCTCATATAGCAAAGCATTTTTTGAACGCAGTGAAATTGTAGTGTTTTAAAGGCAAGGCAAGTTTATTAGTATAGCACATTTTAACAACAAGGTAATTCAAAGTGCTTCACATAAAACCATTAAAAGCATCAACACATAAGGCATAAGAAAAGGAGATTTAAAAACTATTAAGAACATTCATTGAAACATTAAAAACAGTGTAAGAAATAAAATACAGTAGTAAAATGCAGAAATTGATTAATATCCTCTCAGCAGACCTGCAGCTTTCTGGGACTTTGTTCCAGATATTTGGGGCAGAAAAACTGAACGCTGCTTCTCCATGTTTAGTTGTGACTCTTGGAACAGAGAGTAGACCGGTCCCAGACCACCTAAGAGTAGGGATGGTTCATAAGGTAGCAGCAGATCAGAGATGTATTTTGGCCCTAAACCATTCAGTGCTTTATAAACCAACAGCAGGATTTTAAAGTCAATTCTTTGTTGGACAGGAAGCCAGTGTAAAGACCTCAGAACTGGAGTGATGTGATCCACTTTCTTGGTCTTAGTGAGGACTCGAGCTGCAGCGTTCTGAATCAGCTGCAGCTTTCTGATTGACTTTTTACAGAGACCTGTAAACACACCGTTACAGTAGTCCAGTCTACTGAAGATAAATGCATGGACAAGGTTTTCCAAATCCTGTTGAGACATCAGTCCTCTAATCCTTGATATATTCTTCAGGTGATAGGAGGCTGATTTAGTAATTGTAATTTAAAGGCTAAAAACCAACAAATATGGATTGAAGCAGAACCATTTGCCAGATAAAAAACATGTTGTGAACTTTGGTAATGATTAGAGCCATCCTTGTTCAATCAATTTGGACTTTTGAACCGTGCACAACGCTGTGGAGTTATTGGAAATGTTTGGATCACACAAGTCGCAAACAATCCTTCGCAGCCACCACTAGAATCTATTTCCACTATAGTACAAATAGTACAATACTAATAATATTAGAGCAGCTTCAAACAATTCATAAACGTGCAAAACAAACAAGATGAGCAGCATTCAATCATTGATTTTGAATGTCAACATTATCGGGTACAGCTGTAGTTACGTGAAGGGTCCACAAGTTGTCGCGGCACCTCTGAAATCTTGTAACTTGGCGTGCGCCGCACATGCAAACATGATTTTAACAAATAGTTCACTGATAAAAACACTATTTACATGTCTAAGATTTTACTAAAGGCCAATTCATTTTTTGATGCTTTAGAAACAGGAGCTCCTGTTACCACTCTGACGGCCCGCCTGCGGCCGTTGGAGTGTTTTTGTGTCATTTGCGACATGTACACAACTGCTATATATAGGTAGGTACTAATGCGATATATCGTTAGAAAGCTAAGCTTCTTCTAATTCGATTGATGGAACCCATTTCAAGATACAATCACAACAGCAGGTACACTCAACGTCTCTGTCAGACCACCAACCCCAAAACAAGCACTTCAAATATCGACGCTACTCACCAATTATGCTTCAGAGTATTTCCCCATCCATAAAAGTCCGACAAAAACAGTCTTGTTAGATTGCCAAAGGTCCACACGATCCAATCCAGTAAAATATTTAGTCCAAAACACATTATTACGTCCATAAACACCCACGGACTGCTGTTGCATCATTTCAAATTAGCCGGCAGATATGCTAACTAGCGATCTATTTTCTAACGTAACTTCAGTTTGCATGTAAACAGAGCCGCTGTCTGGATCTCAACATGGCGGCTGCACTCTGAGCTTTCGAATGACACCTAATTTGACCCAATAGGAGCTTCCATATCCTCTCCAGATCCTACAATAGCCGGGTATAGAGTCCGGGTCGAACGATAGTGCCCGCCTCTCTTCTTTCGTGCAAAGCTCAAGCCAATTGCAACCGATCGTTCTGATGACTCACGCCTCGTATAGCCAATGAAATTACGAAAACAATGATATGCAGATTTAGTGGGTGAGTTTACAGACAGATTGTGGAAGTCACTTTTGGCACCGCGAGTCAGGCCCTTGTGTCCGTGCAATAAGTCAAGTCTGGTGTTAGAGATTTTTTGAGAATTTGTGAAAGTAAATAATGATGAAATAACTTATAGATAACTGTAGTTAGACATAAATAAATTTTAGTTTGAATTATGAATATACTTTTTTTTACACAGCCTAGGTATGTAACCATGGTTACTGTGGCTCCCCAAATGTCAGTTTCTAGACATACTCTTAGTAAAACATGTGTAAAATATTCATTTTTTGTGGTATTGTTATCAAATTTGAACCTGGACTAGGTAAGGCTTCATGCTGTGGTCCCATTGTGTTTTCCAGCTAATAAGTCCCAGCTATAGTCATCTGCAGGCATCTGTTTGCAAAAAACTATTCAGGCAGAAATAAAAACCTTCTCCTTCAGTGTGTTCAAACTTATATTACTCAATACCAGTAGCACTTACAGTGATTCTGTTGGGGAAGAAACTTCAGAGTGCTACCTTTCAAAAGAGACCAACACCATGCATGTACTCCAAATGGTTCAAGAACAGCTTTCAATTTACTTTGAGTATGCCTTGGATAGGCGTTTTAGGCTCATTTTACAGGAGTGGTAAAGGGTTAAAAATCTACATTTGAGTAAATGTTTTGTAGCCAAATCAAATAGTTTACATCAAACCTTTGTTTCATTATAAGGTATTTCATACTTGATTTATTTCTTTATAGGTTTTGTATAAAGGCAATTTAGTAGGCCATGAATATGAGATATGGATTTATAGGTAATTACAATCCCTTCTCTGGTGTTTCGGAGAATAATGCAAAGAACAGCGCATTGTGCATAAATGCCTCCATTCATGCTCTGAGCTTGCGCGCCATCTGTGGAGGCTCACGCTACGGTGCCAAGTGTGAGTATAAACAAAGCTTGAAGGGCCTGTCTATCCATCTCCTGCGCTCCATTTCAGTACTACAGACAGGGCCTCACCTACACACCCACGGCCCCACACAACAAACAGCACTGTCCATGGTTGTGAAACAACAGCTGAACGATTACAACTTCAAAGGATGTGGCCAGCCAACACCACACACCACCACATCTACATGCATGGTAAACAAGCACATATTGAAAACACATGCTAATATTAACCCCTTTGATCCGACACTGAGATTCACGCACATGACAGTTATGTGTAGGTGACTGACTTGTTCCTTAAACACCCGTAAGCATCCTTCATTTTGCTGGACAAATTCCTTTTTCCAGTCCTGTCCACTTGTGCCAGGACTTCCCGGTGTATATGGCTCCACACCAAGGTATTAAGCCTTCATTGTTTCTTCGTTCAACGCAGGTAGCCATGTTTTAATACGACAAAGTGTTGACAAAGATCTGTCAGCTGAAGCTGTAGTGACTAGGACCAAAAAAAACAGCTTCAACAGTTTGTGCACGTCTGAAATCATTGTTCAGCCACAGGGACAGCATTCATTGCTTCACTTATGAGGCTTACTGATGTTTTTTCATGCTTGGCTTGAATTGCTGATGTCTCAACGGTGTCTGGCAACAAGCTCAACTGTGCACACAGATTGTCAAAGTCGAGTATAAATACGATAAAAACAACGGGAGAGTCACCTCTTTCCCAGAGGCAACTGTGACCACCAGCAGCTTATCCATGTCCACCACGTCTTCCTGATCAAAGCGACGAGTCACTTCACTATTCAGTGAGTCCAACAGCTCAAAGTATTGTTTCCTGTAATGACTGTAACTTTGGGCTCTCTGTCAAATCCTCGGAGGCCTGTCACTGAGTTGAAAAAGTTGAAAAATGCATCATCAGACCTCTGCTGCTGAGTAAAAGCTTGCATTACAACGACCGCAGTGTGGGTTACCCAAATGACAAATCAATCAGTCAACATGAAGTAGAAAAGCTTTTAAATCTGGGATGTCAAAAAAAAATTTGGCAAAGCACGGTAGGATAAGAAGCCATGTAATGCAAATCACTTATTCTCTCATGAGGCAGTAAAGTGATGCATATTTCATTACCATTTCTGATATGATATTTGGTGGGACATCTGGTTTATGCAGATTCATGTCTGAATGTGATAAACTGAGCCCCTATTATGAGGTTTCAGTTGATTCTCCACTGCAGTATATTCCAACTAACTAACTAACACACACACACACACACACACACCTACACACACACACACACACACACACACACACACACACACACACACACACACACACACACACACACACACACACACACACACACAGTTTTCTGTCCTGCTTGTCTCTTACACACACACTAACCCAGTTGTTTTCCCTTACAGTATTTCCCTCTCACACATAGTTTGTTTCATTCCTTCTTTTAGACATAGACCCCACACACACACTCCCACTCATAACTCGCTTTTTCTTATATGCACAAACATAGAACAGAAAGAAGGCCAGCCTCTACCTTTTGATTCCTCTCTCAGTTCATAAATATTCAAGTCCAGGCTCTGCTTATTTCTGTGCATAATTCAAGACTTTATTAAAACAAGATAGCCTAGTTCTCCCTGTTGCTACTGCTCTGCTGAAAGTGTTCCTTGATGATGCTACACCGGAGGCCATCCTGGCACACACAAACACACACACACACACACACACACACACACACACACACACACACACACACACACACACACACACACACACACACACACACACTCTAAACTCACTAACCCAACCTTTTGGAACCTAGCCCTTTTTTTTGGCTTCTGCTCGAAAATACTATACCCATACTCAAAGGGGCTTATCTCTCTGACTACAAGGTCTATTTGAATAATTTCAATGGATTAATAACACTCAAGGGGGTGGGCTTTGGTGAGAGGTGTAAATATTGTGTATATGTTACTGGTTAATAGCAAATGAAGATGGAACACAGCTCCACTTTGAAAATGTCAGGTTCACCTGGTGAAAAAGCACTATTATTGGTATTAATATATGAATATATGAATAATAAAGCCTAAAAACCACCAAGCATCATAGCAAAGCATGGCATTAGTCATACAAAAAAGAATTGGAGTGAATAGAGTGAAGCAGGCCAGAGCTAGAGAAATAAATGTACGAGAGGTCACGAAAGGTCGTCATTTGGGAAACAGCTTCTCCAGCTGTTCCATTGTACTTTTATATACTAAATAACTATATATTTAACTTCCTTTATCCTTGTACATGCACAATCTATCACATACAGCAGTCTGGAATCATTTGTGAGAGCTAGAATCCTCTCCAAAGCCTCTTTGGGCCGCCGACCCACGGCTCCATGCGCTTTTGCCTGTGTGTATTGCGCCATAAGTCAGCCTGTGGTTGGTCAATCCCCTCTAAACACACCTTAGGATCTAGCCAATGCAGTGGAGGCAACGTGGTTTTGATTGACAGAATCGTTTTACGTAAAAAACACATACGCGCACAGCAGAGCCGTGCGTAAAACCGGATTCACCAAATGTGAAATGTGGTCCCCCAACCTTGTTTGACCCCCCTTTCTCCAGGAAACAGTTGAATTAGACAGGAAACAGATAGCAGAAGTAGCTTTCAGCGGTAAAAATGGATTATGGACGCTTTTCTTCATGATTCATCTCAAAGTGAGTGAGATTTATGAATTTTTCTGCGGGGTGAATGGCTTGGTTTTGTGTGCTTGTTTACTGGTATCTTTTGAACGGTTTGACAGAGAGTAAATCTGAATATAGCGCTGGAATCTGTGTCGAATGCTAATGCTGTTTGATAGCATCTTCAGCCGTGGTAGCTTCTAGCTTGGTGGTCGGAGCATTTTTTGGAGTGTGTATCTCGCCGAGTTATGGTGAAAAAAACACGATATTTTGGTAGCTCTTGTAGGTTCTGGTAGATCGTGTTTAATTGTGTTTTCAGTGTGTAAAATGTTATACATGGTTCTGTTCATCAGAAGTTCTTCGTTAACCTCAAACAAACTGCACCAGAGTACGCTTGGAAGAGGACCAAGACCCACCTTTTTAGGCGGTCTCGGTTCAGTTGTTTGGTCTGCACTAGGGATCGACTGACAGCGTTCACACCAGCCCAAATGAATCATACTAATGGGGCAAACAGACCTGGGTTTGTTGTAACATGTTGTAATATTATTGCCAATGACGACTATTGGTCATTAAAACACTATTACTCATCCCCTCCATTGAAGAGATTTGTGCAGCCATACTCTGGCAATGTGTAAGAGGGTTTTCTTGGCAATGTGGTAAGGAGTAATTACTGTGGTAGCACCTGAAAGTGTCCCGCCCTTCTGTGAGAACACTGGGGACGATCAACTTGCACACAGCTTTGCCAATGCTATATTCAAATCTATTATTACTAAAACAGAAATGTCAACTTGGACACTATTTAGTCACAGTTAAATTATCACCTTGAGAAGAGCTGTTTTAGTATTGTGGTTTGTTTGGAAACATGATCCATCACATAT
Source organism: Leptoclinus maculatus (assembly GCA_032191485.1). Lineage (NCBI taxonomy): Eukaryota > Metazoa > Chordata > Actinopteri > Perciformes > Stichaeidae > Leptoclinus > Leptoclinus maculatus. The sequence continues at coordinate 283,183 of JAVDOI010000004.1, forward strand.
CTTAATTATAGTCAGGTAGCCAACATACTGCTTGTGGACAATTGTGGAGGATAGGAATATCAGATATCAGCCAAAAATTTGCAGTTAAGGCTCAAGGTTGAGCTTCCTTTCACACTTAAACATGTTGTTAAGCTATAAACTAAATGCTATGAATGTACTGTGCTGAAACACATCAATACTAATGTTAATATATTGATATTTCTTACCAAACTGAGATTAAAAGGTTACTTCTTTTGTGTTTTTCACCGTTATGAAGTGGTTTGACTTTGGCTCAGACCTGGGGAGCAAGTTTCACTTTGTTTTACTTACTAATGTTTTACTTCTGTATACACATGCTACAAATACAGTTACACATATTTGATATATTTGGAAAGCTCTCTTCTTTCATACAAAATATATACACAGTCATTGGTCTGAGATTGCAAACAAGAAAACAAGGTCACTGTGGTGTTGGAGCGGGTTTCAGTTGTCATACATTCACCATCACCACAAACAGAGAGCTTTTAAAAGATTGCTGTAATACAGAAGGCAGAGGATTCTTATGCATGTTTCATACAGCAAATCTTCTATTATAGTATTATAAAAGATCCCGAGTCATTAAAACGTTTTAGATACACAATGATCACTGAACCCAGCAATTTGACAGAGAATGATGGAATCCATCTTCTCTTTAATACTCCTGAGACTCATTCTTTGTCTATCAAGAAATCATTGACATGCAAGGCAACAAAAACAACTTTAAGCTGTAACTCTACTGCTGGATTCTGAAATGCACATGCTCCATATTGCAGGCCCTCTGAACTTTTCTGTTCAGATAGACACAGGGCTGATGATTTACAGTCTGACTGATTCTGTTTTTTAAGGTAAATTCAAACATATGTTATATATATATCATGATAGTAATTTAAAACATATAATGCACCAGCATTTTTGATAGGGATCCTTTAAATGTAATACAATATAGAGCCAGGGAAGGGGGGGACTAATACAGTTTTAATCATTTAGTTTAAATCATAAATTTGTGAGAAAAACAAAAACTGAAAAAACTGTGCGCCTAAAGTGATGTTATTATAGTAATCACGGCCTCTAAGATCATAACTCTGACATTGATATACCTAGTTATACATTTTATTTTACCAATGGGTGATCAGATAAATCCTATATTGCTCCTGAAAGATGCATAAACAAGTTTTCTTCTTGTTTTTCTTCTTCACATTCTTCTTTTATGAACATAAATAAATACTAATAATATTAATATATTTTACACTCTGAGTCTCAAGTAGCCTAGTCTTTTCTTGCAAATGTATTACTTTATAATCTTTGAGAATATTCAAGATTTAAGAGTTTTCTTCTTGTAAATTTAACACTTTAATCTCAGAAAATATCCTTTTTTGTCATACATTTTCTCTCTGAATATTCCCTCCCTCCCACGGCTCCATCATTTTTTTTTTTTTTTTTTACCTACAGTGGCCCAAATATGCCGTCTTAATCATATAAGCGTCTCATTAAAAAGATCAATTGAGCAATCAATCATTGGGTGCTCCCACGTTAGCTTTTATATCGGATGTACACTCAAAATAAACAATGAACTTTTACAACAAACACTTCTCAGTACACCACCACCTGCTTCTGGTCAACGGTTTCATGTGTTTGACATTTTTCAGAGAGTGGTTGAGTCTAAATTTAGTAAAACACAGCTGCAGTAAATATGTTAATTCACTTTAGATTAATCCTGGATTCAAATACATAGAACACTCACACATGCTCACAGTCAAGCACATAAACATTTCAGTCTTTACCCACCTGCACACCGACTGTACAGCTGCTTGCCAGTGTGTTTCCCTGCAGTGTGCTGATCGGTGGAGAGCTGAGCCTGGCAGTGGTGCAACACAGAGCTGTGCTCTCTGTGGTAGCCCAATTTCACCAGCAGGCTGCCATACTGAAGCCACTCAATCAGACCTGAGCACACACACACACACACACCTAACTGGGGGAGAAATGCAATATAGAGCACACACACACACACACACAGGTTGGAGGTGTTGCAGGTGCATGGATGATGAGAATGTTAGTAGAGATACTGCAAACATAAGTAGAAGCACACAAACACACGCATGATGGAAAACACCTTAATAAAACATTCTTAAGAAATGTCTTCTTCAAACCCACGTACAGCTTTTATGAAGATTTCTTATTTGGGATTTGTTCTTGGGTAACAACAGATTTTAGCATATTGTTCTAGCTTTTACATGTTTTTATTAGCTGTACCTAGCCTACTTTTTGCAGTCTCTGTTTGTGTAAGGTAGGTGTGATTTTAGTTTCACCTGGCCATTTGCCCTGTTAAGTGGCAGGGGTGTGGCTTGCACTCCTGGCAGACAATGAGCAATGAGTAGGTAGCTGTCCTTAAACACTGCTGGTGGTTGCGTCGGGCAAACAAAGACAACAGGGCGACTTTTTGAAGCCCGACTTCATCAAGCAAATACTTCTCGAGCATATACTTGCGGGTCAGTAATATGCAGTGGCGGGCCGTCAGGGCCTGCAAAGCCTTCTCTGCTGGCCTAAACAGAATCACAAAGTTATAGCTATTTTATAATTTAATAATGTTTCTTAAATACACTACATGTATCATAATTTATAAAATATTTTTCCCCATTATCTATCTCATTGCACAGCTACTGTCTTCCTCAGTTGCTCTGCTTCCAGTGCAGCTTGTTTTAAGTAGAGCTTTTATCCAATCAGATTTCACCTCTGTGTCTCTAGGTAAGAAGAGAGGCCCGAGGCCTGCAGACTCACAAGTGAATCCCTTTGCAGTTTAAGTGAATGGGGACGATATTGTTGATTGTCATAGTGTTCAACCAATCAGATTTTTAGTTTGACATGTTGGGCGTATTCTTTGAGTGTCAGCACCCGCTAGCCGGCCCACAACTACGTCAGCATTACGTGCAACTCAGAGTCCAGGTGCAGCTCTGCCGAGAGTGTGCTGTGATTGGTCAGTGGGCGAGCACGTGACTAAAGTGAAACAAAACTTGCCAGCAGAGCTTAGTTGGAGGAGTAAGAGTTCAAATTGAAAGATATGGAAGAAATTATAACATTTGTAGGGTTTTGCTTGGTGTAGTTTATTTATTTTTTTGCCTAGCTTTGTTTTTTGAACACTCAATGACTGAAGAGAAACGGATTTAGTGGCGGAGTTACTGATAACGCCTTTCTCAAGAAAGAAGGACATTTCAGGAAAAGCTGGACATGTAAGAAATGGTCAGTCAACCCCACAGCTGGCAGCCCTGACTCAGCCAGGAAAAGGATTTGTATGAACAGTATTTCTGGCTGACAGCGGTGGAGAAGCATTGCACATTTTAGGGCTGGGAATGTGTTTCATTTTAACTGAGCTCTTGGTGTTTGGAGCTACGCTACGCTAACCTGAGGACGCCATAGCACGGCAGGACACAAGCTACGGTGCTTTTGAAAACTTTTGGAGAGACTCGAGTGGATCTACAACTCAACGAACACGTTCGCAGGGAAACACCGGCGTGCGGTCTGCGCCGGCCGGTGCCCCGGCGGAGGAGGGAACCCGGCCCCGCTGTGAACCTGCCGCAGCAGACCGGTGAAATACAACTGGGGAGGCTCGACTGTCATCACTGGCGTCCATGAATCGAGAAGGACTTCTTACTGGAACTGAAACGATGTACTGGGATTAAACTCTGTAAATTTGGGTAAGTGACAAACTGCGTGTGTTTGTTTACATAGTAACGTTACTACTGTTCGTTTGTCTATCGTGTCGCTTTTATGAATATTATTTGAATGGCTCGTGCTCTTGTGTGGTGGAATGTGTGGATCCGCTGCAGGTTTGCTGGATTGATGCGTCATAATGAGGTTATTAGGAGGTAATTCAACTGTAGTAGGACAGCACTGAAGGCCCAGGTATAAAATCCACAGCCCGCCTCTGGTAATATGTTTATATTGACTACCATGTGTTTGCATCCTATTTCTGTCCGTTCCTCTGTCCGGTGGTCACGTAGACATTTGGTCACTCCCAGGTGATCCCACTAACCTCATCTATCCTACTCTCTCAGCTCATGGCGAGCCAGTGGTGGCGGGGGGGCTCTGGAATTGCCAGTCGGCAGTGTCAGCCGAAAGCTGACTTCAGCTCTCCCTCAACTTTCTTGCTCTAACTGAGACCTGGATCACGCCAGAAAACACCACCACACCTGCAGCTCTGTCAGATGTGTACTCTTTCTCTCACACTCCCAGAGCTGCGAGGCGGGGTGGTGGTACTGGCCTGCTCATCTCCCCAAAATGGAAATACTCTCTTGTCTCTGTTCCACAGTTCTCCCCGTCTTCTTTCGAATTTCATAATGTTACTGTCACTTATCCAGTCAAGCTCACCATTGCTGTTGTGAGCTTGACACATTAGTCTCGCACTTCCATGACGATGGCTCCGCACTCATCCTGCTCGGCGACATCAACTTCCAGACTGATAAGTTAGAACCTCTTCTTTCCTTCCTCTCCTCCTTTGACCTTTACCACTCCTCTTCTCCTCCAACCCACAAGGCCGGCAACCAGCTGGATCTTATCTTCACTAGACACTGTTTTACTGCTAACCTCTCCGTCACTCCCCTCCAGCTCTCTGACCACTATTTCATGTCCTACTCCCTCTCCCTCTCCTCTCCCCCCTTACTTCCTCCACCTACCCACATGGTTTCTACCCGTAGTCATCTCCGCTCCCTCTCTCCCCGGCTGACCTTTCCTCTTCAATTACCTCTGCTCTCCCTGACCCTGAATCCTTCTCTCTCCTATCCCCTGATACTGCTACTGATCTTCTCCTCTCCACCCTTTCCTCTTCTTTGGACAACCTCTGTCCCTTCACCTCCAGGCCTGCACGGCCAACCCCACCTGCCCCATGGCTGTCGGACTCAGTGCGTACTGACAGACGGAGCCTAAGGGGCGGGGTGGTGGTGTTGCTGCTGTTTACAGGAAGGACATTAAAATAACCACCATTCCCATTCCTGCCGTTCGCTCTTTTGAACATCTTGCCTTCAAACTCTCTGGTCCCACTCCTTTGGTTACTGCTGTTATCTACCGTCCCCCCAAGCCAAACCCCTCCTTTCTCTCTGACCTTTCAGATTTTCTGACCCAGCTATGTGCCATCTCACCTTCCGTTCTCCTCCTAGGTGATTTTAACATCCACATTGATAACACTGACTGTAAATCTACGACAGAATTCCTGGAACTACTACAATGCTTCAACTTCACACAACATATCAACTTCCCCACCCACAGCCGAGGTCACATCCTGGATCTGGTCTGCTCCACTGGTCTCACAATACCTCAACTCTCCAGCCTCAACCTCAACATCTCTGACCACCTGGTTATCACCATGGACATTGACATCCCTATCCCCATCCCAAAAGCTAAGCGCAACATATCCTTCAGAAATCTCAAATATATCTCCCCACAACTCTCTCAGCTTCTCTTGCCAGTACCATGTCTGCCTCCCCTCCCCCGCTGTCTGATAATCCCTTCGATCTTGTAAACTACTACAATAACATACTCTCCTCCTGTCTTGATCAGCTGGCTCCCACTAAAACCAAAACTGTCTCATTCACACACTCAGCTCTCTGGTATACTCCCGAACTCCACCAGATGAAATCCCGAAAGCACCAGCTTGAAAGACTCTGCAAGAAAACCGGTTTAACAGTCCATCTCCAAGCCCTCTCCGACTACCTCCAACAATACAAGGACGCTCTCATCTCGGCCCGGTCTACCTACTACTCACACCTCATACAGTCTGGCTCCTCTAACCCAAAGGCTCTCTTCTCCACAATAAACAAGCTTCTCAAACCCAAGGACAACACCTCCACATCCTTCACAGTGAACAAATGCAACTCTTTTCTTTCATTTTTCCAAACAAAAATTGACACCATTTACAGCAACCTGAACACCTCCCCCGCCCTTTCCATCTCTCCACCAGCCCCCCCCGCCTCCACCCCTCAGCTCTTTTCTCAGTTCTCCCTCGTGTCCCCATTGGAGCTGTCTACCTTCACAACAGGAATGAGAAGCTCCACCTGCATCCTGGATCCCATCCCATCTAAACTTGTCAAGGACTGTCTCCCAGCTATCTCACCACTCATCACAGTCATCATTAACTCCTCCCTCAGCTCCGGTTCAGTCCCCGACACACTTAAACTGGCTGCTGTCACCCCCATCCTCAAAAAACCTGGACTTGACCCTGACACAATGAGCAATTTCCGTCCCATCTCCAATCTTCCCTTTCTGTCAAAAATACTGGAACGCGTTGTTGCCACTCAACTCAAAGCCCACCTCATCTCCAACGATGTGTTTGAGCCATTTCAATCCGGTTTCCGCTCACAGCACAGCACTGAAACAGCCCTCCTCAAAGTCACCAATGACCTCCTCCTCTCCTCAGACGCTGGTCACCTCAACATTCTCATCCTCCTCGACCTCACTGCTGCTTTTCACACCATCAACCACAACATCCTTCTCTCCCGCCTCGAATCCTCCCTCAACATCACCGGAACTGCTCTCTACTGGATTAAATCATATCTTACAAACAGACGACAGTTCATCAGCATCAACAACTGCACCTCCTCCACTGCTCCTCTGTCTCAAGGCGTCCCCCAGGGTTCGGTGCTTGGTCCTCTTCTGTTCATCCTCTACTTGCTCCCTCTTGGAAATATCATACGTCAACATGGTCTTCACTTTCACTGCTACGCCGATGATGTCCAGCTCTACATCTCCACAAAAGCCATTACCATTACTACTCACTCCACTCTCACCAACTGTCTCACTGACATTAAATCATAGATGCTAACCAACTTCCTCAAACTGAACTGTGATAAATCTGACATGATCATCATCGGTCCCAAATCCCTCACTAAAACCAGTCACAACTTCTGCCTCACCATCGACAACTCCACTCTGTCTCCCTCCCCACACATCCGCAACCTTGGAGTCATGTTTGACAGCAACCTCACCTTTGAACACCACGTCAAACAAATCACCAGAACTGCCTTTTTTCACTTAAAAAACATAGCCCGATCCACCCATCACTCACCTCACCTGCCGCTGAAACTCTGATCCACGCCTTCATCACTTCCAGAATCGACTACTGCAACAGCATTCTTCACGGCACAACATCCAAAATCCTAAATAAACTCCAGTACATCCAGAACTCTGCTGCTCGCCTGCTCACCCATTCCCGCTCCCGTGACCACATCACCCCTGTTCTCCAGAACCTCCACTGGCTCCCCATCCCACAACGGATCGAATACAAAATCCTTCTCCTCACTCACAAAGCCCTCCATAATCAGGCCCCCTCCTACCTCACCGACCTGCTTCACCACCACACTCCATCCCGTCGGCTCCGCTCCTCTGATGCCAACCTCCTGTCCCTTCCACTCAGGACCAAGCACCGGACATGGGGTGACAGAGCAAACTCCCGGAGGACCTTCTTAACCCTTTTATCACTAGGCCTTTTTTTGGCTGCTGCTCGAAAATACTATACCCATACTCAAAGGGGGCCTTACTCTCTAACTACAAGGTCTATTTGAATAATTTCAATTTATTAATAACACTCAAGTGGGTGAGCTTTGATGAGAGGTGTACATATTGTGTATATGTTACTGGTTAATACCAAATGAAGATGGAACACAGCTCAAATGGAAAACAAATTTCAGGTTCGCCTGATTGATATTGATTGATTTATTTGAAATAATGCAGATTGAAGCCTAAAATACTCAATCATAGCACAACATGTTTGAAGTCTCCACAAAACAGATTTTACTTCGATTGAGTGAAGCAGGCCCACGTTATAAGGCTTCAGTACGGAGAAATCATGCGAGATCAAGCGAGGTCAAGCCAAAATTCTCATTTTGGAACCAGCTGTTCTATTTTAATTTGATATACTATATAACTATATATTTCACTTGTTTATCACTAATATTGTTCAATGACATCATCATACAGCAGCTTGGCATCATTTTGAGCCATTTTGAGCCATTGTAAGCCATTTTGAGCTCTCTGACGCTCTCATAATTCTCCTTCATGGAATTTTCTCGTTTGTGTATGTGGGTCTTCCTAAGGCCTGTGATTGGCGGATTTTCGTCATGTGACCACTTTTTCGAACCGGGAGAATGAAACGAATGCACCAGGAAGTTCGTTGAGATGACTCACTGACTTTCTAGCCACTAAAAAGCCAAAGGCGCGCCGAGCCTCCCCCGAGAGTAAAATCATTGGCTCAACAGTAAAAGGCGGACCATCTCGTCATACATGCATTGTAAAAGTCCGCCATTTCGTCACAAACACACTGAAACACACAGAGACACACACACACAGACGAGAGAACATGCCCGAACACGTTTGAAATGGATTACCGGCAGTTTCCAGCGTTTTTCTTCAAGAAAATCATCTCAAGGTACGAAGCGTTTACATTTTGCGGAGCTGTTGTTGAGCCGTTGTTCGTTGGTTTTCTTGCTATAAGTTTTTAATGGTTTCAAGGAGAGGAATATGAAAGATACGAGTGGATTCGCTGTAGAGTCCTCGTGCTTTCTGATCTACGGGTCGGCCATGATCGCAGTTAGTTTTGTCTTGGTATCTGAAAACGAAGTGCGTAGCTCGGCGTTTCCTGGCGAAAAAATACGTAAAACTGTAGTAGTACTTCTGGTATATTTAATTACTTCGTGTATAACTGTTTTTTGAGTGAGTAAAATGATTCTATGTTTCTTTCGGCCAGAATCTCATCGTTATATAGGTATATGATATGTCATAAAATATAATTTTATTCGTTTAGCAAACGTGATTTGTACTACATGTGCGTACTACATGTGCGTTATATATGGGGCACTCGCGGCAAAAAGGTTAACTTCCTATCTCTTCTTTCCACTTTTTCCTCCTCTCTATCTACTGCTAAAGCTGCGTTATTTCGCTCTAAAATCCTATCCTCTGCTTCCAATCCTAAAAAACTCTTCGAAACTTTCTCTTCACTCCTCCAACCCCCACCCCCTCTTCCTACTTCCTCCCTTCTCCCTGATGATTTCGCCAACTTCTTTGACAAGAAGGTAAACGATATCAGATCCTCCTTCTCTGAGCCCCCCTCTCCCTGTCCACCCTCTCCAGCTCTACCCTCTGCAGCTCTTCCCCCACAGCTCTCCCTCCCCTCTCCATGCCCCATCTTACCCTATCTTGCTCCCCTCTCCCCTAACGAGGTCCTCAACCTTGTTACATCTAACCGCCACACCACGTGCTCTCTTGATCCGATCCCCTCCCTCCTTAGTCTATTGCGACTGAACTCCTTCCTTTCCTCACCCACCTCATCAACACATCTCTTGTTTCAGGATGCTTTCCCACGGCTTTCAAGACTGCCAGTCACTCCCCTTCTGAAGAAACCACCACTTGACCCCTCTGATGTCAAGAACTTCAGACTGGTTTCTCTTCTACCCTTTCTATCCAAAACACTTGAACGTGCTGTCTTTAACCAACTGTCTTCCTATCTCCACCAGAACAGCCCGCCCGACCACTTCGCTCTGCTGCCTCGGGGCGATCGGTTGCCCCTTCGCTCAGAGGTCCCTGCGGCCGATCGACCCGGTCACGGCTGTTTTCTGTCCTGGCCCCACAGTGGTGGAATGAACTCCCCACTGACGTCAGGACAGCGGAGTCGCTGCCCATCTTTCATCAGGCTGAAAACTCACCTCTTCAAGAAGGCCTACCCTGAGCCTTCCACTTAGCACTTATTGTATTAGTATTAGTTTGTTGCACTTATTGTATTCGTTTTAGTTTGTTTCTGCACTGTACGTTTGTTCTGGTTTATGCTCTTAGATGCTTGTTTGGAAAAGGAGATGCACTTATGACTTCTGGTGACTAGTAGTTCTCTTGAATACCTATGTTGAATACACTTATTGTAAGTCGCTTTGGATAAAAGCGTCTGCTAAATGACTAATGTAATGTAATGCAATGCAATTCAGCGTCCAAAGAGACATATATTTATGTCAGATGTTTGTGGTGACCAAACCATTGTTATTAATCAGTGCACAGAATGAAATGTGCCAATAGTTGGTGAGCATTCCTATAAAAGCTCAGCTTAGTTGTTCAGCCATCATTACTTATTATTAACCCTTTATTAGTATTACAAATAACCACTGGTAGTAACAGATACTTCTCTACATTATTCTCTTTAAATTACCCCTAAATCCTACCATCCCCAATCAAAGAGCAGATCCTCGACAGATTTATCAGCCATATATTTACATTGTATCTATTTAAACAATTTGTGACTGACTCTGCCCAGTTGTCTAGCCTCCATCATTGTTTATCTAGTTCCACTGGTCTTACCAATGACCATTAATTAGCAGCTCCTCTGGTACCAGAAACTATCCCATGCATAGACAAAGTCCTTCACTCTGACACCTCCCTCTACAGTTTATAAGTTTATACATTAAAGCTGGGGTCGGCAGTATATTTTTTGTGTCATTGGGAAACAATTCCATCATCAACTTTGAGTTGTAATTCAGTTAGCCTGAGAGAAAACGAGACACCTGCACCTTTTGGATTTGTCTTCAGGCTTTAGCAAGTCTAGCTCATGATGGGAGACTCTGGCCAATCACAGGTCATTTCATAAAAAAGACATTCCTCGTGGCTGTTCTATTCAAGATTATTGCGGCTATATAACGGTATCAGGATCACGATCGGGATTGAAATGAATGACCAGTACTCGTATGAAGCATGTGCATATCCGCTGGTGGGAGGGACTAAGGTTATTAAATAATTGCAGTATGAGGACGGCATTTTCAAATTATGCCATTATTTCCATTTCCAGAAAACTGCTTGAATTAAAATATGCTGAAAGGTTTTGATTGAATATTTTACCAATGATGCCCAAAAATAACCTGCCTACCCCAGCTTTAACTTCACTATGACTGCTATGAGTTTTTTTTTTACAAAGAGTATTACAGCCTCGCAGAGTTATTCACACAAACTGCTGCTGCCAACTTGATGACTCTGTTGCCACATTTAGCAGATTTCAGACGCTCTGAATACTAAGTTTTGACAAACAAGCACAGGGAGCACTGTTGATGTGTGGACTCTGTGAGCATTTGGTGACAAATTGGCACAGCTGCTACTGATGGATGTAAATGTGCACTACTTGCTTAGCAAATCCATAGAGGTGTCACCACAGTGCTGTCTGTATGCAGCAAAGCTCCATGCATCTATTCTTAGCAGAGAGACAGAGATAGTATTATATGCAAATTAGCATATAATGTCAACTGGCACCTTCTTGCAAGTTTTTAAGCAGCCAAAAGCAAGTCTCGTTGGAGGAGAGTTGGCAGTACCTGGGCAGAGAGTTGTGCAGAGCAGACATGGTGGCGGCTGTTTCACATCACAAAGCCAAAAGAAAAAAGCTGTTTCTTTGTTGATGACGGCAACATTTTCCTTGGGTGGGAAGTGATGAATCCATTCCATACCATATGACGGCAATTTCGGAGGAAGGCCAACAGAGCTGGCTCGGTTTTAAAGGCCTCAATAATTACTGCAAACACACACACAGAGACGAGGCCCAAAGTGAAGCGGCAGCACCGAGCCAGTGTGTTGGCGAGGCGGCTGGATGACACCACCTCATAATGTCTGATAAATGTACTGGCAAGATGGATGAATAGAGACTTACCTGCCTCATCAATTTCTGCTCTGAGTTTCTTTGACATTGAATTTGTTTAATTGAGCAGAAAGGCTCCCAGCTCTTAGTTCAGTACGTTATAACTTACGAGGCTCGTCTACAAATTCAATAAAAGCAACATGGGGCAATTTATACTTTGGATTAAGGAGCGCTTCAATTTCAAATTAAATTCACAGTCTTCTCTCTGATTGCTACTTTATATCCATAATTTCATACACTTAACACTGTGGTTAAAGTTTGTGTGTGTGTGTGGGGGGGGGGATGCAACAGAACCCCCCCCCACACACACACACACACACACAGACACACTTTAACCACAGAGTGCAATGATCAGAGGTATAACATCGGCCCCACACATAACGCCGCACTTGTTTGCTGTCCTCCTCCCCCGCCCCGTCCATCTGTCCTGCTGTGTGACAGTTTTCCACCAGTTAACTGCTCTTTGATGTTTGTCAGCTCCTACTGTTACTGTATGTTTGCTGATTATGTCTTTCATGGCTTTTCCGCTGGGCTTTTGAAAGGCTGCCAACTGAGCTGAACAAAAGACCGCACAGCCTCAGCAACAACACAGACCTCACTCAGAAACCAATATCAGTGAGAGGATGGCTGCCGATGATGAAGATGATTTGGATGAGCGAAACTATTGACAGATCTCACAGAAAAACAGACTTAAAAGGTAGTTAACACACAATTACAAGCAGCAAGACTAACCTGCATCCAGGAAGTGGTAATTATGTGCACCAAGGGGTGTTTCTTTTCATTTCTATCAGGAATAATGACATTTCACTCCAAGTGAATTCCTGAGATCTGTGGATGTTGAAGCATCACAACAGACAATCTTAATTGTCATAGCAGAAAACCACAGGTGTTACTGATAACACTAACGATGTCTCTGTTCTATTTAAGTGTCCCAGAGAGCTGTGACAGTGAGTCAGCATGCACACCAGGGGTGCATCCCAAGTCTCTTAATTGCATGTTTCCCTCAATTGTGTATTTCCCTTGCGTCTTGGTCCCTTCAAAGGAAACCATGTGAGGAGAGAGGAAACGAGGAAATACGTTTGAAGAGAAATGAGACGTCCTTTCCTCTGAAGCATCACGTGAACCGGATCAGCTGTCAGTCAGCTTTAACAGCTGGAGAGACTTAAGAAGGAGTTTGTGTACTATTACAAATAAAGACACAGGTATCATCATTGCCAGAGTAACAGTTTCTCTCTGTAGCCTGTTACCTGTTTAACATTCTGCATGTATACTGTGTTCCTGTGTCCATTTGTACTGGCAGAATGTGTTTGTATTATTGTTATGTCCGGGTCGTGGGACGCAACAAAGGAGGGAGACGCACACTCGACAGTAACAATCTTAAATGTATTAAAGTAAGTCAAAGTAACGAAGAAACAACAGGTTGGTGAGGGCCCTGTCACACTATTGCGTATGAGAAAAACGTATGAGTTGCGTATGCAAATTCCCCCAAAAACTTTCATACGCACAAAAACCCCTTGAAAATACAGAATGTTTTGTATACTTACCGTATTGAACCTATGAGAAGCGAATGACCAGCGTACGAACTGCGCATGCGTGTTGGAGAAGAGCTACCTCCATCCTCTCTTGTTGTAGGTCCACGAAGAACTGAAGAAGAGCTCGAAATGGGAGTATATATATATACACTTTCTCAAAACACTGGCAGTAACGCTGGCCATACGCTGGCCATACGTCAATCAAACGCTAGTTGTAAGTTAAATACGTTACTCATTCGTCAGGCATACGTTAGAAGTACGTGACTCATGCGCTATCAATACGCTAGCTGTACGGTACACCTTCATGCCAGCGTATGTCAGCGTATGACCAGCGTACTCCACCTATGAGTAACGTACCTCTGAAGTAACTCTCGCGTATTCAGCGTATGCTTAGCGTATAAACCATACGTCCGCACACGCACAACTTTTTTAAGCATGCTTAAAAAAAACTTCTGCCTCGCCGTATGCCAGCGTATGCGACCGTGCTTGAAACGTATACAACCTATGCCTAACGTACCTCTAGCGTCTGTCACCGTATACCAGCGTATGAGTGATATTTTTCATACGCTCGCATACGCTAGTACGATACGCAATAGTGTGACAGGGCCATGAAGACGGACCAACAATACTGGCATCTGGGCAGGCGGTGTGGAATCGATTAAGAACACAGGCCAGGTGTTCCCAATTAGGGGGATGGCACCTCAGCTCCACCCAGCCAAGGACCTGCAAACAACACACAAGCACACAGTGCCAGGGCAGCAGGACCAAGGCAACAGGCCTCTGAGGTGTCACAATTATTCATTACTTATTTGCATCTGTATTTATTGATATTCTATTCGTGAAATCATTATCTAATAACTGAAATATGATTATGGTTTCTCTTGAACACTGGAAATGATATTTGAAAATTGAAATGATGTAACTCATCAAACCCAACGCTCAGGAAGCATCATCCTCACGTGACTGAATGGAAATGATGATAAATTCTTTAAAAAGTGTTTCTTGTCTCTCCTGCTCTCTCTTTTCTTGCATTATTTGTATCCAAAATAATAATTATTGGGGGAAATGACAGATCATGAAAAGAAAAATCTTTCTAATAAATGAAGAGAGTTGTTTGTAATCCTTTTGTTGTTCAGACCTTCAATTAACATATTTAAATCAGATGGTGAATCAGGAAACTAATACAATGTATAACTTGGGAGTGATGAATTTACATTTAATCTGTAACAAACATGCACAGTTTAAACTGAAAAAACGCAGAACGGCCTGCTGCCAAAAAAATGCAGTCAGTGTGAATGTATAAATTAACAAGCTTATAATATCACTGCTCCATCTAGAGCATGACAGATCTGACTGTAATTACAGGTAATTGTACATTACATTACATTTAATGTATTCCGTTAAATGAATGTGTTGCAGGGAACGTAGGGCCAAATATAAGAAAAAATAATGCTGAGGGAACAAAGGCCTGACCCCAAATTGCGTCTATGTTAGCAATTCTAACAGATATAGGGGCTTTTGTAAGGTTTTGTATTGAATAAGGAGAACGCAAGGACCTTGAAAGACTTCTGGCTTTCTTCCTCCTTCATAGTGGACTTGAGGCTCTGCAGACAATGAGACCTCATATAGAGGATCAGTATGCCATGCCCCCAGCGTCAACACACACACACACACACACACACATATATATACACACACACGCACACACACATATATATACACACATGCACACACACATATGGGAATGAAAAAGACTCTACCTTTTCTTTGTGTGTTTATGAGGCACACTCTTCTCCCCAACTCCCAGAGGACTTCTAGCTGGTGGAGGGTAATGGAGTCTAAATGACACGTATGTAGCAACAGAGACATGAGCGCATACACACACACACCTACACACAGACACTGTGTACTCCCTGAGGTCTGAGTGCTCTACTTGTGGCACTATTATTATTGAGAAAGTAAAAGGGGGAAAAGGAAAGAAGACAGACGGATGGATGAGGGCAGGTGTTCATGACATTCACATTGAGTTCACGGCAGATTTCTGTTTTTTTTAACTACAAAAAGCAATTTTCACTATGCAACGTCTCCTGTGGCTGTCTGAGAGCACACACACACACACACACACACACACACACACACACACACACACACACACACACACACACACACACACACACACACACAGGGAAACACAGTTAAACATTTAAAATAAAATCCACCCGAAACACTATCACCCTCAAGAATAAACATCAGGTTTTGGTTCCACTGTCTCAGAAGTGCATGTCCTTTTTGTTTTACCATGCTCAACTTTTATGCAATTTTAAAAAGGGGAAGATTAAAAACACTCAGCTTTGCTGCAAATCCATCCCTCACTATTTAACACTTAGTGAGGAGGCTTTTTGTGTTTTCAATGTAGTCATTCTACTCATGCTCATGCATCAACATGAATAGATGTGACTGTGGCTGACAAAAAGCACAGAATCTTAATGATACCCTCCATTACCGCAGATCAAAAAAAGAAATGGGTTGAACAGAAAATCGGAATTTCTGTGAGATCTGACGTATATCAAGCAGATGTGGTCCTGTGGTCGCCTTTAAGCACAGTTCAAGGAGCATTGAATGAAAACATAGAAGTCCTTGGTTACATCTGGACCGGTGTGAGGTGGATTAAAGCCAGTGTGCAGGTGTCTGTGGTTGTGTTGTCTGTGTTGAAAGGGCATTCACTGGCTCCTCTTTCCTTTTGAGTGTTGGAAACGGAAACATTTTTATTTTTGATATTCTACAGCAACTCCTCTTTTAGCATGTCTTGATCGGTCTTCAGCCTTTATATTTGTATGTGTAGCTGAGTGGAAAAAATGATGTCCACACCAAAGCCCCTAGATGGCGCTCCCTTACTAAAAAGTCATTCATTCACAAATCTCTCTTTCGCTCTCTCTCTGCGGCTTCTACTCTATCAGCTGATTGTGGGAGTTCACTTTTGAGTTAACCAACCAGATTGTGCCACGGGTTCCCTAATCCAATTGCTCCCAAATTTCAAAACTGCTCTCCTCTCTGCCGCTGTTGGTTGTCAGTACGAACTGATACCACCCTCCTCCACCCCATTCACCTCCAGTCTCCATCATATCCCGTATCCTGTCCTGCTATTCATTCAATCATTGGATCTTCAGCAACTCCCTTCATCATCACCACAACACCAGTGTCTAGACTCCAGGGAGGAATATTCTTGATCCAACCCTGGTACGGTGGAGTCCAATCGCCAAAGAGTCTTCACCATTTATGTCTTCATGCATGTTTCAGAAATGATTGCAGGGTGAGGGTTACATTATATGCAGCCTGAGTCTGAGGGACAGCTGTTGGAGAGCGGACGAACGCAGAAGAAAATACAATTTAAAAAAATGTGCAGACAATATGAAGTCACAGGTAAGAGTGTGAGAGATGTGTCTTTTGAACCTTCCTTTTTAGGTGTTGCCTAGCTATGCAAATGTCTCATGAACTGTATTTTGTCATGTTTAAAATAAAATAACAAGATCGTAATTGGTTATATGTGAAAATGAATGAATGAATTTGATGACATATGGCATATTGTTGGCAAGTGGCCATGGTATAAACCGGATAATATCCTCCAAGTTTGTACATTCCATGATTGTCATGAATTCCTTGGAGAGTCTTAGCCCCTTTGTCATCCATTACAATCAATACAACTTGAAAGATACAACTTGTCCCCAAGCTTGGGCAGTAACAGCAACATAATTAGGACAAAAAAATAATAATTGTGCGACTTTGGTGTTTTAAAGAGTTTGTTCTGATTCACCAAAGTCACAAAATAACACTTAAAAAATCATAAATTCATCCAGATTAGGCCTATTCGTTTTGCAGATGGTGAAAAGATGTTTTGTATGAAATGAGCGATACATCCAAAATAATGGCCAAAATTCCAACATTTTTCTTATCTCTTATCTGTATTTGCATACTTGATACTGAGGTAACCCATTAATCCATCTACATTATAACAGGTAATTAGTAATTGTGTCAGAATATATTTTTAAAGCAACCTTCCCAACCCTGATTACAAAATGCAACAATGAATAATGTTCTTAGTGATGCATCCACATGGAATACGGTTCAAAGCTCTGGAAAAAAGCAAGTCACCTAAGATTATTGGGTGACTGTGGGTCAGTGGTAGAGCAGGGTCATCCTTCAATCAAAGGATCGGCGGTTCGATCCCTGGCTCCTGTAGTCCATGTCGATGTGTCCTTGAGCATGACACTTAACCCCAAATTGCTCCCGTAGCTGTGCCTACGGTGTGCGAATGTTGTATGAATCTTCGTACATGGAAGCATGTATGAATAATAATAATAATACATTTTATTTATATAGCGCTTTAAAAGGCACTCAAAGACACTTTACATGGTAAAAACAGAAACAATAAAAGCATTTATAATAAGAACAAAATCTGACATAAAAGTAAAACACGAAAAGAAAGAAAGGAAACATACATGACTGACTTTAGAGGTTAAAAGCAGATTTGAATAGGTGAGTTTTAAGTGCAGTTTTGAAAGTGGCGAGTGACGGAGAATGTCTGAGGTGTTGGGGGAGGGAGTTCCAGAGGGAGGGGGCAGCAATAGAGACGGCCCTGTCCCCCCAGGTACGATGCTTGGACAGAGTAGGGGGGGTAAGGAGGTTGGCGTCGGCGGATCTGAGGTTGCGGTTGGGAGTGTGACGGTGCACGAGGTCTGAAAGGTATGAAGGGGCGAGGTTGTGGAGGGCTTTATATGTAATGAGGAGAATCTTGAACTGGATTCTTTGCTGTATGGGGAGCCAGTGGAGGTTTTGAAGGACTGGGGTGATGTGGTCTCTGGTGCGGGAGTGGGAGAGCAGACGGGCAGCAGAGTTCTGGATGTATTGTAGTTTGTTGATGATTTTGGTGGGTGAGCTGTACAGGATGCTGTTGCAGTAGTCCAGTCGAGAGGTGATGAAGGCGAGGATGAGTGTTTCAGCGGCTGTGGAGGAGAGGGAGGGGCGGAGACGGGCAATGTTTTTGAGATGAAAGAAGGCGTTTTTTGTGATGTGATTGACGTGGCGTTCATAGGAGAGAGTTTGATCAAAAATGATTCCAAGGTTACGGACATGTGTGGAGGCAGGAACAGTGGTGCCATCGATGCAGAGGGAGAAGTTGTGGTGGGATTTGTTTAGTGATTTGGGGCAGATGATGAGGACTTCAGATTTGAAGAAGTTGGCTTGCATCCAGGTTTTTATATCTGTGAGGCAGTTGGTGATGGTGGAGTGGATGGTGGGGGTGATGGATTTGGTGGAGATGTAGAGCTGGGTGTCATCAGCATAGCAGTGGAAGTGGAGACCATGGTGGCGTATGATGTCGCCAAGGGGGAGCAGGTAGAGGATGAAGAGGAGGGGACCGAGTACTGAACCTTGGGGGACACCATGAGAGACTGGGGCTGTGTCAGACTTGGATTTGTTAATGCTAATGAACTGTTCACGGTCGGAGAGGTATGATTTGAACCAGGAGAGGGCTGTGCCAGTGATGTGGAGGGAGGACTCGAGATGGGAAAGGAGGATGGAGTGGTTGATGGTGTCGAAGGCTGCACTGAGGTCGAGTAGTATCAGGATGTTGAGGGAATGGTCACCAGAGGAGGTCGTTGGTGACTTTGATTAGGGCAGTTTCTGTGCTGTGATGAGATCTGAATCCGGATTGAAATGGTTCATACAGTTGGTTTCAGTCCAGGTGGGTTTTCAGTTGATGGGCAACAGTGCGTTCCAGTATTTTAGACAGAAAAGGGAGATTGGAAATGGGTCTGTAGTTGTTGTGGATGTCAGGGTCAAGGCCAGGTTTTTTGAGGATGGGTGTGACTGAGGCAAGTTTGAGGGCGGGAGGGACGGAGCCAGTAGACAGGGAGGAGTTGATGACAGAGAGGAGGTGTTGATGACAGAGAGGAGGAGTGGGCGGAGGGCCGGGATACAAGTCATGACTAAAGTGGAAGGGATAGGGTCCAGCTCACAGGTCGGAGTCTTCATGCCAGAGAGTGATTTATTGAGATCCGAGGGGGAGATGAGAGAGAATCGGGAGAGTGACCGGTCAGTTAGTGGAGGATTTACAGATACAGGGTTGGACGAAGCGGGGCTGGAAGTGGCCAGTTGTTGTAGACGGTATCAATTTTAGCTTTGTAGAACGACAGGAAGGAGTTGCATTTCTCTGCTGTGGAGGAGTGGGAGAGATTGTCCATAGGTTTGAGGAGTTTGTTTATTGTGGAGAAGAGGACCTTGGGGTTGGCGGAACCAGAGTGGATGATGCCAGAGTAGTAGGTGGAGCAAGCAGAGTTTGGAGCCAGTTTGTATTGCTGTATGTGTTCCTTGTAAGCCAGGGTGTGAACTGTGAATGGGTGTGAATGGGTGAATGATGACATGTAGTGTTAAAGCGCTTTGAGTGGTCAGAAGACTAGAAAAGAAGTAGAGTCCATTTCCCATTTATTGTCAAGCTTCAATTTCAAAGGTCAATAAACTTTCACAGTCAGAAACTGTTCATTTTAGCTCCAAACCTCAAGTCTGTATCTGACTTACTGAGGGAATAATGAAGTTACACCATTGCTCGGTTGAGTGTTTCCCCATTGGCCGTTGCTCAGCTGTCCTCAATTACAGCGAGGTGTGGACAGTCCTCAATTCTTCAACTCCAACGTCATTTAATGCAGACCTGCCTCCTAAAAATGATTTTCAAATACAACAAAACTGCGTTGTGAATTAAACTTCGAGGGAAACATTCTGTTGTGGATTAAGTTTGCCTTTGAAAGGGTTGTACCATGTCATGTAAAAATTGCAGTTGAACATTTATCATCTAAGAATTCACAATGTAGACTCCACCACTGATACCTTGGCCACAATTTAGCAGATTGACCATACAGGGTCCAGCCATATTCTAGGTTTCTACATTGTCTTGGAATTAGCATGAACAGACCTTTGACATACTTGGATAGATTTCACCTCCATGACTTAACCCTATCCAATATCCTTGGTGGAAGGTGGAAAAGAACCCCATGTAGCATACATAGGATATTAGCTGAAGCAGTTTTGTCAGCATATAGAGCACAATCATCCGGTGGGAAATGAGTAACAATGTAGCAAAGCTGGAAATGCGAGTCGGAGAAATGAATGGCATGACATGCTGGCTGTCACCCCAGAAGGGAAAGGCAGAGCTATGACTGCTACATTCATACATCCTAACAGCACTTTATCAGCTTCACTCTTCTAATCCTCTAATCTTTTCTCTCTGTATCACTGGTGGAGAGACATTTAACAACTCTTGCGATCCGGCCTCTGTACCTCTCTAGCTGGAAAGAAAGATGTTTATTCTGCTATTGGACGACCAACTCATAACCCAAAGCTTATGAATGGACAAAGGGCTTTGAGAATGTGAGGGATTGTTGCAGCTATGGTTCATTAAAGTAACACTTCACCCCCAAAAGGATCATTTGTATATCACTGATAACATTCACTTTAATTCCACGTATACAGTATTTGTGTTATAAATATCTGCCTAACCTCAGGAAAGATTTGTATATTTCACCTTCAATGCCAATGAGACCTACTTGTTTATTGACCTGTTTATGTAGTTTTTTTGGAACAGTCATGAATATGTTACTGATCCACATGTAAAAATAAACATCTCCTTGTTATTTTTTAATGAGTCTATTTTTTACCTAATTGAAATTCAACTCAGTAGCTGGCCTCTAATTGAGTAAAATATGTCCATGCTCATCTTTCCCTCTGATATATTTGGACATCATTGACATTCCAGAAGCAACTCCGATAAGCTCTGCCAGGAGCATGCTGAACTCAGACATCCTTCCCATTGTTAACCCCTGTATGCCACAGGCCATGTAAGAGACTAATGACTTATAATACTACAGACTCAATTGAAACCGCCACGCCAGAGGGCATTTCACTACAAAGCCAAGAAAAACACATACGTATCTTAGCCTGACTATTATCTTGAATGTCTGGTCAATACAATAGCATGGGTCTTTGGCCCACTTCCTTTTACTCCCTACCCTTTTTGGACAGACCAGACAGACCTTTTTTACCAAGAACAGAGTAGCTCTGACCCACTGAACTGCTTTCCCTGTGTTGAGGGATGGGTGGGGGGTGGGGTGGTATATTATGTCTGTGGCATGCTTGAAAATGTAGCCATGTACATCTTTGTGTAGTTACACCAATATGCATATTCATAGTTGATATTCATTCAAAGGTTAATTCTGTCATTACAAATTGGATCTCATTTTTATAATTTCTCATTTCTGTCAGTTACAGCCAAAGTAACAGCTTAGATCTGAGAACACATCAATATCTCTACAATAAACTCCAATATGGCAAATCTTAATCACTTAATTTGGAGGTGACACTGAAAGTAAGAGGACCTGAAATGTTTGTGATGAACTTCCTAATGTGATGATGCAGAATCAGAATGTCATTTATGGCAAAGGCCGGGGCAGACTTGCTTCTTTTCATTCAAAAGCATAGTGTCAGAGTTCAGCTTCCATTCTCTCCTGCCACTCTATCTCTCACTCACCTAATCGGCTCATTCAGGGCACCTGTTAGTCACACCCACCTCATCAGCTCAAACACTCTCACCTGCCCACTCTTCGACACCTACTCTTTAGACCCCAGTCTCACACACACTCACTGCCAGATCTTTCTCCGCATTATGCCAGACTTTCCCGCGTTTACCCTCCGACTGTTTTCCCGTTGCAGACCCTGCCTGTTTGGACTTCTCCGCCTTGCCTCTGCCCTGGTAAATCGCCATAGCCTTCTGTCCCCGACCACGAGAACAGCTTCTGCTTTCTCTGGTTTCTGTCTGCCTTCTCCCCTGGCCGAGTCACCGAGTGACTTTCTCCACGTGAACTGATCCGAGACTTTGCCTGTTGTGTCTTCTGCCTGGAATAAAGCTTCGTTCAACTATTCCGTGTGTCAGTCATACTGCTTCTGGGTCCTTACCACACCCGTTAGAGTACGATCTGGCCAAAACATGGATCCAGCATACAACACCTCATCACAGGCCCGGTCCGTGTCGATCGAAGAGGCGATCCGGCGACACGAGACTGGTTTGTCGCCAACACCACCAAGGTTCGCCACACTCTGGCGAACCAGGACCAGATTACGACCGCCTTGATAAACCAGGTACAGCAACTCACGGCAGCCACAACCCAGACCATCGCGGCGCCGGCGCCCACCTGCTTCGCTCCACTCCGGGCTCGAACCAGCACGTTCAACGCCAGTCTCGGAGCCTCAGGTGGGGGAGCCGGAACGTTACGCTGGGGACCCTGAGGGTTGCAACGCATTCCTGACGAACTGTTCCATCCTGTTTGCGTTGCAGCCCCACACCTTCCACCAGAGAACGCCAGAGTGACGTTCACCATCAACCACCTGACGGGGAGAGCTCGCCTGTGGGGAACAGCAGAATGGGATTGCCGTACTCCTGCCTGTGCTTCATTCCGATCTTTCTCCGACGAGCTTCGGGTTGGTGTCCATGAGACGGCGGGCTACTGGGGCTTCAGCAGGGCCACCAACCTGTCACGGACTATGCCATTGATTTCCGGACCAAGGCACGATTAAGTTCGTGGAACATGGCCGCATATTTGCTCGGCCTAGCAGATTATAAGCCAACCCACCTGCCTCCTCGAGAGACCGAACCCACGCAAGTGGGACGTACTAGACTCTCCACGGAGGAACGAGAGCGGCACCGGTGGAGCAATCTCTGCATGTACTGTGGCCAGGCCGGTCATTTTGCTCACAACTGCCCGGTAAAAGCCCGAGCTCACCAGTAAACCAGGAGGTACTGGTGAGCCGAGCAGTTTCCCGATCCTCCTTCTGCCAAAGACCACTATTCCACGCCAAACTACTTCTACCCGGGGGCCCCCATACTATTTCCACCTTCCTGGATTCGGGAGCAGACGCATCCATTATGGACGAAGGACTCGCTATACAGTTGGGGATCGACCGGATACCTCTCCCCAGTCTGTTCCGGCCAGCGCCCTTGACGGTCATCTTCTGGGGACGGTGACACATCAAACCGTTCCGGTCCACATGCTCCTGTCCGGCAACCCCCACAAGACCATCAGCTTCTACATTCTGCAAACCCCTCGTATCCCCCTCATTCTGGGATACCCCTGGCTGCATCGACACAACCCCCACATCGACTGGACTACGGGGGCTTTTCGGGGTTGGAGACACTCCTGTCACCTAGTCTGCCTGAAACAAGCCACCGCACCACAGGGTTCCTCCACACCTGAACTTACGGGGGTCCCCACTGAATACTTAGACTTTAAACAAACTAAATAGCCTTATGTTATTTATCTTATTGACACGACGGCATGTCATTTCTCTCTCTACATGGTCGCGCGTTTACAATTCTCCTCTGCTCTCTGTATCGCGCACGGCGGAGTTCCACCCCGATGCGCGCACACACACACAGACACAGACCGGTTTTGACCCAGATTGGCTGTCAGAGGGGAAATACTCCCCCTGGCTGTACAAGACTGATCTTGGTAAGTAAGTAAATAAATACATACATTACATACATGCATAAATAAATATATAGCCCAGAAAGATACACTGCAGTGACAAAAGCTGCACACTTTGTGGATAATTGTCATAAAAAGAAATGTTCCGATGTTTAGTTCAATGTACAGTTCAAATAATTGTTCAGTTGTTATATTGATTGCTGTCATTAAATGAAACGCATGAACGCCATGATTCCTTTAAGTGTTTGTGTCGGTGTCCCCCACCATACATCCTGTCTTACACTCTTAACGATTAGATTAGATTAAAAAGAACAGGTGACAGTATTCCACCTTGTCGCATGCCATTGGTCACTAGGAAGGGTGCAGATACACTCTTACCCCATCTAGCTCGCATGGTTTGATGTGAATACCAAAAGTGCAAAATCCTAATCGAATATGGAGGGACCCCTCGCTCTTGTAGTTTGATAAACAATTTAGAATGATTAATTCGGTCAAAAGCTTTAGATGCATCCAGGAAACGCATACACATTGTAGTGTTATGTCTCCTGTACTTACTAACAACTTCATTCAGTGCATAAATACATAAGTCTGTGCTATGTTTACTTTTAAAACCAAATTGATTGTCAGGTTATTATGTATTCTTGAAGCCTATCTAAGAAAATTCGTTCTCATACTTTAGAAAGTACACTAGCCAGAGCAATTGGTTGGTAATTTTCAATGCTGGATATTTTACTGGTTTTATCTTTGATTACTGGCACTAACAAAACAGTCAGCATAGAGTCAGGAAGTACACCATGCATTAAGAATCCAGAAAAACACATTGTAAGTAGCACTGGAATTCTATGGCTAGCATGCTTCAGATGTTCTGCTGTGATTTGGTCAAGGCCACATGCTTTGTTCACTGCCAATTTCTCAATGGCATACAGCACTTCATCAGGTCTAATACACACACCAGCATCATTAGGAACATCGCCAATATTAAATTCATCACTCTTCACACTGTTGAAAATATCCCTATAATGTTTACTCCACAGATCTGCATTACTGTCCGAACCAGTGGCCCCATCAATGTTGGATGGCAAGGGCATCTTAGTGTTATTGGCAACCTTAACTTCTTTCGAGAATTCAGAGACATTATTATGCTGAAGCTTTTTGGCCATGGAGTTTGCCGTCATGGCCTGTTCATTTCTTTTAATAAAGCGCACAGCATATTTAAATCTAGCATTTGCGTGTTTCTTGTGTTCACACTCTGGACCATGTCTTGCTTTTCCTGATAAAACCCAGTTTTTAAAAGCTTCTTTAGCCTCTATATGGATTTCAGACACATATTCATTCCATCCTGGACTAAGATTATGTTATTTAGCCCTTTTTTTGCATTATTCACTGACATTATTTAGACAATTCACAATTGTATCATACATTATGCATAGATCACTATTGTGGTTTTGGTTTTTACAGTTAATGTTGCCACACAGAATTGCATCAAGTGGTAATTCAATATTACTTAGGCTGTTATCGGTTTGTGAGTTGTAATGCAAGAAATCATCTTCTGTGAGCTTTGACCAATCTACTTTAAAGTTTTGTTCATGGTTATCATTACTGGTCAACTCAGGTAGACTCTCAACATGTAATGTCATAGAGACAGGTATGTGATCTGTTGTAGCTCATACAGGATTGCAACATCCTCGAGACAGTCATGAGCATCAGCTGTACATATTGTGATGGTAAATTTCCACTGTGTATCTTCTTCCTGTTTTATTAGATGACCACTCAGTGTTTTGACCCTTTTGTATTAACAAAGTTAATAATGTCAGACATGATCAGTAAGTGTCCTCTCAGGTTGAGTAATATTGGATGTGTGTCTTAATCAGGGACTTGATACTGTCAACTTAGATAGGGGGCTGAATGGGGATGCAATCAGTGGACCAATCAGTGATTAACCATTCAATGGTTGATCAGTGAATGATCACTGTTGTCCAGATGTCCTAGTGATGAACTCCTCCTATCCCACCATGTGCTCAATGCCTTTATAAGTCGTACACAACCAACACTCTGGGCTCATCCTCTGCAGACTGCATTGCAGTCAGTATGATGGTGAAGCCTTCTCTGCACAGAGAATAAATACTTTAAAGACAAACTTCTTTTCTCAATGTTTCTTGTTTCAGTATTCAGGATTATAGGACTGACTCGGTACTAATGAATAGTTTTTTCCACCACAAACTACAGTGATCCAGCCAAGAGGTTGTATGCCATGCTTCACTGCTATATGTGTAGCTATCTACTGGCAACATAACTTTGCTGGAAAGAACCAACTTGCTATCTTCACAAAATTGCATTAGGTGTTGACCAAACAGAGAGTTATTATCTGAAATATCCCCCACAACAAATATACTTGTATATGCCCCATGAAAATCATTATTGACAGAGTTAAGTTTATCCAGGTCTTGTTTGGCTAAAAAAGTCTCTTGTATCCACAAGATATCAGCGCTCTCCATGAGCGTGTCAATAACAATGCGTCACGCTCTGTCCCCAGCGCTTTGTCCCAGGCGCAAGCCACGCGAGTTATAAGACACAACTCTAATACTCATGTTTCACAATCATATCTGCATGGCAGCAGAGGTCCCAGCCTCAGGCATGTTCCTTGCAACAACAGGTGTTTTTACACCCAGTGACCCCACAGCCGCAGCCTTGCGGGCTTCATAGAAACGCCGTACAAAAGTTCTTCTGGTCCTTCTGGCCAAAGCTGTGGCTCATACATTTCACCTACCTCATTGCACTCGGCGGTAATTTTGAAGGTGCTAAACCAACTTGAAGCAGTGTAAAGGACCTCAGAGAATGTAGGGTATTTGAATAGATTGTTCCTTTGTATGTCTTTTATTTTGGACGTTTTGTCACTGCAGTCGGTGCATTTCCTGTTGCGCTTTTATTTTGAAGGTTCAAAACCGGAAGTAGGTAGGAAGAAGCGGTAAAAGACGAAAAGTCGTTAAAGGGACGGGAAAAGTGATTTAAAAACAAGGAAGAAGGTTACGGTTTTATTAGTTTAGCACCTGGCCGATATGGGCACAAGGTTAGTACCTGTTAAACTTATTCTTTGGAAAATATTGTTTTAGGTTGCTAATATATAATAATATAATGTTCGCTGAGGTCTGCAGCATGCTTGCTTTTACACAGATTTTTCAAAGTCCGAGCTCAGACTTGGCATTTGGGTTCCGTTGTTTTGGGGGTTTATGCATGGTGCTCCCTGTTTTGGCTTAGTAGCTGCTTGGCTAAATCCAAGGAACATTTTAAGAGTGGAGCCACCAGCGCCAAGTTTAACTGTATTTCCATTTGTTACAATAAATGGTTAAAAATCTATGACGAGAGTGTTCCTGACTGAACTGTTTAATGGTTTATATGGTTTGGCAGTTAGGTGTACTGTTTGAATTATTTTATCTGTCTAATGTTGGGTTTATGACTGTATTGAAATCTCCTCCAATTATTATTGGAGAGTCAGACAGATTGTAGAGAGAGGTGAAAAAAGGATGAGTCATCATTATTTGGTCCGTAGATGCATGCAATAGTAATTGGTATTGTGATATTTATTATGATAAATCGTCCTTCTGGATCTGTGATGGTGTATTTATGAATAAATGAGAGATTTTCATGTATTAAAATGGCTATGCCTCTTTGCCTGGAGTTAAAATGGGCAGAGAAGATTTTATTGAATTGGGGTGTTCTTAAATTATGAGTTTAATGAAGAAGGTTTAAGTCTGCTTGTAATTTGTTTATATGGTTGACTACCGTAAGTCTTTTTGCTTGTGAACCAATTCCATGGATGTTGGACTGCCATTATGTATCGACTGAGATGACTGCTTTTTTCTGATTGGGAAGAGTATTTTGCGTCCGTCCAGGATTTCTCGGGAAAGTGAGTCCATAGTCCGTGCCTTTCAATTGTCTGCCGTGATGTTGTACCTGTTTTATTCGGATTTTGCAACGATGGGACGTGGGCGTTTGTTGGCGGGGTTTTCGGGTCTGATGCGATACTTTACTACTGGAATGCAGTGGCGGGCCATGGATTTTATATTTGGGCCTTCAGTGCTGTCCTACTAAAGTTGAATTACCTCCTAATAACCTCATTATGACACATCAATCTAGCAAACCTGCAGTGGATCCACGCATTCCACGACACAAGAGCACGAGCCATTCAAATATTATTCATAAAAGCGACACGATAGACAAATGAACAGTAGTAACGTTACTATGTAAACAAACACACGCAGTTTGTCACTTACCGAAACTTACCGAAAAAAGAGTTTAATCCCAGTACATCGTTTCAGTTGCAGTAAGAAGTCCTTCTCGATTCATGGGCGCCAGTGATGACAGTCGAGCCTCCCCAGTTGTATTTCGCCGGTCTGCTGCGGCAGGTTGGCAGCGGGGCCGGGTTCCCTCCTCCGCCGGGGCACCGGCCGGCGCAGACCGCACGCCGGACCGCGGTTGTGGAGCTGTTTCCCTGTGAACGTGTTCGTTGAGTTGTAGATCCACTCGAGTCTCTCCAAAAGTTTTCAAAAGCACTGTAGCTTGTGTCCTGCCGTGCTATGGCGTCCTCAGGTTAGTGTAGCGTAGCTCCAAACACCAAGAGCTCAGTTAAAATGAAACACATTCCCAGCCATAAAATGTGCAACGCTTCTCTGACGCTGTCAGACAGAAATACCGTTCATACAAATCCTTTTCCTGGCTGAGTCAGGGCTGCCAGCTGTGGGGTTGACTGACCATTTCTTACGATGTCCAGCTTTTCCTGAAATGTCCTTTCTTGAGAAAGACGTTATCAGTAACTCCGCCACTAAATCTCCTCCTTCAGCCATTGAGTGTTCAAAAAACAAAGCTAGGTAAAAAATAAATAAACTACACCAAGCAAAACCCTACAAATGTTATAATTTCTTCCATATCTTTCAATTTGAACTCTCACTACTCAGACTAAGCTCTGCTGGCAAGTTAAGTTTCGTTTCACTTTAGTCACATGCTCGCCCACTGACCAATCACAGCACACTCTGCACCTCTCGGCAGAGCTGCACCTGGACTCTGAGCTGCACGTAATGCTGATGTAGTTGTAGGCCGGCTAGCGGGTGCTGACACTCAAAGAATACGGCCAACATGTCAAACTAAAAATCTGATTGGTTGAACACTATGAAAATCAACAATATCGTCCCCATTCACTTAAACTGCACATGGATTCACTTGTGAGGCTGCAGGCCTCGGGCCTCTCTTCTACCTAGAGACACAGAGGTGAAATTTGATTGGATAAAAGCTCTACTTAAAACAAGCTGCACTGGAAGCAGAGCAACTGAGGAAGACAGTAGCTGTGCAATGAGAAAATAAGATAATGGGAAAAATAATTTTATAAATTATGATACATGTAGTGTATTTAAGAAAAATTATAAAATTATAAAATAGCTATAACTTTGTGATTCTGTTTAGGCCAGCAGAGAAGGCTTTGCAGGCCCTGACGGCCCACCACTGGTGGAATGCAATGTCCTTAACTGTGTCCGGGGAGATTTTGAATTCCTTGATCAACTGTTCTGGGTTGTCATCTTGTGTGCGCTCTGGGATACTGGTAAAAACAAGATTGTCTCTCATGCTGCGTGACTGTAGATCGAGTATTGTTTCTTTCATGTCCTTGTTTTCTTTAGCAAGGGAGGCGAACTGAGTTCTGAGGGAAGTAACGGTGTGTTGGAGGGATTGTTTTTCTTGGTTTGTGTGGTTATTTGATCTTGGCTGAATTCTAGGCTTTGGTCGGAGGTGCTGAAATTCTCGTAGTAGTACTTTAACGAGAGCTATTCTTGCGTCTAGTCCGGAGAGTTTATTGTCAATTGAAATCAAAATGTCACTGACCTCTGTACAGCATGATTTGTCCGGGGAGTTTTGAATGGAGTCGGATTGTCAGCCTCGCCATTATCCTGGAAGTGGAGGAATATTATGTCAAAATCAAGTTTATGCACAGGACCAGCAGGTATGACCTGTTCTACTGGCCATTCCCAATAGACAACGTAAACTTGTACACGGATGATCAGATCATGTGCTTAATGGCGGGGGAAAGCCGACGAGAGAAAAAGATGTAGGGATGGAGCTTCTGGTCAGTGGCAGAGCGTTGGGACAGGATGCCCCCAACTCCCACGTCGGAGGCATCCACCTCCACCACAAATTGTCTGTCAGGGTCCGGGACTTGGAGGATGGGTGCTGAGGTGAACCTGGACTTAAAACCTTTTGAAACCTAGCCCTTTTTTTGGCTTCTGCTCAAAAATACTATACCCATACTCAAAGGGGCGTATCTCTCTAATTACAAGGTCTATTTGAATAATTTCAATGGATTAATAACACTCAAGGGGGTGAGCTTTGGTGATACGTGTAAATATTGTGTATATGTTACTGGTTAATAGCAAATGAAGATGGAACACAGCTCCACTTTGAAAATGTCAGGTTCGCCTGGTGAAAAAGCACTATTATTGATAATACTATATTAAATTAGGCCTTATTCAGCTCAAAAACCACCCATCAGCATAGCAAAGCATGGCAGTAGTCATACAAAAAATAATTGGAGTTGATAGAGTGAAGTATGCCAGAGCTAGAGAGATAAACGTACGAGAGGTCACGAAAGGTCGTCATTTGGGAAACAGCTTCTCCAGCTGTTCCATTGTACTTTTATAACCTAAATAACTATATATTTAACTTCCTTTATCCTTGTACATGCACAATCTATCACATACAGCAGTCTGGGATCATTTTTGAGAGCTAGAATCCTCTCCAAAGCCTCTCTGGGCTGCCGACTCACGGCTCCATGCGCTTTTGCCTGTGTGTGTGTGAGGCTCCTTTAGCCTGTGGTTGGTCAATCCCATACCATGATACCTCTAAACACGCCTTAGGATCTCTCCAATGCAGTGGTGGCAACGTGGTTTTGATTGACAGAATAGTTTTATGTAAAATCCAGATACGCGCAGAGCGGAGCATGCGTAAAAACCGGATTCCCCAAATGTGAAACATGGTCCCCCAGCCTTGTTTGACCCCCCTTTCTTCAGGAAACAGTTGAATTAGACAGGAAACAGATAGCAGAAGTAGCTTTCAGCGGTAAAAATGGATTATGGATGCTTTTTCTTCATGATTCATCTCAAAGTGAGTGAGAGTTATGATTTTTTCTGCGGGGTGAATGGCTGAGTTTTGTGTGCTTGTTTGCTCCAATCTTTTGAACGTTTTGACGAAGAGTAAATCAGAATCTAGCGATGGATTCCGTGTCGAATGCTAATGCTGTTTAATAGCAACTTCGGCCGTGGTAGCTTCTAGCTTCGTGTTCGGAGCAATTTTCGGAGTGCATATCTCGCCGAGTGACGGCGAAAAAAACACGATATTTTGGTAGCTCTTGTTGTAGGTTCTGGTAGATCGTGTTTAATTGTGTTTTCAGTCTGTAAAATGTTATACATGGTTCTGTTCATCAGAAGTTCTTCGTTAAGCCGGTATGTAACATGTTTGTAGGATTATTATATTTGTTTCTGAAAATTGCTTTCTACGGTACCGCTCGGTACCGCTAGAACCCCAATTGGACCTCGCTCGTTTTCAGATGGTTCTGAAAGGCTTCCTCCGCTGCAGAAGTCCAAACGAAGGGAATATTGGAGGAGGTGAGGGCATTGAGTGGGGAAACGACCGAGCTGTAATTCCTGATGAACCACCTATAGAAGTTGTCGAACCCCAGAAATCATTGAAGCTGCTTGCGGGAGTTTGGGACAGACCAGGTAGTGACGGCAGCAACCTTCGCGGGGTCCATTCTGATGCTGCCATGGGAAAGGATATATCCCAGGAATGAAACTGTGGGAACGTGACAGTCGCAATTCTCCGCCTTCACAAAAAGAGAGTTCTCCAGTAGGCGTTGAAGTACGGATTGGAAGTGGTGCACATGTTCCTCTTGGTTCTTGGAGAAGATCAGGATGTCACCGAGGTAAAAGAATACGTGCCGGTCCAACATGTCCCGCAGCACGTCATTCACCAGGGTCTGGTAGATGGCAGGGGCGTTGGTTAAGCCGAAGGGCATCACAAGGTACTCGTAATGTCCTTTAGGTGTGTTGAATGCCGTTTTCCACTCATCCCCCTCTCTGATCCGGACCAGGTGATAGGCGGAGGTCGAGCTTGGAGAAGATGGTGGCTCCTTGAAGTAACTCAAAGACTGTCGTGATGAGTGGCAAGGGGTACCGTTTCTTCACCGTGATCTCATTCAAGCCCCGGTAGTTGATGCAGGGTCTGAGGGTCTTGTCCTTCTTCTCCACGAAGAAGAATCCAGTCCCTGCAGGAGACGACGAGGGGAGAGAGACCGGCAGCCAGGGAGTCATTAATGTAATTGTCCATCGCCTCTTTTCAGGAGCAGACAGGGAGTAGAGGCGTCCCTTAGGTGGGAACGTACCAGGATGGTACAACGATGGCACAATCATAAGGACGGTGGGGAGGCAGAGACATGGCCTTGGACTTGTTGAATACCTCCTTAATAAAAGAACAAGGTATAGACCTGTTCTATTGGAAAGGGAACCTTAAATTACTTCTGTTGTGATCTGGCTCTATATAGAAAATAAAATTAAACAAAATTCACTTGACCTTCAAGGGGGGGCGGGGGGTGCCGTTGGGGGGGCGGGGCGCCCCCCTAATACAATGGTAGGGGAAACACTGGATGATGTTAAAACAGCTCTCTTCAGAGCCTACTGTACTCTACACAGCCCACCTGTGGTGCAGTTATAGTATATCAAAAATGAAGAAGATTCAGGTGGCATTTAATGATGCTTTCAGAATCTTGCTCAAGCTTCCAAGATGGACAAGTGCAAGTCATATGTTTGTGACCCGTAATGTTCCCACCTTCCATGCTGTGTTGAGGAAATGTATCTACAAATTTAAATGTCGATTAAATTACTCAGAAAATGTAATTATAAAAGCCTTAACTGAGCCAACACAAAGTGATACAAGGTATTCTTCTTGTTTCTGGAAACATTGGAACAAATGTCTGTATGTTTTTAACCACGAGTGACTTTTTAACTGCAATGATTATACCTGTGTCTTGGTGTCCTCGTATTGTATTGTATTTTATATATTGTTGTTGTATTTGTGTTTGTTGCTATATGGACTCATGAGTCTGAAATAAAAAGTTGAATTAGCCCCGATATGTATCCAGGAATCCCCATGGACGGTGACCGGAGGGGGAGCATCAGCAGCCGGACAGCGAGCAGTCACACAGGACTTTAGCGGCGCGGCAGTCCCAGCGGTCACTGCAGCGGGACAGGGAGCGGTGGTATCAGGCACTCGGGCACAGGTTGTGTTGGTTTGTGCTGGACCGAAGGTTATGGTATCCATTAACTTCTTGGCTTCTTGGATTTGGTACAGCGTGGAGATTCTCATTTCCAGCTCTGCAATCTTATTAGCCAGGCGGACGCAGCTGACACAGCCGGATGGGGAGGTGAGTGGAGCTATGGTAGATGTGGTAGTGACACAATTTCAACAAGTGGACCCACTGCGGAAATTAGGCTACAGTTTTCAGATCGTAGCTTAACTTGGCCCAGTCTGCAGCATTCGTTACATTAGCAACAGGTTAGCACCCGAAGCTAGAAGCTAAGAGCTAAAAACAAGCTTGCTGCACTTAGCCTCGACGGGATGACTAGACTTCTAGCTTTAAAAACTTCAAATCCGAGCGCCTGATGACCGAGATCTTTGGTTCTGATAAAACATCTAGATACAAGTAATCAGGATCTAAAAATGTAGCAGAAGATGAGGTTTAGAAACTGTGGTATTTATTATAAATGTATGTGGGTACATAGATGTTATGAGAAGCTGTACATGTGGGGACTTAGGACCCAGGGGTAATGGGGGTGAAGCAGGGCAACCTGGGAAGGAGTCTGGATTGTGAGAGTAATGTACATGCGGAGCTATGCGAATAAAGAGTTGAGGTAAGAGCAGTTTGTTCTCATGTTTATTTGGAAACACGACAGAAACCTGATGAAATATCAGTTTTTGACAGCATTTCAGAAAGCCGGTCACAGGACGTAGTTGTAACTCGGCGGTAAAACTCGAAACAGGAAACAGCGTCACGTGGGTGTATGCTTTCGGAAATTCTTGCCTCGAAGATGAAGGTACTAAAGTAGTCTACAAGGTAGCGCTCATAGCCTTTTGAGTTGCGATTATCTCAACTCCTGGGTGAACTTAACATTCATAGGCTGCTGAGGACCAGCGGCCCATAGCTTTCAGTGTAGATGCTGGGACCAACGCAGCTGCGGAGGTAGCTGCACCGATGCAGAAGGAGTGCGAAGTGTTTTGCTGAGGAAGGAGTCCACATCATTTGCAGAGGAGACGGAGTCGGGTTGTGAACCAAGAGCTTGACGTGGCTTTTCTTTGTCGGTCAGAAACGAGGGTTCGTCTTGCCACACACCAGGACGTCATTGCAGGTACAGGGTTATGGAAGATATAGGACAGAATGCAGTGTTGGTTAGTGAGATAACAATGGTCAAACCTTTCCTGTCAGTTTTTTACATTTTTAAGGTGGATGGAGTACATGTTAGCATCTATGGTGATATCAGAAATTGTAAGATCATGCAAAGGATCGAAAGAGTCTGAGCTGTTTATGAATCACCACACCGGAGGAACCGATAAAAGCAGTGAAGAACTCTAGTAAAGAATCCACATATGGCCCAGAACACCCCAACTTTAATAAGTGAGGCACTAGTTTGTGCGCTAAAGGTAATGAGAAGGGAAGACACTTATCATTGCTTCCTGGAATTTTTAGACCGTTGAACCAGAGGCTAATGGAGGAGTTCCCGAGCAGCGACATACCGAGGGATCTGCACATCTTTGATTAAACCGAATACCTGCTACAAATGCTTTGATGGAAGAAGGTTGGATTTACGGGATTAAAAACAGTGCACAATTAAAGCATTGATCATGGAGATGTTTATAGGTATGACAGGAACAGGAAAACTGCAGCGAATGGGGTAAAATAGACCATGCAGAGTCATACATTTTTATTGTAGATTTTTGCCAGTCCAAGACGCATGCAGAGTTCTTATAGGACTGGACAGTGCCTTCTAGTCTCAGACATTTGGGAGAAGGCTGGGCAATGCAGGCTTTGAGGAGCAGAGGAGTAGATTCGAAGATAGAGCGATCGATTCTTTTGGCCAGGTGTCTGCGAACCTATGATTGTTGTAGATTCTCCCAAAACCAATAGAAGGAGCTGCATCAGTAAAGAATTTGAGAGCGACTGAAGTTATTGCTGTAGAAAAACGATAGCCGTTACAATTATCGCAAAGCAATGACCAAAATCTTAGACCAGATCTACTTCATCTAAGGCAGGGGTCGCGGACCGCGGTCCGGATCCGGACCCAGACGCTGTCCTATCCGGACCCGGACGTATAATTGCTGGATAATTGAGAATTATACATTTTGGCGGAGCACTTCTGTTTTAACCTGCGCAGCTTTTCCAGCCTTTACGGCACTCATTCAGCAGTTCAGGAAACACACCGACCAATTACATGCATTGTAAATAATCTCACGTGGCACTACTCAGCCAATCGAATGTTTATTCCAAAATGCATCGTGAGTCGAGTGAGATCACGCAGACAGGCGGGAGACTGAGTGAGAGCAGTGAGAGAGAAGCAGTGAGTAAGTCGGAGAAGCAAGTTAACATGGCGTGCTCTAAAAAGAGAAAGGTGGACCTCGAAAACAGCTTTAACAAAGAATGGACAGACTCGTATTTGTTCATTCTTCCTGCTGGCGCTACTAAACCACTCTGTCTCATATGCTCAGATACCGTGGCCATTATTCAAAGTGCCGATGTGAAACGAGACCAAACATACCCACTCCAATCCGAACTGAGGGCACAGAAAATAAACGATTTAAGAGCCCAATATGAACGTTCCACCAGAATATTAACACATTCATTCACTGCCCAACAACGTGCTTACGAATGTTCCCTGAAAGTTGCTTGGATTTTGGGTCAACATAAAAAGCCATTCACTGATGGAGAGGTTGTCAAGGAGGGCATGAGTGCAGTAGCTGGAACTTTACTTGAGGGGAAACAAAAAGAAGAGTTATGTGAAAAAATCAAGCAAATACCTGTCAGCAGCCTCAGACACAAGGCTCATCTTTCTAAAATCAAGCACTTTCTTTTAAGATGTAAGTTTTTCAAAAGTTCTTTTTTGTGTATTTTATTTTTAGATGGAGCCATTATTTTACTTGAAATGAGAGAAGAACATTTATTTTATGTATTTCTATGTATTATTTATAATCCATGCAGTTAAATTTGAAAACTGAGAATAATAATTGTTAAAATATAATTGATGTGTACTTTCTTTATTTGATTTGACAGTTGTTGACTACACAGAGACGTTGTTACTACTACTAGACTTCTTGAATATATATATATATATATATAGTTAGAGTTAGATATTATTGTAATGTTACGGACCTTTGCCCGAAGAGATTTTCTCAATCTGGACCTTTTGGAATTTGAATTGAAGACCCCTGATCTAAGGCATTGAGATCGTGGAGTTTGTCTACCGTGAATGATTTGCCTTGGGGAATAATTCTCATAGCAAGTTTAAGGTGGCCTAACGACAGTAAAGCACATTTGGCAATAGACTCTGCATCCAACACACTTTTCATGACTTCTCTAATCAGAATCTGAATCAGAACCGTTTATTTCCATGGTATGTTGAACATACAAGGAATTTGACATGACGGGAGGTGCATAACATTTAACAATCAACAACAATCAGTGCAAGTAGAAACATATTCAATTTACAGAGAGATATAAAATAAAGTGAAATATAAAATAATGTGCACAAACGAACAGATAACAGGACTATAAACAACGAATAGATAACAGGATTATAAACAAGTGAGATGTAAGTGTAGTGTAAAAGTGTTGAGTGTAATAGAAGGGATGCAGGGGAGTGACCGGTAGGAATTTGTCCTGGGGATGACAGAGTCAGTGGGGGTCCCGGGCTTTGTTAATGAGCCCGACTGCGGATGGGAAGAAGCTGTTCATGTGGCGTGAGGTCTTGGTCCTGATGGACCGCAGCCTCCTGCCAGATGGAAGGGGCATGAACAGTTTTTGTCCAGGGTGAGAGGGGTCGGCTACAATCTTTCTTGCTCGCTTCAGGGTCCTTGAAGCGAACAAGTCCTGGAGGGATGGCAGATTGCAGCCAATCACCCTCTCGGCAGAGAGAATGATACGCTGCAGTCTGCCCTTGTCCTTGGCTGTGGCTGCAGCGTACCAGAGTATGATGGAGGAGCAGAGGATGGACTCAATGATGGCTGTGTAGAAGTGCACCATCATTGTCTTTGGCAGGTTGAATTTATTCAGCTGCCTCAGGAAGTACATCCTCTGCTGAGCCTTCTTGGTGATGGAGCTGATGTTCAGCTCCCACTTGAGGTCCTGGGATATGATGGAGCCCAGGAAGCGGAAGGACTCCACCGCGTTGATGGGGGAGTCACACATGGTGATAGGGGCTGGTGGTGCTGCATTCTTCCGGAAATCCACAACTGTTACGTGTCTTGTGTTGTGCTCTC
Organism: Leptoclinus maculatus; assembly: GCA_032191485.1. Taxonomy (NCBI): domain Eukaryota; kingdom Metazoa; phylum Chordata; class Actinopteri; order Perciformes; family Stichaeidae; genus Leptoclinus; species Leptoclinus maculatus. Next base: position 320,460 of record JAVDOI010000004.1, read on the forward strand.
CCTCTGATTACCCTCAGTGTCCGCTCGGGTGCCGCCCAGTTCCTGGATGCCAGCTGCTGCCAGCTGCCAGGTGATTGAACGCGGCTGCGTTTGATCGCGGCTGCGTTTGATCCTAACTAGGCCGTGGTTAAAAGGAGGGGAGCGCCACGCGGACGGCCGTTGGGCGCAGCTTTGTCGTGGAGCGGCGTGAAGCTGAACAGCACTATTGGCTCCTGTACTCTGTTCCCGAATAAATGTGCTTCGTTATACCATCCTCAGTTGCTCAGTCTCTCTTTCCCCGGAACATTTACACCGTTACTCCCCGCATCCCCTAGATGCCAAAAAGGGGAACGTAACAGTTGGGGGCTCGTCCGGGATCTGAAAGAGCTGATTGGGTGATTGTTAGCGTCTGTTAGATTGTCTCTGTTAAAGCAAGATTCCACAGCTTCCTCAGACTAGACAGGTGAGTGTCCAGCTGGGCTTAACGGTCTTTCCTTCGGGCACTCTTTTATTATTTTGCCTTTTTTATTTTCGGAGTAATCCTGGGTGGGGATCAGTCCCTGTCGGAGGTAGGCGATTCAGGGTTTCGGCCGCTGATGTTTGCCTTTCAAGTCGCCTCGAGCCCGGCACGCTCCAGAAGATAGGTAGGAAAAGGTTTGGGTAGGCAGGATCTGAGGAAGAGTTTGTGCTGAAAAAAAAAAAAACACACTGTGCTGGTTGTGAGTGGCATCCGGTATTACATAACAGTTATCACGTTGGTCACTTGTGAGGGTACTTGTGTGTACATGTCCGCTGTTTGTAGCTTGTGAGCTAACTCAGCTGAGTGATTAACGGTAACGTTAGCGGTGAGCTAGGGCTGCTGTGTGTGTGTGTGTGTCCTCTCTTTGCTGTGTTTAGATGGCAGAGTTTGATATGGAGTTTTTTGTGGCGAATCCGTCTTTCACTCAGTTCGAGAGGTGTAAGAAGAGTGAGTTGCAGGAGATAGCCTCATATTATAGTGTTCCTGTTTCGAGTACCCTTTCGAAAGGAGAACTCAAGGCAGTGCTGGGTAGTACTTTGTGTGATAGGGGTGTTCTCAGGCTTCCGGAAACGTTAGAGGCCGCGGCAGGTGCAGCGATATCTTCGGGTGACGGGCGCGTTGATGCTCCGGGGTGGGAGGCGGCCGAGCAGCCTTTCACTCCGGCTGCGCAGAGCGGTAGGGCGGAAGCGAAGCCGCGCACATTGCCACAGTTTGATCCGTTACTTTCGGAATCAACTCCTGGTTCGGGGGTTCAGGCTCGTTTAAAAATGCGCCTCGCTCGGCTCCAGTTGGAGAAGGAAGAGCGGGAGCGAGAGTTTGAGCTCCGGAAGGAGTTAGCATTCCGTAAGTTGGAGGCAGATACGGCAGTTAGAATGCGTGAGTTAGAGCTGCAGTCTGTTTCTGCTCGCACCTCTGCAGATATACGGGTAACATCAGGGCCTACTGCTGCATTTGATGTCAGTAAGAATATTTCTTTGGTCCCTATATTTCGTGAGTCTGAGGTGGAGTCCTACTTTGGTGCGTTTGAGCGCATCGCGGCTGCGTTACATTGGCCAGAAGACGTGTGGGCCATACTGCTGCAGTGTAAGCTGGTGGGAAAAGCTCAGGAAGCTTGCTCGTCCCTGTCGGTGGAAGATGGTCTGGTCTACGAGAGGGTCAAAGGTGCCATTCTGCGAGCCTATGAGTTAGTGCCAGAGGCTTATAGACAGCGGTTTCGGAACCTTAAGAAGTCTTACAACCAGTCTTTCACTGACTTTGCATGGGATAAAAAAATGCTGTTTGACCGATGGTGTAAGGCCAGTAAGGCTAACGACCTAGCCTCGGTGTGTGAGCTCCTGATGTTGGAGGAATTTAAAAATTGTGTTCCTGAGCGTACGGTAGTTTACTTAAATGAGCAGAAAGTGGGCACCCTGCAGCAGGCTGCTATACTGGCCGACGAATTCGCCCTGACTCATAGGCATGTGTTTTCGAGGCGCGATTCTCAAGAGGGTGAGTATTCGCAGAAGGATGGTGGCATGTATGGGTCACGTGGAAACGGTTCTCGGTCGGGTCCTAGGGCTGAGAGACGGTGTTTTTATTGTAATGACCCTGGTCATTTGGTGGTGGACTGTGCAGCCTGGAGACGGAAGCAACCGGAGGCAACTTCCGGACAGCAGCCACAGGGAGTTGGGTTGGTGACGACGGTGACTCCCGTTGGCCAGGCCGCTTCTCCAAAAGTGCCGGAGTGTTTCAAACCCTTTATCTTAGAAGGCTTGGTGTCGCTCACAGGAGAGGCAGAGGACCAGTGCCCAGTGACGGTGCTACGCGACACTGGTGGTTCGCAGTCCTTCATTCTTGCCAGTGCTCTGCCGTTTAGTGATGAGTCTGCCTGTGATGCGAGCACGGTGGTGAGAGGAATAGAAATGGGTTTCGTTCCAGCAGCTCTCTACCGGGTCTATGTGAAGACCAAATTGATAAGTGGTTTCTTCCCAGTGGCAGTCCGCTCGTGTTTCCCTGTGGATGGGGTGGAGTTCATCATGGGGAACGATATAGCTGGGGGTAAGGTTTTTCCTGTGCCTGAAGTGGTGGATGTTCCCATTCCTACCGTGGCGTGTGACGACCTGGCGCAGAGTTATCCAGAATTGTTTAAGGTTAGCGTTCTGACGAGAGCCCAGGCCCGGAAGCAGGAGGTGGACTTATCTGATTCACTGTTTGCAACTGTTTTGTCCGAGGATAAGCCTCCCCCTGTTAGTTGGTTGGTGAACAAACCCTCACAAGACCCTAAAGGGGTAGCAAATCCCAACACTGAGCCGGCGGTAGCATTGCCGCTGACCCGGGAGGCACTCATCAGCGCCCAAGGAGGTGACCCAGCCTTGGTAAGGTGTTTTGCCGCGGTGGGGGAGGGCACCAGTGGGGGCAGAACGAAGCAGTCTTTTCTGTTAGAGAATGGTGTGTTAATGCGGAGGTGGATCGCACAGGCAGGCAAGGCATCAGGTGAGGACTGGGACACCGTTTACCAAATAGTCATCCCCATTGGTTGTCGGCAGCTAGTGCTGGCAGTGGCGCATGAGCATCTCTGGTCTGGTCATCTAGGGGTCACTAAGACCTATGACAGGATCCTGAGGCATTTCTTCTGGCCAGGAATGAAAGCGGATGTGATAACTTTCTGTAAGACTTGTAGCACTTGCCAGGTTGTGGGAAAACCAAATCAGGTAGTGCCACCAGCACCTTTGCGTCCTGTCCCTGCTGTTGGTGAACCATTTGAGCATGTCAGTGTTGACTGTGTGGGTCCATTGCCTAGAACCAAGTCTGGTAACCAGTTCTTGCTAACAGTGATGTGTGTTGCCACTCGTTTCCCTGAGGCCAGGCCCTTGCGTAAGATCACGGCGCCAGTGCTAACTAAGGCACAAGAAGGGGGCAGACAATGTGGTGGCTGATGCTCTGTCCCGTGGGTGAGAACGTTTTTTGGTGTGTGATGGGGGTGATTGTGATCAAACAGATGTTTGGTTTTATGGGAGGGGGTGTTACGTGTCTTGTGTTGTGCTCTCCCTCTGATTACCCTCAGTGTCCGCTCGGGTGCCGCCCAGTTCCTGGATGCCAGCTGCTGCCAGCTGCCAGGTGATTGAACGCGGCTGCGTTTGATCCTAACTAGGCCGTGGTTAAAAGGAGGGGAGCGCCACGCGGACGGCCGTTGGGCGCAGCTTTGTCGTGGAGCGGCGTGAAGCTGAACAGCACTATTGGCTCCTGTACTCTGTTCCCGAATAAATGTGCTTCGTTATACCATCCTCAGTTGCTCAGTCTCTCTTTCCCCGGAACATTTACACCGTTACTCCCCGCATCCCCTAGATGCCAAAAAGGGGAACGTAACAACAACCATCTCCACTGTCTTTAGAGCGTTGAGCTCCAAGTTGTTCAGACCACACCAGCTCACCAGATGGTCAGTCTCCCACCTGTAGGCAGACTCATCCCCACCAGAGATGAGTCCAATGAGGGTGGTGTCATCCGCAAACTTCAGGAGCTTGACGGACTGGTGACTGGAGGTGCAGCTGTTGGTGTACAGGGAGAAGGGCAGAGGGGAAAGAACGCAGCCTTGGGGGGAACCGGTGCTGATGGTCCTGGAGGCAGAGACGTGTTTTCCCAGCTTGACATGCTGCTTCCTGTCAGACAGGAAGTCTGTGATCCACTTGCAGGTGCAGGATCCACCTTGAAGCAGGCTGGTACGTGGCATCTCTCCAGGGAGGTGTTGAAGATGTCTGTAAACACCGGAGACAGCTGATCAGCACAATGCTTCAAACCAACTTTGAGAAGCAGTGACACCTGCGTAAGATTGCTGTCTAATGTGATGCCTAAAATTTCGATCGCTTTCAGTGGGCCTTGGGTTTTCACTGCAGATAGAGGAACACCCAATTGTGTGGCCAAAATGGCAATTTGCAGTTATTCAACAATATCCAACAAAGTGCTTCTGAATGGGTATTGAATATACAGGAGCTACTACGACAGCCAAATGTTAGATAAAATATCTTTTATCTCGGCATTTGACGCTGAAATGGTGCCACTGCCGATGAACTGAATTGCGTTATCAACGATTGCGTAGCATAGGGAAATAGGCGCGAGAGGTTTGAGCTATTAATACTTGGAGCACTATCCTCATGAGGGGCTGAGGAGTACATTATCAGACCCGTTTTTTCGAAAAGCTATACCTATGGCATTTATGTGGAGAAGGGAGGACTATCATAAGGCCCGATCATGTAGCCCTTCTCAATTTCTTTGGCCAATAACTTGTCCACTATTTCTGGTTCTTCAGAGCAGATAGAAGGTGTTGACAGACATGGGATACTTTTGGAAGAAAACTTAAGGCAGCAAGAAAACCTCGAACTAGACCATTGATTAAATAATTAACAAAGTTTTTGTCAAGTTCTGAGACGTTGACAGGTGTATGGTTTATTCACTTCTTGACACAAGTTGAGTGCAGCGGGGATGGTTGAACACAGCAGAATTTAAATTAAATTAACGTCATCACCTGCAAGGATTTGATTCCTTAGCTGAGGAGAAATTGCAGCTGCAGGTTTAAAGAATGGCACGCCAGTTGAAGCTGCGGGGACTGCAGTTCCCAGTGTTCTATGTGGCATGATGTCAATAGAGAGCGTGCCGAGTGCCGTGTTAGCGGCATGGAGAGTCGGCTGTAGATGTCCTGGAATCGAGCGGGTTTCCAGAACCTGGAAGCGGACATCCATCTCTCAAAGGGAGGACTAAATGTTAGTGAGAGCAGCAAGGACCAGGTCCTTCTCTTGAAGATCGACGTAAGGATGGAGTCTTGCTCTTTTTTAGCCGAGGTGCTAGCGTAGTGGATGCAGAGGCATTAGCGATGGTAGGAGCGAGAACAGTTCTTCTTGGATGTGCCTTTCGTTGAAGTGGGGAGAGAAGCAACAGGAGGAAGTATGCAGGAGGAAGTATGCCTGATTTTTTAACATTTGCAACAATAAACTGAAAAAGTTGTCAGTGACTAGCTCCGAGGAGGGCGGGGATATGGCAGCCATTAGAGAGCTTCTAGGATTTTTTTCACTGGTCAGTTTTTAATTGATGAAGGGATTTTTTCTTGCCAGTTGAAAGCTACGGCGAATAGTACGGCTAGTACGAATAGTAGGGCCCTCACAGTTTGTATAGGTGCTGTAAGAACATCACCTGTGTGCGCCATCCAAGTAGAGACAGGAGAAATGCCATTGTGTCTTCGCAGAAAACAACTGTTGGTTACGTCTGCCATGTTAGTATAGTGTATTTGCGTGCCAACATTTGCTAATTGACATCAAACACAAAGTACAACTCAGGCCAATGGAAATGTCATTATTTTTGCTGGTATTTTGTCACAAACCAAAGTAAATCAAAGTTTTAGCAGAGTCGTCCTTCAATCAGAGGATTGGTGGTTCGATCCTTGGCTCCGCTAGTCCATGTCGATGTGTCCTTGGGCAAGACACTTAACCCCAAGTTGCTCCTGCATGCTGTGCCTGTAGTGTGTGAATGGGTGTAAATGGTTAGTTAGAGTCCTGATGGGCAGGTGGCACCTTGCATGGTAGCCCCTGTCATCAGTGTATGAATGGGTGAATGATGACAACAAGTTAATTTACCATTAGAACTCATCCTGATTGGGAAATAAATGTATGTACTAACTATCAAGTAGTTATTAATGTATTTTCTTCTGAACCAAAAATGTCTTTTGGCTTAACCTGAGCCAGGCCCCACTACAATGATAGCAATCATATCACATCTATACAGGATGAGTAGTATATAGCCGTTAAAAATTATTATAATATTAATAAGCAGAAGAATAAGAAGAATATAGTTGAGCTGAGAGAGGCTTTAAAGCTCCGCATTGCTGAGGTGAACTGCAGTCGCTGATAATTCTCTATGGGTTCAACCTTTTTACATCACAAGTAGTCATTTGATTGTGAAGTGTAAGGGGTCATCCAAAGTTATCAACATTTTCACAGTAGTACAAAGAGTACTACTTTTCCAGACCCCCCCCCTCCCCCCAAAGTACTACATATCAAAATTTGTATCACATTACATGACAGTGGTCTAGATTTTAGGAGTCCCAACTATAGACACAAACACAATAATATGTATATAGAAGATATGTATCCAACAATTTATTATTAAAACCACTTTAAAAGTGCAACCCACACTCTACAACAGACCTGGAAAAAGTATTTAATATATATGTCGCCAACCATAAACAAATGATGATGTTTTAATATTGTTCATGGTACTTCAAGTCACAAAGACAATTATTGTCCTATTGTTCATGGTAGTTCAGGTCACAACCTTTAATAGTTGATCATGTTCACAGCTTTGAAGGTCTTCCTTTTTTTAGTTTGTGCTGAGTCAGTTTCTGATGTTTCAGAAGTTGATACCGAGTCGGGAACAGCTCACTGCACACCGGGCACTGGTGCAATTTACCCCCAATGTTGTTGTTGTTATCGTCCTTGCCTCGCTTTCCTCCATGCACAAGCAAGGTGTAGCTCGGAGCCCCCCCCCCCCACCGGCTCGGGCGTTCCTGCAGCGCTTTGTTGCAGCTCTTTCAGCGTCTGACAGGCTCTCGCACGGCCGTTACATTTTTGGGAAACGGCGTGGACGTCGCAAAGAAACTCGATTCGACTCAATCTGCAGCATTAGAGAGAGTGTTTGCCCCCCCCCCCCCCCCCGTCGTACGCTTTGTACGACCATGACAATTTTGAAAACTCTGGACGGCCCCTAAGTGGGTTTATGGATATATATATACCCAGAGCTGCTGTCACTGTGTTGATTCCAGCAGTGTATTTAAGACTGATTTAAGGGGTGCGATTTAACAAATATAATGCAGCAATCAGGTAAACTACAACTACTTTAGGCATCAAGCTCTCTCACAGTTCCACAGCCTCAGCCATTCTAAGCAGGTGACAGGGGACTTTCCTGCTCTTGTTTAGCCCTCTTCCTTTCTTCCTCTCTGTATTGGAGGACATTGGAGGGAGATGGCTTCGGCTCCGAGGACAACATGAAGGCTCTCCTGGAACGGTACCATCTCTTTGTGTTTGTGTCTGACTGTTTTAAGGATATGTACCCCCACTGTGTGTGGATGTGTGTGCGTGTTTTCCCCATCCAAGCTTGGCCATTTGCATTTGCTTGATGTGAGATAAGTGCAAGGAGACTTCTGTTTTCCGCTCTGCTCTCGCCCCTCTTCTCCTTCCCGAGTGACTTTCAAGCTGCAGTGTGTATGTGTGGGCCCAATGCACACAGCCTATACCAAGGAAGACTCTTCCTCTATCCCACTACCACCACCATTAAAACAAAAAAATCTGCATTTTTTCCTGGCCTCCGGCACAGATTTATTTTCAGTTTAATTAAGGAAGGTTTTGTATGAAACATGAACCCTCTTTCACTCAGAACCACACTCTTTATTCTTCTCCTTTTCCTTATCATCTTCTTGTAAAGAATCTTGTAATTTCAACAAGAGTTTTTTTGGATGTTTTCTCTGCCCCAATACTTTGCCTGACTAAAGATGTATTTCCTGATGTGTTTACCCTTTCACAGCAAAAGTAAAACACACAAACACACACATACACACACTTGCCTCAGCTTGTATATGTGCAATTCCCTCTGGTGTGGATGATAGGGATGGGCATGACCAGCAAATCTGGTTCTGATTGGTGCAGCATCAGAAACCACAGATTTAAGTTGTGAAACATTTACTTTTCAAAGGGAGCTACAGCCGCATACAGCACCATGGCATCATATAGTGTGCCAGTGAGATTACCACATGCTTAAAAAAAAGTGTCTTATGTTGAAAGGCTTTCTAAAATATATGGAGATCTGCTCCAGTTTGAAGCATCTGGTCCACAGTACACAGCTGAACAGTGGCGGCTGGTGGAACATTTTCTTGGTAGGGCTGTACCACATCCAATCAATTTCAGCAAACATCCCAGAATGATTTAATGCAAACAAATTAAGGTATCAAACACACATTACTACTTTGCAGTTAAATATTTAACATTCATTCCAACACGAAAAAAAGCAGTAAATAACACTTTCACAAACACGTCAGGACATCTTATTAATGTCACCCTCACAGGGAGTTCAGTATAATATAATATATATAACATATAATAATATTCTGTATAATATAATAATATATATATATATATTATAATATTCTGTATAATATAATAATATATATATCATATAATATTCTGTATAATATAATAATATATATGTCATATAATAATATTCACTATAATATAAAACACACACACACACACACACACACACACACACACACATATATATATATATATATAACTATATATCCATTTCTCAGACAGGTGCTTCATGTCCCTCACTCCCTAACTGTCCATGCTGGATCTGTCCCCGTTGTTTTAAAAAGCTAAATAAGTTATTATCATGACGTCATCCAGCTAGTCAAACCTGTCTGGTGTACAGCTAGTAGAGAAGCTTCATGTACTGCTTCTCTTTCCTGCTAGTCTGCTGTCTGATTGTGAGGTCAGGCTGATCTGGGATCAGCTCTTTCAGTAGTTTCTCCTCTCAGTTCTCCTCTCAAACGGGTCTTGGAGGAGTAGTGCTCACACTGGCGCTCTCCTGTAGAGACTTCTCCTGACGAGAACGCGCAGCTTGGGGCAGGATTAGAAACTGCTTATTATTCTGACCCTTACAGGCATATTTTATTACCACCCAACCAGAGTTGGTGATTGTTGGAACAGTGGAAAGAGAAAACTAAGACGTTTCTAATGAGTTTTACTTTGTTTCTGTCAAGTTTGAATGAACTGTGCTTTACAATCAGCGAGGTAAAATTGCTGTGTTTTTCAATGGAGTCTGCTGGCTTTGAGGAGAGCATATGAATTGTATGTTTAGTACGTTTAATGAATTATAATTAAAGTAAAAATGATTTGAATCTATGTATATTGTTTTGATAGATACAAAATCAATACTCCTAATATAATTAAAGGAAAACATTTACTGACTTATTCTAAAGTTAAAATAACTCAAATCCTTCCACACACCTCCACACTTACTAGACTGTTTCAATGTGTTTTTTCCGAATACTAGGAAGGAGTCTTGCCTAACCTCCAGCTCTGTGGAAGGATCCTACCTGCCAAGGAAGCATCCTTGACTTTGAGAAACAACCATATAAAGCATCTAATTCAGAAAACACTACTTAAATCTCACATGAGACATCACTGTGTGTTATACTGTATGTCTAGAGGTTTTCTTGGTTCTCTATTTATTCTCTTCTGGCCATTGATCATCTTATATCTTTCCTAGATTTGTGCATCTGGTGACACATTTTAACCGACCTGCTTGTACTTGTATTTCCATTTTTACACAAGTAGTTTTACTTATACTTAGGTAAAAGTTATTTAAAGTACATGTTCCTCCATTACTATGAACACATATTAAGTAGTTTATTTGATCTCAATTCAGGATACACCGCCATGCTGTCCCAAATAGGAGGGCACCGAATATACTGAAAATAGTCCCGCAGTCTGCTGCTTCATTTGACACAGTGGATCACACTATCCTCCTAGAGCGCCTCCACACCACCATTGGACTATCAGACTCTGCACTCAAGTGGTTTCAGTCCTACCTTTCTGGCAGAACTGAATATGTCTCACTGGGAAGATGCAAGTCCAGACTGCTCCCTGTCTCCTGTGGTGTTCCTCGGCCCCATCCTCTTCATTACCTACATGCTCCCCCTCGGTCGTGTCATCAGCAGACATAGGATGTCTTTCCACTGTTATGCCGATGACACACAGCTCTACATCAAAGCCGCCCCAAGCCCCTCTGCAGCCATGTCGTGTCTCACCGCCTGTCTTGGGGAGATAAAGGCATGGATGAGCAACAACTTTCTCCAGTTAAACAGTAGCAAAACCGAAGTCCTCCTTGTTGGCACTCCACACCAGGTTCAGTCATCCTCCATAACTCATCTCACCTTCGACGGTCAGGTCATCCCCCTCTCCTCCACAGTCACTAATCTGGGAGTTAGGTTTGACCCTCACCTGACCTTTAATGACCATATACCTGTGCAAAACCTCCTTTTATCATCTCAAGAACATCTCCAAACTCCGCCCCACTTTAACCCTGTCAGATGCAGAGAAACTCATCCACGCCTTTATCTCCTCAAGACTGGACTACTGTAACCCACTCTTCACTGGGATCACTGGCAAGAGCATCGAGAAGCTGCAATACATCCAAATCAGCGCTGCCAGGATCCTGATGAGAGTCCGGAAGTATGAGCACATAACACCCATTCTACACTCACTACACTGGCTCCCTGTCTCATTCCGGATTGACTACAAAGTCCTACTACTCATACATAAATGCATAAATGGACATGCACCTCCCTACCTACAAGAACTCATTACTCCCCAAACCTCCACCCGCACCCTCAGATCTTCAAACCGCTCGCTCCTCCGGGTCCCCAACACCAAGCTCCACACCATGGGCGACCGGGCCTTTGGCTCGGCAGCGCCGCGCTTATGGAACAGTCTCCCTGACCACCTGAGGGCAACACAGACACTGGACTCTTTTAAGACTGGCCTAAACACCTTTTTATTCAGGAAGGCGTTTCTGACCTTGTGCTAAGTCACTGTCAGTTATTTCTTTTGTGTTTCTGTTCATTCACTGTTTTTTATTATGCTTACTAGTTTTTTATTATAGTTTGTTTTTACTATGTTTTTACTATGTTTTTACTATGTTTTTACTATGTTTTTACTATGTTTTTACTATGTACTGGCTCTGTGGCATTCAATGAGATTTACTCAATGAAAAGTGCGTTACAAATAAAATGCATTATTATTATTAGATGTTAAGATTGTACTTTTAACTTCACTAAATTCATTTGACAATATTAGTCAATAGTTAGGCTATTTAGTCTTAATACAAAATATTTACTTCCACAGTAGGAAGCCACAGTTAGAACAAATACATATGAAATCTGGCCAGATATTAAACTTTGGTGGAATCTTAATCATAGCAGCATAATAAAATCATTGTCCAGTGGTGAAGTCATTGTATCTAACAATGTTAAAACAACATGTATTATAATTTATACAAATATTTGTCCCATAATCTTATTTTCTCATTGCACAGCTACTGTCTTCCTCAGTTGCTCTGCTTCCAGTGCAGCTTGTTTTAAGTAGAGCTTTTATCCAATCAGATTTCACCTCTGTGTCTCTATGTAAGAGAGGCCCGAGGCCTGCAGACTCACAAGTGAATCCATGTGCAGTTTAAGTGAATGGGGACGATATTGTTGATTGTCATAGTGTTCAACCAATCAGATCTTTAGTTTGACATGTTGGGCGTATTCTTTGACGTGTCAGAGCCTTCTAGCCGGCCCACAACCACGTCAGCATTAACTCGCAGCTCAGTTTTCAGGAGCAGCTCTGCTGTGAGGTGTAGTGTGTGCTGTTATTGGTCAGTGGGCGAGCACGTGACTATTGTGAAACGAAACTTACAGAAGCTTAGTCGGAGTAGTGAGAGTTCAAATTGAAAGATATGGAAGAAATTAAATTTGTTTGCATTTTGCTTGATGTAGATTATTAATTTTTTTACCTAGCTTTGTTTTTTAACACTCAATGGCTGAAGGAGGAGGAGAAACGGATTTGTGAGTTGGGATTTAACCGTGGGATTAAACTCTTTGTCAACAAAGAAAGGAGGATGTGATCAGCATTTGGTAAGTCAACTGGTTCGTTTTTTTACATCTAATATCTGAATGGCCCTTGATTGTGTAGCAGAATGCGTGTTGCTGCTGTTGTTTTCCCGTGAAGCTAGTTTAGCGTAGCCTCTCAGAACACTTGCGGAGCCCCAACTGTTTTTTTGTTGTTGTTTTTTTGGTTCCGGTTCAGAGGTCACAGCCCGTTGTCTCCTAGTGAGCGCAGAAAACATTATATTTCCCACAATTTAAGCTTCTGCATTTTCCAAATGCACTAGTACTATTCAAACGTATTGTTCAGTTTGTAAGCCTCGTACCGAACGGTTAATACGAATACGTATATTATTACATCCCTAGAAACGAAAAATAACCCTAGCTGTGGCGCCATCATGAGGTTATTAGGTGGTATTTCAGCAGTGAAGGCCCAGGTATGAAATGCACGGCCCGCCACTGCCCTATACTTACCTGGTCAGTGATTTGTTCCAGTTAGGTTAGATAACAATCATACCTTGTACTCTTTAATGACATAATGACAGCAGTGGTTAGCTTTAGCCCAAACATGTCAGCTGAACATTTGTACTAATTCCTTTTTTCTGTATATCTTGAGAGAGACTGGTGTTACAACACGTCCTCATCCCAACTAGTCACATACTGACCCTTTGTCAGACTCGTTAGCGTCACTTTCTAACGCACTGGGTAGCCCAGCACACCGTTTCAGTAAATATGTGATTAACGTTGTGAAATCAAACAAAAGGTTTCGGCAACAAAACCACTTAGTTCAGGCTGGTCTCATCCAGCATTCGTAAAATAATGCACAAAATGATTTTGTATGTTGTCCACGTAATCATGAACAAGGAAGTATGAAGACCGCTAAAGCACACTCTCCACTGTTCGTTCCTCATCTGAGTCGAGAAGTCAACATTGATGTTTTTGTCACGTAACTTGCGTACTTCAGTGACGGCACTTCCGTAGTTATTTTAACCGAAAGACGACCTTCTCCTTCGCTTAACTAAGTGTTTGCCTAAACCTAACTGAGTTTCCTGTGAAGACAGGTGTTTATTTTGGAAAGACCATGTGCATCTAACGAGTGGAAATGTACTTGTGATGCCGGCTTTTTTAGGAAAACGTACGAAAAATTAGGAGTAACTTTTTGTAAGAAATTATCCGAACAGTCTTATGATGATACGTTGCAGTTAGGTTTGGAAAAAAATATCATGTTGAGGCTTAAAATATGTATGTAGGGCCTTGTGGTTGGTATCAGAGGCCAAGGGGCTTGACAAAGCATCTGTATTTGACGCCCTGGGAGTGAGAATGGGCTGGGTGTTATGAACTAATGTTGATATCACTTGTTTAACTGCATAATAAGCTGCAGGTCTGGGAGGGTCAGAGAGTTAAAAAATCCAGTGTCAGGTATTGATGTGAAGACACACTGGCTGATATATGGACCGTTCCCTTCACTGCTCCATCTTTAAGGTTAAGTCAAGTCTGTGGTCAGGACACAGACACACACGTTCACCTTGCCCTTGTGGGTTCATTATAAACACTTTGTCAGGCCCTATGCAGGTTGTTAATAAGCCCTGATTGATGGGACGGTGAAGACCCCAGGCTGCAAGTCCTTTCACCGATAATCATTCACGCACACACTCGTCCGCTGAGCGCCCATCTGTCCCACTCACCTGCCAATAGAGTTCGAGCTGTGTGCTGATACGGCGCTCGGTGCCTCCCAATAGAAAATACAGCCTGTCAGCAGTCAACAAAGTCCTGAAGACAGAGAGAGAGACGACAAAGTGTCAGGAAACCTCGATCAAGACAGCGTTGGGAACGAAAAGGAGGGTGTTTGAGTTATCAGCATATATGAAAAACTAAATTATTGACATCAATAGAATTATTAATGTCAGTCAGATTATTAACACCACCCTGCGAACAGGGACCAATAACCAAACGATAAACTAAGTCTCATAATTAGTATTCACTCACAATGTCAACAGTCAAAGTACTATTACACATTCAGAGTGAAAAGTCAAGGTGTTGAGTACGAGCAACAGACCACATATCAGATATTATCACAATACACATGCACAAAGTAATCACAGACAGCTGCTCTTTAAAATATAACAGAGTTTATTAAGTTCCAATAATAATGATCAAGTCAACTAACATCTAAAACTAACAACAACTATACATTCATGAGCACGCTATGTGTGTGTGTGTGTGTGTGTGTGTGGGGGAGAGGCGAGAGCACAGCTCAGACAACGTATGATGTCACGAGACTCTAAAATGGCGAATATAGAGGTCTCGTTATCTACATGTGTCTGAAGCAGTTAGCTCACCCGGAGCTACATTAGCTTCACGCTATATGTGTGTGTGGGTTAGTACAAGAAGAGAGAAAGCAAAGAAAACAAAAGAAATCCTCCAAAACAAAATAAGATCCTCCCCGCAGCAGAGGAGTACGGAAGATTGTTCTCTCATCTACAGAAACACGGCTGACGATCTTTGATTCGCCCAGCCGCGGTTCTGGCCTTTGAACTGCTGAGAAACAACTTCCGCCTCCGCTAGGGGTGAATCATCTCAACCCAATTGCAGCAGTATGAAATACACAGTAGTTTCTACACAACATTAACGATCTCGGTCGTTAATCTCGGCGATTATTGAGCATACACACCACGTTATAAAAATGACACAGTAATTTAAGATGACACAAACAAGATGATAAACACAATAACCTAAATCTGAGCCCAGACACCTTGAGTAAGCCTTACTATGAGATGATTTCTGAACGAATTGGTTGGTCCTTTGAGTGGGGCGTGCACTCGGCTGCGCGGGCTCCAAGTGTTGCGCAAGAAATTCTCTCGGTAGCAGAGAATTTCTTCGTCTCATTAAGGGAATTCTCCGTCCTTGTAACCGGCATGAATCGACTTGAGGGGAAAGAGAAATTGTCCTCTTTCTCTGAAGAATCCGTTTCTTTACGTCTGCAGGAAAATTGTCCGCTTCCTCTTCCAGGATGTGAACAAAAAACAATATAATCCAGCGAATCAAAGACTGTTAACCTAGGGTTTTCTTTTAAAAACAGCAACGTTGTGTTCGTGCTTCCTTGCACAGCTGAGGGGAGCTCGGGAGTTTTGTAGTTTGGTGGCTGAGCTACAGGGGTCTGTGGGCCTTGACCAATGGGAGGCCAGCGTTGCATTTGGGTGAAGATTTCACAGGTGAGTGTGAAATCCTTTCTGGTGGGGGTTTGGATGCCCTCTACCCAAACCAGGCTGAGCCTTGCCTGCAGGCCCACTTAGATTCCTTTGTTTAAAGCACATGGTGAGAAGCACCATCGGGGTCGGGGGAGATCTTTGTCAGGCTGGGTGGGGGCAGAGTAGAGCCTTGGCTTCCTGCCAGTCAAAACACTTTAATGTCTGTGCTGTCACTGCGGGTGCATGTGTGTTAGAATCTAGGCCTGTGTGTATGGACATGCATGTATGTTGTGTGTGAAGATGTAAAGAGGTGGATTGTAGGTAGGGGGTTGAGTGTGTATTTTATATGTATGATGATTGGAGGAGGCAGCAGAGACATGGCTCTCTCTTGATACAGTGAAACATAAAAGCAACATTCTGTCACTCTTTGTGAATGTAAAGCAGGTCTCTACTGCAGGGGGCTACACAGGAATGGTTGGTGTGTGTGTGTGTGTGTGTGTTGGGAACATATTCCTTTGCAACTCCCAACAATGGCAGGGCAGATATACCCTGTCATTTCTAACATCCTGCATAATGTTTCAGTGGGAACATGGAAGTCTATTATTAGTATTAGCAGGTACGTGAGTGACTGATGGCACAACTCCCACATGGCCTCGTGAATAAGCGTGTCCCCCATCACACAAGGGCCAATAGCCATGTGTAATGTGGAGGTGGGCTGGATGATCAGTGTCGGGCTCGGGGGTGGAACATGACGGTTAAACAGAGAGAGGAAGAGAGAGAGAGATCTATACCGCATGTCCAGCAGTGTCCCTATGCCACATCAGAGGCGATATTAGAGGTATTAATACTACTGTCTTCAGTAGGTTTGACCACTGTAATGCTGTCTTTACTGGTCTCTCTGAAAAGTCAATCAGGCAGCTGCAGCTGACCACTTAATGGTTTAGAGCAGAGATCTTCAACAGGGGGTCCGCGACTCCTAGGGGGTCCGCGGAGGTACTGCAGGGGGGTTGTGACATTTTTTGTTGATTAGACAATTTTTCATATATATTTTTTTCCACAAATTTAAATGTCTTTAAATACACATTAGCATGAATCCAACATATTGTAGCGAATGGATAAATGGAGGCAGAAGATGTTATCTTTCAGTCAGAAATGCACACATTCAGCGACACACAGGAGCTCTCTCAAGCTGGGCACCGGTTCACTCACAGCGGGAGACTAGCCTGGACCTGTCCCTCCAGGCCTCCTGCACACAAAGAGGAGGACCCTATCGCTGCTGTGCCAATCACGAGGCCGCATGTTACATGCTGGCTCTGTCAGGTTTCCCGTGATTGACCGAGAGCCTATTCAGTCACAAGGACATATGCTGCAATATTATTTGAAAAGAAGATACCATTGTAAAAATAAAATAAAAATCAACGACATTTACCCACAAAACAATCATTTTTGCAAGATATTCCTAGCTAAAACAGTGCAGCTCCTATCCACAACAGCCAGTATATTATTATGCTAAGTGTATGGACATTGTTATGAGCGAAAATGGATCGTTTTGTAACTCGACCAAAAAACATGAATCTGTCCATTATTTTACTGGTTCAGTACTGTATGCAAGATAACAGGTATGTTTATGCATGGCAGTGGCACTAATAGGCCATCACTCATTTTTCGTTTCCACATTTATGTTTAAAATAAAAACGTACATTTGAATAACTTGTATGCATGATTATCATGCAATTGACAGACAATGTTGATTTTGGCATTGGTATCAGCTGACAAGGTATATTTATAAATGGCAGTGGCACAGCCACCCTACTCACTGTACCTTGCAGGGGCGTTTCTAGGATTCAAAGAAAGGGGGGGCTCAGCCCCAAAGGGTGTGGCATGTTTGCGCGCAGTAATTTTTGGGGCCCATTTGGGGCCGCTGATATCCATTGTTTCAGACGGTTCATAGATTGGTTCAATCAGAAAGAGTGTGATTTTGCTCTGTAGTTTTGCTTTACACTGTTAACATAGCCCACTACAATATTCCCTTTCATTTGCCTCAAGTAAACCTACATTTAAGCAGGTAACAATCGTTAACAACTACAGATTCATACACTACACATTCTGTAACTACCTGTACTTACAATGTCACTCTGTGCATCATTGACTTTGAGCTGAACTCCTCGGCTATAATCCTGCTGTCGTTGACGAGAGACGTTACTTGGCAGAGTGAGAAAGCCAGCGCAACAGCCTCCCCAAGGTCCTAGTGCCCGGGGTTTATATATCGTTAAGTATGATGATAGGCTGTTGGATTGTAATTTGAAGGGGGAGAAAACATACAAACCAGAACGCACGCACATATGTAGCATGTTAGAGTTATGAATAACTTGTCCATGTGAGAAACAATAGTTTAATTTAATGACATCACCAAAATAAAAAATATAAAAATTTGTGTTGTTCCAGCTGTTTTACTGTATAGGTCTTATTTGACTCTAGCCTACTTTGAGCAATGTATACGTTGTTGTTCTTTATTTATAGTCATTACTGTCTATATTAAAAGTGCCCAGTTGTCCCACCCCTCCTTCTTAATATCACCATTCCCCACACACCTGAACATTTCTCACTATCCCCTCCAATGTTTTTCAATAAAAAAATCTTATTTTTGCTTGCTGTTATATGCAAATAATTCTGTTATTACCATAGTTCAGCAGTTCATTGATTCTATGAATACATGGAGACTTACATGCAAGTGAAGTCCTCACAACCAGTGTAGGAGCCGCAACAGCTACTGGACATTAGAACACAAATGTTTAATCCGTGTTGGTGAGAACTTCTCCTTTGCCAAGATAATCCATCCACCTGACAGGTGTGGCATATCAAGCTTGTGATTAAACAGCACAATTGTAACAGGTGTGGCTGGTCATAATAAAATGCCACTCTAAAATGTGCAGTTTTATCTCAAAACACAAAGCAAGTTTGGAGTGAGTGTACTATTGGAATGCTGACTGCAGGATGGCCAACAGAGCTGCTGCCCAGGAATTGAATGTTCATTTAATTACCATATACCATCTCCAATGTTGATTCTGAGAATTTGGCAATACATGCAACCGGCCTAACAACCACAGATCACATGTAACCACGCAAGTTCAGGACCTCCACATCTGGCTTCTTCCAGCCACTGGGACAGCTAATGGTTTTCACAACAGAAAAATGGTTACGATTCTGATTGACTCACCAAATATAACAATTAAACTATGATGCATTATTATTAATTAAACTATCCAACATTATAGAGTGAAAGAGATACTGTCTCTCTTTCACTCTTCACTTTAAGTTTTTGAATGCAGTACTTTTACTGTGCGGTATTAATCGTTTTACTATTAATAGTTAACCCAGACAATACGTTTTGAGTAACCAGTGGTGGCTGGCCAATAGAGGGCCATGGAGCCTGGCCCCACCTTGAGCGCCCCTCCTTGAGCCACAAAAACCAAAAAGAATTATACAAATTGTCAATATTTGTGTTTTTGCATCCTCTCCGTCTGTCTGCATGTCTCAGCAGCGCTGAGGCCATCGAGAAATGGCCCAAAAGAGGCGGGTCTATGAAGCAGTTTAGCCAATTACTGATTAAAGATTTAAATGAGTGACATACAATTTAGCCAATCAGTGTCCTCAAATAGATTCAGCTTGGGGCCAAAGTCGTTCTGCCCCAAACTGCGCGTCCTCGTCAGGACTAGTCTCTACAGGCGAGCGCGAGCACTGCTCCTCCAAGACCCGTTTGAGAGGAGAACTGAGAGGAGAAACTTCAGGCCAAAGAGCTGATCCCAGATCAGCCTGACCTCACAATCAGACAGCAGACTAGCAGGAAAGAGAAGCAGTACATGAAGCTTCTCTACTAGCTGTACACCAGACAGGTTTGACTAGCTGGATGACGTCATGATAATAACTTATTTATCTTTTTAAAACAACGGGGACAGATCCAGCATGGACAGTTAGGGAGTGAGGGAGGAGGAGGTAAGGAGACATGAGAACACCAGGGTAGGGAGTGAGGGAGGAGGAGGTAAGGAGACATGAGAACACCAGGGTAGGGAGTGAGGGATGAGGAGGTAAGGAAACATGAGAACACCAGGGTAGGGAGTGAGGGAGGAGGAGGTAAGGAGACATGAGAACACCAGGGTACGGAGTGAGGGAGGAGGAGGTAAGGAGACATGAGAACACCAGGGTAGGGAGTGAGGGAGGAGGAGGTAAGGAGACATGAGAAAACCAGGGTAGGGAGTGAGGGAGGAGGAGGTAAGGAGACAGGAGAACACCAGGGTAGGGAGTGAGGGAGGAGGAGGTAAGGAGACATGAGAACACCAGGGTAGGGAGTGAGGGAGGAGGAGGTAAGGAGACATGAGAACACCAGGGTAGGGAGTGAGGGATGAGGAGGTAAGGAGACATGAGAACACCAGGGTAGGGAGTGAGGGAGGAGGAGGTAAGGAGACATGAGAACACCAGGGTAGGGAGTGAGTGAGGGAGGAGGAGGTAAGGAGACATGAGAACACCAGGGTAGGGAGTGAGGGAGGAGGAGGTAAGGAGACATGAGAACACCAGGGTAGGGAGTGAGGGAGGAGGAGGTAAGGAGACATGAGAACACCAGGGTAGGGAGTGAGGGAGGAGGAGGTAAAGAGACATGAGAACACCAGGGTAGGGAGTGAGGGAGGAGGAGGTAAGGAGACATGAGAACACCAGGGTAGGGAGTGAGGGAGGAGGAGGTAAGGAGACATGAGAACACCAGGGTAGGGAGTGAGGGAGGAGGAGGTAAGGAGACATGAGAACACCAGGGTAGGGAGTGAGGGATGAGGAGGTAAGGAGACATGAGAACACCAGGGCACACATGGAGAACTCTGTCAGCTACATATTAGGCAAAGTGAACATCTGTTCTTCTCCATAGTTGTCCTCAGTCTCATCTTCACTTGGTCATGGAGGCATCAACATTTAATAGAGATGGTAGATTAACAGAGAAAACTCATCATAGCTTCATTTAACATCAGTATTCATAATTACACTTCATGTTTACTTCTCCTGATCTTTACCTCCTATAACAAGGTCCATATGTCATCTCAATACATACACATGTTATATTATATTATATTATATATCTATATATATATATATACTGTATATATATCTATATATATGCATGTGTGTTTTATATTATACTGAATATTATTATATGATATATATATATATATTATACTGAATTCCCTGTGAGGGTGACATTAATAAGATGTCCTGGCGTGTTTATCAAAGTGTTATTTACTGCTTTTTTTCGTGTTGGAATAAATGTTAAATATTTAACTGTAAAGTAGTGATGCGTGTTTGATACTTTAATTTTTTGCATTAAATCATTCTGGGATGTTTGCTGAAATTGATCGGATGGCCCTACCTAGAACATGTTCCACCAGCTCCACTGTGAGTTGGTGTTGTGCTACTGCCAACACCAACATTCCCAGTTAGAGAAAGGGTGAAAAGTAAAGCAAAACTTTTTGCCGTCATAAACAATACCCTCAGCGGGAGTATTTTCAAATTAGGCGTATTAGTCACTTGTTTGGCATGAAAACTGTGGTTAAAAAGTAGAGCATGGAATAATGAACAGATATATTATAAGTTGGTATCAAGGCTTACACCAGGGACATACAGTCTAAGTCGTGGCTTAAACACGGTCACACTAGTGAAATACACACTGGTTTGATTCTGCTTCTGTTCGTTGATTCATTCACTACGGACGACATGCTGAACTCCACTGCTGCACAGAGCACTGTTCGCTTGTTTATCCAAAGTTGATTAATATTGAAGCAGTACACCCACCAAGTATGAAGTAGACCAGATGAGCGGTTCACGACATACGAGGATACACAGAGATTCCTTGCTTTATATTTAGATAGTAGCAGCTCCACATGGATTCTCCACAAGAAGTTAGTAGTAAGAGCCTTCTAATGACAAACCTCACAGAGACCGCTGTACCCATAAATCACGTCAATGCATGAGGCCCCTTCAGTGATACTTGATTCATACATGTGTGTGTGTGTAGCACCAACCAAGACAGTAATGAATTAAATCAGAAGAGGGAAATATTGTGACAAACAGCTACACATCCAGTCGATAGACACATCCACAGTCAAAAGAGAATACTGTGTTATTATTACCATCAGGTAATAGACTTGGCCCACTGGACAATACACAGGTATAATCCCCCCCATCGCGTGGGAGATGGGGTCTTCAACACACCAGATAACTCTGTCAATACACAATGCATTACTTAGTGACTGGAGCTTTCCACTAGAAAAACACGATCTCAAAACAGACCTTTAACAACTCTCACCTATCAGCACTCTCAGCTCTCCTGCAGTTTATGTGTTTTCCACGGTGTTGATAGTTGATTCTAATCGGAACGTTATTACAGCGATAATTTCAGGTTTTTACAACGCAATGTACAAATGATTCATTATTGCATGTGTTTCTTTTAATTCTGCCTGTGTGTACGGTATGTGGTGTGTTTTCTTTGTCTTTTCTGATCCTGCAATGAGGAAAACATTGCTGATAGGCCAGAAATTGATTAGGTGTGTTTCTTAATTTCCAAATTATTCTAAAGCACAGAATAGACTGAGACCACCAAGTGTTAAGTTAGTGTTAAGTTACTTTCAAGCATAATGTCTAGTGAAGTTCTATGTATTATTATTATTATTATTAATATATTGATATATATTATTAGTACGTTCGTATACCGAGGATAAGTAATTCCTATAACCACCTGTTCATATCCAGCATGAAAACAGTTAAAGCAGTACGCTAAGCTAATCAAAGAGTCACATAATCAACATCACAGCCTGGCACCAAGCATGATTGACTGGAAAGAAGTCACATAAGAAGAAGAGGTGCTGAGACACAGATGATGTATTCATCCTGAAATTAATTAAAATGAGAGCGTCAGACTTAAACTAATAACAAAATGGTCAAATGATCCTACATTATGGCACTTTTGGGTATTATTGATCATACAGTAGGCAAAATGATCCTACAAATACAATCATATTCATACATCTGGCAATGCTGACCTTGCTCAAAATGGTAACATTCATAAGCCTTCAAAAACACAGTCAGGGAGATGTTAGACCAAGAGATTTATTTCTCTTCTGTTGGGCGTATGGGCCTACCTGTTACTGGGCTTTTCCCTGAGCTTCCCCTTTGAGCCTGGACCGGCCCCCCTCGGTCTGGTGTGGGGGCGGGGGGTGCGAATTCCGATTCAGCTGAACGGCAGAATGCAATTTTCAGTAACAAATATAATATTTCCACAAAAATGCAGCATACCATTTGAACGAAGAATCTCCCATGAATCGAAGCATGTGTAACACTTTACACACTCAAAACACAATAAAGCACGATCTACGACAACATTCCTACCCTCGTGCTAAATAGCGTCACTTTTCGCGTTCATTTTGCGTTCATTTTGGCCGAGACACGTAACAGAAACAGCCTCTCAAAAGTCGTTTTTCAAACATCCATGGTAAAAGCTAGGTATTTAGCAGCAATAGCATGCGATCACGCTTCGAACGTACATCTTCGATTTCCTCTCCGGGACACGCTTCAAACATTACCGGGGTACAGCAGCCCCCAGCATCTATCACTTTGCCAAAAAAATTCTGGGTCGGTACTCACGTTTTTGAAGCAAAATCATCAAACCGTTTCCTAAAAGTCCATTTTGACCGCGGATTCACCTCATTCTGACCCATTTCCGGTCTAATAAAGTTGTGAAATAAATAAAGGGGGGTCAAATAAGCTGGGGGACAACATTCCAGCGAGGCTGGACATTCCAGTCTCGCGACTTTTACGCGCCGGGTCCTCGGCTGAGATCGGCATTTTCCGCCGAAACTAAAGACTTCCTGGTAATTCTGTTAGCGCCATTCGATTGGCTACACCAGACACGTGCGCACAGAGCAAAAAAAACGAAAATTTACCAAACAGGGGCTCTACAGTGGCGCAATACACACCAGCTGTTGCGTAATTCTCCCGTAGGTCGCCGGCCTGGAGAGGCTTTGGAGACGGTTCCAGCTCTCCAAAATGATTTCTAACTGCTGTATGTGATAGATTGTGCATGTAGAAGGATAAAGGAAGTTAAATATATAGTTATTTAGGTTGTAAAAGTACAATGGAACAGCTTGAGAGGCTGTTTCTCAAATGATGACCTTCCGTGACCTCTCGTACGTTTATGTCTCTAATTATGGCATACTTCACTCAATTCACTCAAATTCTTTTTTCTATTCACTACTGCTGTCGTTTGCTATGATGGTGGGTGGTTCTAGGCTCCACTGAGCCTCATTTAATATCTTTTTATGAATAATAGTGCTTTTTCACCATACGAATTTGACATTTTCAAAGTGGAGCTGTGTTCCATCTTCATCTGCTATTAACCAGTAATATATACATAATATTTACTCTATTCATATGAGCAAACCATTCTTAGTGTTAATAACCCCTTGGAATTATTAAAAAAGACCTTATAGTTAGAGTGTGGGGCCCCTTCGTTCAGAACCGGAATTTGCGGAATTTGCGGGTGCAGGTTACCAGGCTGCAGAAAGTTAAGACATCGAACAGTGACGTATACCACTCTGTAACTGAATGGCTACGACATGTATTAGCACTTCTCACTAACTTTGGGAGGGCCACTTTCTTAATTGAGCCTCTAGTCTGGCTAAAATACAGATTTAACTTTCTAAAAGAAAGGCATGCTTTAGTGACTGCCAAAAGACACGCAGAGACACTGAGTGCCCATCAGTAGCTGAAAAGCTGAATCATCACCAACTCTAACAGCAGCGACTAATAGCTGTGCAGCCGACCTTCTCTTTGCCACTGCTGCCTCTCTGAATGTAACTTTAGTCATGCATAACCATGCTGGAGGAGATGGGTCTTTGTTTAATGTAAAGGTGTACTTGCTCTTTAAGTACTTCTTTAAAAAGTTATATAAGTGAAATATTTAGGTCTTGTCATTTGCAGTGAATGTATTTGTACCCGCATGGGACAGTATGCACTGCAGTATGTGATTTTAAAATGCATCACACACTGAGAACCTTTATCTGCAACACATTTTGCTTCTCAGTGCGCACCAGCCACTTAGGAAACACTTGTCATTGACCCTGCTGTTGCCACGCCATGCACTGAAGGCATCTTTGAAGCAACGCACACTTTAGTTTGATGTGATTTTTTTTCTCTTAAACTTCAGAGGCCCAGCGCTCTGAGCACACACTCAGCCCTCAGAGCTGTCATCAGTGTATCAGTGTGTCCTTTCCTCAGTAAACAAGGAGAATAAATAAGCCAACGTTGTTAAGAGGTCCCCAGTGGACACAGTGCCTCACGGCTGAAGCAAACAACTCTCATCTTCCGCCTCTCCAAATTAGTTTGGACGTTCGAAGCTGAGGTAAGCATCCGATTCTCATAATCAAGAATGGATATAGCCCAATTTCAACTGCCGTGGGATCAATCAGAGTGCCCTCATCAGTGTGGCTCAGCCATGGATAAACATAACCACTTCTGTGGGGAGAAATCAGGTATCTCTGACGTCTGCATGCTGATGTATGAACATAACATAAACATGTAGGAAGACTTCTCCACACATGTATGACCACACACACACACACACACACACACACACACACACACACACCATGAAAGGGATGCAAATAGGGCCAATAATGCAGATTGACCACTTAATCCCCACTGGGCCGTCTGTCACCCGGCAACAGAAGTGGTCCGAGATCAATACACCTATTACCTGATGTAAGAAGACAGTTCGGGGGGGGGGGGGGGGAGGCCAACATAATGTATCTCATATATAGATAATAACCCTGCTGCCCTTCTGACAGCTGTCCGGATGGAGAATATGATGAGGGATAGAGAAGAGGGGAATGAGGGGGAGGACACCAAAAAGCTGGGGAAACACTGTTGCAAGGAGACATACATGAAGACTAGACAGTGAGACGGGCAGCTACACAGGCTGATGAATGACACGTTATACACAGAGTAGTCCAACAAACACAGGACTTTCACGCAGGAGAAGGCTTTTCTGTCCTGTGTGAAACCAAGTCAACAGTGATTTATTTTAACTAATGTAAGTTACATAACAATTATACTTATTTAAAAAAATAAATATATATATATATAAAGTATATTTTGCCTGAGCCTTACCAAGTAAACCTAAAAACTAAGTAAGCCTATATGTTTAAAAGACTGACACGCTGTCCCTGACATGTCCAAAGCTGACGCTAAAGCGGAAACTAGAGCATCGTAGTTTAAAGCGTATAACCACTGACCAAGCGTTGGTATTTGACGAGTTGGGATTGAGAATGTGTTGATGTTGCACAATTTGTTTGCTTCCAGTGGATCTTCATTATAAAATCGGGGGCACTCCTTGTTCTGTGCAGCAATGCGTTCCAAAGTTCGAAGGCTTCAGCAGTTAGCTAATTCAGTTAAAGTCTTTTTAGTACAGAATTCCCTCTTTGTTTCCCATTTCTTGCTAAGTAGCACTTGAAGGATACTTGTTACCGGGACCAAACAGCGGAAGTAAGTGAGTCGAGTCCAGCCAAGTCTTACCATGCAATGGAAATGCGGCATTAATGTACAGTCACATCAGGAAGGGATCACCTCATGACTCGTCAGCTATTGGCTCTATCCTGTGTTTGTATGGAAATATGGACCCAGCCATCCCTCACCTGTTGTGGTTCCCCCCCTGACTCTGTCAACCTATCACCTAGCTGTTCCTCATTTTGCAGTCAGCTTCAGTATACTGCATTAAGTTGGTATACATGCAATGTTACTTGACATGTAAGTCTCCACAGTCACTCTTCCCTGAGTATTAAAAGCATTAAACACACTGCTAAAATGGTAAAGAGCTGCTGTGTAATCGACTGCATGAACAGATTCAGGCATTAAGATGTTTTTACAGGCTGCTGAGGGGGGCACAGTTGCTGCATCCGTCCAAGACGCTTGTGATTGGCTTCTATGTCTTTCTTTAAACCAGATCATTTTTTTCCCACCGATACCAGAATGATAATGTGGAGCCACGTCTGTCTTTGTGGCTGACACAGTGCTGTGGAGACAGGTCAGGCTATGAGAGACTAGTGCAGAACTGACAATGCTGAAGTTTATTTGTTATTACCCAATTTAAACTTCAGTTTATATGCTTAAACTGAGTGTTTTGTTGTCCGCTATTGCAAGTCATAATATCTGACTCCTTTCTGCAGACCGTGCATTGGCCCTAAGAATAATTTCAACCTTTCTGGTGAAAAAAAGCTACCAAAAGCCATAAGTCATGTCAGTGAGACTTTGAAATCATTAGCAACAAATCATCGAAACACAGCCCATCAATGGGTAAGGGAATAAATGCCGGTAGACAGGAATTTACCTAAATTCAGTGAGCAATCCTACATACTTCTAGGGTGAATGAAACAAAACACTAGCAATCACAGAGGAGGGATGGGCCTTCATAACATCTATTATTAAAAAATATTGAAAATATCCAACAAGCTGTCCCATCCATTTACTGCATTTCTGGGTCCAGGTCAGTGTTGTAGTTGACTTGCTAATTCTTCCAGCTCCTCTCGAGGACTCCATAGTATTCCCCAGCCAAATGGTACATAGTCTATTCAGCATGCTCTGGGTTGGTGCTGGGGTCTCGTACTATTAGACATGATGGGAATCACCATGGAGGGATTTGAGTTTCCCAGTAACCATGAGAGCTGTGTTGTCTTTGGCAACAGCTCCGGGTTTTGTCTACCAAGGCATATTTGTTATCAACTCACACAGCCATGTCTTAAACTGAATTCCCCAGAGCTAATTCCCATCCACATGTGCATTTGTATAAAGTTTAGATGCAGTAGAGCTGCCTCTTGCTTTAATTTCAGAAAAAAGTAACCAGAGCTCCCTCCTGGACCCGAGCCTAAGAGGGAGGGGGTGGCTGAGTCTGCACCTATGGGACCTGCTAAGGCATAGCCCGAGAAGACTGCATTGGGTTTCCACTATGTGAACTCACTGTCCACAAGCAGAGTAGTAAGGGGTGGTTGCATTGCCAGCAGGGTAATGGTTGAGAATAGAGGCCTTGGCATGCTGTGTACAGCACCCTTTCAACCAATACCACAGAATACCTACTGTATTGCAAAGTCAGGCCCAACCAGCAGACTGCAGTTCAGCTACACACATAAGCTGCAATTTAAATGTGGACTGGGGTTGTGGCTGATGTTAGAAGCTGACAAAGTGATCCCATACAGATTTATACCAACCTGGATGAGTGACTTCACCATGTTCTGCAGATAAAAGGGGGTGCCAGCTACATGGCCGGTGTCTTTAAGAGAGGCAGGACAGAAAGGCTTGATGGAGCCTTTGGTTTATGATATTGTCAGTAGAAATACCCCCCAAAAACACATTTGCTTGTTTGGTACAGCTCGTTTTTTTTAACAAGGGGAGCTGAGAGATGATTGGTCAGTGTG
Source organism: Leptoclinus maculatus (assembly GCA_032191485.1). NCBI lineage: Eukaryota > Metazoa > Chordata > Actinopteri > Perciformes > Stichaeidae > Leptoclinus > Leptoclinus maculatus. Next base: position 348,312 of record JAVDOI010000004.1, read on the forward strand.
AACTGAAGAAAAGGGAGGAGACGGTGATGGAAGACTGGAGGGGCCTGTCCCCTATGACAACGGAGAGGAAAGGAGAAAGGGATGTGGATACAGAAAGAGGAGGATGAAGAGAGCAGAAAAGGAGGGAAGCTGATAAAACAGACCAGGGGTTAACAAGAGAAAACTACTCCTTTCTCTCCTGCCACCGTGATCACTCCCTCTTTCTTTCTCCCAGTCAGGCATGCACTGTGTCGGACAGATTTCTAATCAATCTCTAATCACACATGACAACAGAATCACACCAACACGAAACATGGGGTGACTGTGGCTCAGAGGTAGAGCTGGTCGTCCACTAATCAAAAGAACAGCGGTTTAAACCCCGGCTCTTCCAGCAGGTCGAATTGTGCTTAGGCGACCCCAAATTGCTGCCGAGGGCTGTGCCATTAATGTGTGAATGTGCATTAGTTTTGATCCTGATGAGCAAGTGGCACATTGTAGGGCGTGAATGTGTGGATGAATGTTGAGTTGATTGGAGGACTGGAAAGGGGCTATACAAATGTCCACGTCCACTGTCTGACAGGAACATGAAATGAGACTAAAGGAGCAAATAGAAAGGTATATTACCATTTAGCAATCATGCAGCTTACTGCCTTTTCTATTTTCAGTGTGTCAGGACTTTAACCTTGTTTAATATAGCAGCATGTTGGGGTCAAATCAGGTTCTCAATATGCATAGTCCACTCCAACCTGATAAGTTTGGCTGTAAGAGAGGGCTTATTGGGCCAACATCAGCATTTTATCAAAACTTGATTGGACATCGGATGGTCACTACTGCCCACCCTGGTAGGATGCAGTTTGTTGATATTCTTGATTAATAATATGTCATAGTTTTTCCTCATGGTCCCGATCATAATGCCACAGTGGACTCTGGACACAAGGCAGTGGGAAACAAGAATGCGGAAACGCTAACCACAAAGAGCTACAACAACATTGCACAGACAAAGGGATTATATAGAATAGTCTATGTCAATGAGTCCTTGGGCAAGACATTTAACCCCGAATGGCTCGCGTAGGCTGCGCCTACGGTGTATGAACATGTATAAGTACAGTTCTGTACAGTGTATGAATGGGTGTGAAGGGGTGAATGATGACATGTAGTGTTAAAGCACTTTGAGTGAACTATACAAGTACAGTCCATTTACCATTTATCATTATAAGGAGGGTGATAACAAAGGACAGGTGAGGGCAGCGCTGATGAGGGACAGACAATCACACGGCAGAAACTAGAGACAAAGGTGAGTGTACCAAAACAAAACAGGAAATAATAACTGAAATGTGTAAATAAAGAAAAGATAACCTAATCAGGAGGCCACGATGGAACAGGGAGGGGATTATGTGTTTGTTTGTTTGTGTGTGTGTGTCTGTCCAGAGCTAATCTCACACTATTGGACCCATCAGCCTGATATATTTTGTACTCATTCATGACTCAATGCTCAAGGAGCTCTCGTGGTTGCGGTGATTTATTTATTACATCATTAACTCCTGACTCCTCACCCCTCTTAAGCGGCCGGTAGGAGCCGCAAGTGGTCAACCTCTGCTTCAGTCAAATAAACGTCAGTCCAGTAGTATTCTTAATCTATTTTTCCATCAGCACTAATGCATATGATTGTGGCTCAGTGCTTAGTGTGGGTGCCCAGAAAGTATGTGATTGAGTGAGAGAAGGAAAGGTTAGCAGTGACGGTATCTAGTGGCAGTAAATGCACAGTGTAGGTTACAGTTAGTCCACGAATAAACATTCCTCAATATCCAAGAAGTTCTTGTGTTTTTTTTTCCAGCTGGGAAAAAGGGAAGGCAGAGTCTGTGGGATTACAAACTGGATTTCTGGACAGAGCCAGAGAGCAGCACACTCTGCTCTGCCTAGGTTGCAAAATAATAATACGGATAAATAGATTTAATCAGTGCCTTTTTTATTGGCCATCAATTTCATGTGAACGAGTGTATGGTTGAAAAAATACATTTGAAGCATAAATAATCGCTTTGGGTAGCAGATACACCCGAGAGATGCAGCTGAGACAGGAGCATCTGCATAGATTCAAATGATAGTGCATCTGTGGCATGAGACATGTCATACATCTGAGCAGTTTTGGTTTGTATCATAGACAAATCAAAATCATATCAAATAAGAAGTTGACATAGGCATTGTGACGTCACCCATTGGTTTGTGGACTGCCTCAAATTTGACGATTTCGCCATTGCCATCTTAGAATATGGCCATCGCAATGTGTTTTTTTGGCAATCAATGAATGTAAATTACCATATTTGGAATGCGGAGGAGTGATGTAGACACACCGTATACGACTCTGGTAGCGGCAGCGACCCGTCAATCACAGTAAGCCCGCCCTAAAGCATACCCTGCTTTATGGTCTATTTTACTCTAAATGGACTATAATTTACTAAATGAAGATCATGCTGTATTGAATAAGACTTGAAACCAGAGACTGACACCATGAAATCAGCGAGTTATAAGTGAGTTATAACAACGACAAACCCTGGTTCATAGCTAAACTCAGACGGCTAAGATTGCACAAGGAACAATCATTTAGGAGTGGGGACAGGGACATGTTTTAAAGAGTCAAAATACAGGTTTAGCAAGGCGGAGAGAAGCTAAATGACAGTTTACCAGCTCTCATCAAGTGACTCTACTTCGGTCTGGAGAGGTGTCAGACAGATCACCAACTACAAGCTTAAAGCCCCCCACCCCATGAATGACCACCGCCTGTCAAACATCTGTCAAACATGCTGAATGAGTTTTACTGTCGCTTTGACAGACAATGGGACAGTCCTGGTCCCATCCACTAGCTCCAGACCACCAGGCCCCCCTCCCCCAACTCAGCAGGGGCTCATGCCTGTCAACCACCCATCCCAATGCCCCCCCCCCCCCTGTCCCCGAGAGAGTCTCTTTTAAACAGGCTGTTTAAAAGTCGGAACCACCGCAAAGCAGCCGGCCCGGACTCTGTCTCCCCCTCCACCCTGAAGCATTGTGCTGATCAGCTATCTCCAGTGTTCACAGACATCTTCAACACCTCACTGGAGACATACCACGTACCAGCCTGCTTCAAGGCCTCCACCATCATACCCGTCCCCAAAAGACCAAGGATCACAGGACTCAATGACTACAGGTCTGTCGCCCTGACCTCTGTGGTTATAAAGTCTTTTGAGCGCCTTGTCCCACCTCAAAACCCTCACCGACCCACTCCTGGACCCCCTGCAGTTCGCCTACAGAGCCAAGAGGTCTGTAGACGACGCAGTCAACATGGCCCTTCACTTCATCCTCCAGCATCTGGACTCCTCAGGAACCTACGCCAGGATCCTGTTTGTAGACTTCAGCTCTGCCTTCAACACCATAATCCCTTCTCTGCTGTATGACAAGCTCTCCCAGCTGCACATGCCCGGCAGACTGTGAGCAGCATGTGAAGCTGGGAAAACACGTCTCTGCCTCCAGGACCATCAGCACCGGTTGCCCCCAAGGCTGCGTTCTTTCCCCTATGCTCTTCTCCTTGTAAACCATCAGCTGCACCTCCAGTCACCAGTCCGTCAAGCTCCTGAAGTTTGCGGATGACACCACCCTCATTGGACTCATCTCTGGTGGGGATGAGTCTGTCTACAGGTGGTTGATTGACCATCTGGTGACCTGGTGCGGTCTGAACAACTTAGAGCTCAACGCTCTAAAGACAGTGGAGATTGTTGTGGATTTCCTGCCCCTATCACCCTGTGTGACTCCCCCGTCAACGCTGTGGAGTCCTTCTGCTTCCTGGGCTCCACCATAACCCAGGACCACAAGTGGGACCTTAACATCAGCTCCATCACCAAGAAAGCTCAGCAGAGGATGTACTTCCTGAGACGGCTGAAGAAGTTCAACTTGCCAAAGACAATGATGGTGCACTTCTACACAGCCATCATTGAGTCCATCCTCTGCTCCTCGATCACGGTCTGGTACGCTGCAGCCACAGCCAAGGACAAGGGCAGACTGCAGTGTATCATTCGCTCTGCTGAAAGAGTGATTGGCTGCAATCTGCCGTCCCGCCAAGACTTGTTCGCTTTCAGGACCCTGAAGCGAGCAAGAAAGATTGTAGCCGACCCCTCTCACCCTGGACACAAACTGTTCGAGCCCCTTCCCTCTGGCAGGAGGCTGAGGTCCATCAGGACCAAGACCTCACGCCACATGAACAGTTTCTTCCTCTCTGCAGTTGGGTTCATCAACAAAGCCCAGGACCCCCACTGACTCTGACTCTGAATTTCCTACCATTACACACCCTTGCACATCCTTAGTATATTACAATACACTTGCGACTTTTATAATATACTTGTTTTAACGTAGTTATGTTTTTTTGTTTGTTTATTATATTTTATTGTACATTTTAATATTTTTCTATTTTTAAATTATGTCTTGATTATTGCATTGTGTTTATTGTTATGCACTAGTCACCTCGTCAAATTCCTTGTATTTGTAACGTACTTGGCAATAAACACTTTCTGATGAAGTAAGGTAATTTTCTCATAGACTTCTATAAAATCAGAGGATTTGCCCCCTGCTCATCAGTAGAGAGAATGCACATTTTAACACACTTCCGCATTGGCTTCACTCGGCAGAACTGGAGGTTGACGCCTGGTTTGTATTCATGCAATCAAACATTACAGCGGAGGTTATTGCACACACAGGCAGATATCTGCACTCTACTGAGTGCACCATTTTAGATTTTTGAGTGCTGTCAGAGTTTAAAGTGTCGGTTGATGTGCAAGCTTCAGACGTGCGCATTGATTAGCATTGCACTCATATAACACTGTCACAACGGACAACAAAAGTATAAAAAATTGATGCAGCAGTATAAAATATATTGTCTTTGTTTATCCATACATTTTTGGCAAAATCCTGGTGCCTACATTACCCACAATGGTAGTTGTCCACTGCTGACGTTCAGTCTGAGATTCTGGTGTGTTATTCTTGTAGTGGCTATATACACAGAGTGGCACCAGAGCAGGTTGGATAATTAAATGAATGTCTGCATTTTTGAAATGCCAAATAAGAACGTGTCTCCTATATAGTGAGTATAAGATACAAGTAAGCTAGTGAGATAACTGAGATAGGAGAATGAGCTAGCAAGCTAACAAGAAAGCTTTTACCTGGTATGTAAGGTTCATGACGTTCATAAACTGTAGCAGACTTGTCTGTACCACAGTAATGTTGACTAAACGGGTTACAATCAGGGCAGTCAGCAAGCAATGGTTTGTGATGTTGGTTGCAGTTATTTTGGTGCACTTTGGAGGGCTAAAAGTATAGAGCCAAATCCAGGCCAATAGTTTTGATCATTTGAAAAAAAAATGTGAAACTGAAAGTTCAAGTTGTGGTCTTGAACATTGAATAATACAGCAATTTATTAAAAATAAAAATAAGTGAATGAAAAGGTTTTTTGGGTTGAATATAATTTTGATTCAGTTCTGGAATTACATTTTTTTTTTAATTTTTCACTTTCATTTATATTTTGATATTTGAGGTCTTATATTTGTCACTTTCAGATTTTATATTTTCAGATTCAAATCTTGTTTTTTTCGGTTTCAAATCTTTTTTTCACTTTCAGATTGTTTTTTTCAGTTCAGACTTTTGTCCCTGATCTGGCATGGGGGCGTGTCATCAACTGAGAGGGGCGTGTCATAATGAGTGACAGCATAACAAAGAAGGCTGAGGAACTTCCTCAACCACGTTGCCTTCAGGTAACGTAGGCACCGCGAGAATTATGATTAAACACTTTCCATACACCATATTCACGTGAATGCAGTGGGGAAAAAAACTGGTTCGATTAGTCTTTCGCCCCTATACCCAGGTCGGACGACTCATTTGTACGTCAGTATCGCTACGGGCCTCCACCAGAGTTTCCTCTGGCTTCGCCCTGCCCAGGCGCAGTTCACCATCTTTCGGGTCCTATCGCACAAACTCACGTTCCACCTCCCCGACGGTGCAGACGAGACGGGCCGGTGGTGCGCCCGACCCCGCGGGGCCGGGATCCCACCTCACCCGGCGCGCTGGCCCTCACTTTTCATTGCGCCACCAGATATATTTCAGGAATTGCGATGTCCTCCAAGATGGAGCGCTGAGATGGATTTTAGAGGAGGCAGAAAATCAGGAAATGAGAAAGGCCATGGATTTTCATGCACCATAATAAAATCCAGAACTCGATAAGACCTTGGCCTTTACTACATGTGGAGTTGGAGGAAGTCAGCACTCTTTCCAGTCAGCGCTCACTGAGTGATCTCCCGAGAGCTGACACATCTGATGTGCATCTTTGGCCTATAATAACATCGCTGACATTTTTATGGCTGGCTAAAGCAGTCAAGTGCTTGTTAGACAAAATAATTAGCTGATAATGTATTATATACCACCAAGGTATTTTAGACACAACCTCTTCATTATCATTAATGCAACAAAATAGGGAGTGTGTGTTATTTTAGAATTCAATAGAATATATAGAAAATATGAATATTTAATCGGTGATCTGAAGAGTCAGCAGTATGGCTCTAGAGATAAGGGAATCCTGTTGACTGGTGATCACATGTTTTTTCATCTAGCGCCACCAGCAGGTCGAAGCTTATAATTATCCAGCGAATGGTCTCACCATCTGCACATTGACATTGTTATGGATTCTAATGACTTAGTGATCCCTTGATTTGTATTCATCTAGTGCCACTGGCAAGTAGGAACTTTGGTTAAGATTGAAATGTCTTGACAACTACTGGATGGATTGCCATGACATTTGATCATGTCAAGTGATCGATAATGGCCCTTCGAGATAATTACTGTGTGGTTTGGCTGTGTTGTAGCTCGGCTAGCAGCTGCTAAATGGAAGTATTACAAAAAGCAAACTCTCTCAAGCACTTTAAAGTTTACCTTTAAGTCAAGACTTATTGTCCATTTTGAACTGACTGCTTAGTTCTTCAAACCCAGATATCCAACTCCCCCTTGACTCGACTCTGCATCTGCTGCTTCCAGTTCTCGTATACTTGTTGCCCTCAAAACTTTCCTTACATGCATGCCTCAATTTTTCCATGTGGCTCATAACTCAGCTCTCACCTTATCTAATTTGTCTTTTCTGGGATTCCATGAGTCCGCCGTCTACGCACTCCGGTCTGAGCTAACAACACAAAGCTAAAAGCTAACATGGACAACCAATATATCAGAAAGCAAGATAATTCGACACAGATTCCAGAGATATCTTTAAAATGTCTCTCTGTGAAACCATTACAGAGCTATGAGCAAACAAGCACCAGAACCACAAACCGCTTTATCAATATTAATCATAAATGCACCTCACCGTGAGCTGATTTTGTGAAGAGAACGGATAAATTCCCGATTATTTCCATTCAAATATGTGTTCGACGTATATCCTGTTTGTCATTGAACTGTTTCCTTGAAGAAAGGGGGTCTATCTAGCTTAGGGGAGCAGGGGGTAGGGATTTGACTTTCGGCGTATCGGATTTTACGCTTTGCGAGGGACGGCTCTTTTTAATTCTGACTGGCTAAGAGTGCTGTCAATCTGTCCCACGTGTCCCCAGCTCAATTCTATAGGCTCTGACGCGTCGAAGGAGGGTTCATTGACTGAAATCGACCAATGGGTCTGTAAGCCTGTCAGGAAATTTAAGCAGTGGACCAGTGACGCTATGGAGGATCTTCGGGCGTGTTTAGACTGTACAGACTGGGATGTTTTCAGAACTGCTACCAACAGTCTGGATGAGTACACAGAGGATGTGACTTCATACATCAGCTTCTGTGAAGACAGCTGTGTTCCATCAAGCACCAGGGTGAGTTATAACAACGGCAAACCCTGGTTCACAGCTAAACTCAGACAGCTAGGTTGCAAAAGGAACAGGCATTCAGGAGTGAGGCCAAGGACTTGTTCAAGGAGTCAAAATACAGGTTTAGTAAGGCGGTGAGAGACACTGAACGACAGTTTACCAGCTCTCAGCAAGTGACTCTGCTTTGGTTCAGGACAAGGGCAGACTGCAGCGCATCATTCGCTGTGCTGAAAGAGTGATTGGCTGCAATCTGCTGTCCCTCCAGGACTTGTTCGCTTCCAGAACCCTGAAGCGAGCAAGAAAGATTGTAGCCGACCCCTCTCACCCTGGACACAAACTGTTCGAGTCCCTTCCCTCTGGCAGGAGGCTGAGGTCCATCAGGACCAAGACCTCACGCCACAAATACAGTTTCTTCTCTTCTGCAGTTGGGTTCATCAACAAAGCCCAGTATCCCCACTGACTCTGACTCTTACATCCCCAGGACAATTTCTTACTGTTACACACCCTTCCACATCTTTTCTCTATTAATATACACTTGACACTTAATTAAGAGTATGTTAAAACAAATATATTATTAGTTTGTTTGTTCACCATATTTTATAGTACATTTTTCTATTTTCTGTTTTTAAATTATGTCATATTATTGCACTGTGTTTTACTGTTACGCAGCAAATCACCGAGGCAAATCCCTTGTATGTGTAACGTACTTGGCAATAAACAGTTTCTGATTCTGAGTGTGTCCTTAGTCTCCTCTCTAAAGAGGATGGATGAATCAGTAAGACAAAGCTGGTATTTCTATAAAGCATGATTAGCTAATTGTACCATTGGATATCAGGAATACAAACTGCTATGTGAGAGGGTTTGAATAAGCAAAAGAAAAATCATCAGGGCACAGAAGCAATGTATTTAAAAAGGACAGCATGTATGATTTGGTGGCAACTAGGGGTGTGGTTGCAGATCAAAACCACCTTCACTTACTCGCTGTTCGCCTCGCTCAGAGGCCGTCGTTATTAAAACGCAACTTGTCGTCTTTAAGGTTTTCATGAACCCAAACCCCTTTTTTGATACTATTAGGGGTTAGCATTTCTTCAGCAAAGGACAATAAATGTATTTAAAATCTGTTATTATTTCTTTACATTTTAGTTTATATTGTTAGTGGTGAATCCCTCATGTTCACTCTCCTAGAGATCAACATTTTCCTTAAAAAATGTCCTATTAATCTGTCCGATAGTTGTTGTAAAGTAGAGTGCTGACTGACCATCGACAGGCCCACATTGCCATCCCTAGAGCCATGCCGCCAGCACGGCTAAAAACACATCTACAAAACAAGACGTCAGTGACTCAGTTTGAAGAAACAAAGACAGGTATTTATTAGGGCTGGGCAAGTTAACGCGTTATTATCACGTTAACGCATTCATTAATCAACACCGACAATTACATTATCGCGCGTTAACGCAGTTTTTTTAAATTATTATTATTTTGAAAGTGCGTTGCTCACTGGCAGCGGTGGAGGAAGTCTTCAGACTACGTTGATGCAGCGTGTGGGAGAAGTAGAGATAAACTAAAGCAAGACAAGCTAACAGATGCTACAGAGAAGTGGAGACAAACTGCAGCCGGTTAGTATTGTGGAAGATGTCGGTCTGAGGAATGTTCTCAAGGTGCGTTCACGTCGCGTTTGGTGTGAACGCACCTTTAGGATCGCAACGAATGACGACACGTATGAGCCTCAAGATGCACCGTCACAAGAAGAATACACGAGTTGTATTAAAGGAGAGGACTACAACAGCGATGGCGTTACAACGTGCACCAGCTGTTGCTCTCACTGGAGACTACTGGACATCGCTGGGTAACCATCATCACCTCTGAGTTACAGCATTATATTGATGAACAGTAGAGCTGCATTCACCTGCTCTGACTGTCATGAAGACAGACATTTTTGCTGAAACGTGCAGAAACATTTTATTCATGTTCACAGCAGTGGAACGTTTCACATACAGTCAGCACACTGAGCACAGATAGTGAAGAGATAGAACTCTACTGTGTAAAAGAAATACTGCTGTTAACAAGAACCGGATGTGTTTAAAGTGTTTGCAAACCAAATGTTATTGCACTTTTGTTCATATAACAGTACTTTTAAAATAAAAGTGTGCAATACACTACTTTTGAATTCATTATTGAACTTTGCGCATAACAATGAGATTAATCGCAAAAAAATCATGCGATTAATCACGATTAAAAATTTGAATCGTTGCCCAGCACTAGTAGTTATACATGAAGGAGCAGCCATAGTGAGCAACAGGGAGAACTCTTCAGTACCCAACTGTACTGTGACCTGCTGTTCTGTGGAGCCACACACAGCATGGAATCAGTTTTGATGTCTTTATTAAAACAGTAACTAATATGTTTCTCAGTGTTATTTCTGACAAAACAGCTGCTCAATGACTATTTGCTGTAGTATTAAACCACACTGGATGTTGCCATGGTAACCACACTATGCCTCCAAATCTACCAGAACTGAAATCTTAAGGAGTACAACTTAAACTCATACGTTGTCACCTACAAATACTCCCCAACACGTTAAAAGGATGCTTCATCATTACTGCAATGTTTTTCTCCTCCCAGGAAAGACAAACTACCAGACACTGAATGCAACAAATGGAAACATGTTGCAAGCTGCTATAGATTAAATCACTAAAATATTCATAGGTGTGTGTGTTTACTGTAAGTGAAGAAAATAACCTTTAACCTTCCCCAACATTAACACGCGTCCAGATTGTCGGATAAAGTATTCACTTCAAGTTTTTGTCCCAGTTTTAGAAGAACAGCACACTCGCTTTCCTTCAGTGTGATACAGCGGGGGTGAAAAAGTAAATTGAGAAGGGAGAGAGGAGCAAATGTAGGTGAGAGCAGCGAGAGGAGGGGTGAGATAACAAGGCAGAGAGGACAGAGGAGTGAGAGTGCAAAGAGAAATTTAAAATGCAGTTGAGAAGCAAAGTTTGGAACAAAGATATGAGCTCCAGATAAAAAAAGCTACACAGCCACCCTTTCTTTTCAGAGACTTTCATTGTTTTCTCATTTTAAAATAGCCTCGACTAATTATGCCACCTGTCTGCTGATACCAGTAGACCTGTGATGCACTGCTGGATATGGTTAATGTCATTAAAAAAATCGTCCGAAAGGATGTCTGTGATCCACCTGCAGGTCCTGCAGCAGAGCCAGGATGATGGTGTTGAAGGCAATGATGAAGTCGACAAACAGGATGCTGGCGTAGGTTCCTGAAGGATGAAGTGGAAGACCGTGTTAACTGCTTCGTCCACACACCTGTTACCTCCGTAGGTAAACTTCAAGTGTGTCCAGGGTCGACTCTGACGGTTTTGAGGTGGGACAGCACAGGGCCCTTAAATTACTTAATTACTACAGAGGTCAGGGCGACCGGTCTGTAGTCAAGTAGTCCTGTAGTCCTTATCTGGGGACGCGGATGATGGTGCGGATTTTGCAGCAGGCTGGCACATGGCATGTTTCCTGGGAGGTGTTGAAGATGTCAGACACTGTAGATAACTGGTCAGCACATTGCTTCAGTGTGATAGGAGAGACAGAGTCTGTTTTGGCTGCTTTGCTGCAGTTCTCTCTCTCAAACAGCCTCTTCGTCCCTTTGCACGATAGAATGAGCAATCATTTTGGTAGGCTAGGAGGGGGCCTCTGAGGGAGAGGCGTTCTCCGGGCAAATTCACAAAAGGGTTGCGGCTGCTAAACCTCCACAAGTAAGACAAAGAGAAACCTTGTAATTTTCAAAGCACCTGTTAAAAGGAGGAAATACACCCATGACTGCGCTGCCAAGTGTCTGTGCTATTAACTCATATTAAAATCAGAAGATATGCATACATTTAGAAAAATGGTCCCCTTTCTATGTAAATGAACCGCAAGCCACCCAATACAGTGACATTATTAGGGCCTGCAGAGAGACATATGGGGCCCGCCTTAAACTCATTTACTTTTCGGGACAGATGTGTTGTGAAAAACAAATGAATAAAGCTCTCTCACATCATTTTTGAACTTACATTAAAATACGAAGTTGTGCTAATGTGCCTCATGCGTAATGCACACAGTGTCTCCCATAATGAGGAAATGCACTTGTAATTTCTCCTCCTGCTGCAGGTATTTAATAAACTCCAAAAAATGTCTCACAAAGCTTTTAAAATAAGATAATTTAATACATTTTGTCCTCATTAATGATTAGGGACAAGAGTCTGTGAGGAATTTAAGTTTTAAAGCGCTCCTAATTATGGATATTATGTGATACAGTATATTTACCTGTAGGAGTTTAAACTAAGGAGTGTGGTCATTCAGTGTCTGTAAGAGAGGGGGTTTGAGGAATGTGCTGGAGCGGGGGTTGGAAAGTGGCTGCTTGAGGTGTTGGAGTAGAACAATAGGTCAAGAGCCAAGGAGGGGCTTATTGGGTTTCAGCCAATCATTGAGCTGATCGATATGGAGTGTGATACCTTTCCAAGGGGGGAAAGGGTTTGAAACTCTGGAGAAGAACAGATCTTCTGCTGGCCAGCGAGGAGGCATGCCATCCTCCTGGCTGGCTCGGATTGGATCTCACATTTCATGGAATTTGTATGTTTGTTTTGTTATTAATAGTTTGATTCGGTTTGTAACTGGTTTTATGTTTGTGGGATAATAAATCCATTAAGATTTTGACTTAAACCTGCTGTTCTGTTTGGAGGCGATTGAGAGCACATGGCTGCAGGGAGGGGGGCGGTTTCTCTCAGTGTTCAAAAGTTATGGCCTTAACAAGTCTTAGACACGGCTACATTCATACACAATTCTAAGGGAAATTGGTAAATAATGGATACATCAGTCACCGACACAGTCAGAAAAAGTGACTTTGTAGGTTACAAACTAAGAGTCAATTATGACCACATTGTCGGTCAATGCAGGGAAATAACACTTGTCTCCAGGAGATGTAGAATATTGTCTTTTATTATTTTGTGTGATTATTTCACCAGCCCATATATGTGTGATATGCACTGTTGTGATAAAATCTGAAAATTGGATACAGAAGGTGAATCAAATTTGAAGCAGCAGTTGAAGTTCTTCTTTATTTCACAGATAGCATGTTGGGGCACTACTGGCATGTTTCCTCCTCCTGTGTTTCCCTGCATGGACAAAGTTCAGGGCACTTTTGACCAGAATGTCCCATAATTCTAAAGATGAGAAATGAAAAGTTTTTTCCCTTCAAGTTCATAATCTCTTCTCTGGTGAGAGAGCCCCGAGTACAACAGCCAAGCACTGAATAATAAAACAGAGCAGCCATCTGCGGCGCCGTCTTTAATATAACGTATTCAATCCGATATATCTAACCCTTACATTGCCTACTGTATTTCTTTCTGGCGAGGACACTCCACAAAATACAGTATGTTTCTACGGTACGTGTTGAAGTAAAATGTACATTTACCAGCTATTGAGAGGAGCCAAAATACTCACAAGAGAAGGCTCTTGAAATAACCCAAGTTAGTGCTGCTGCACCGCGGCAATTTTGACCTAACGAGCGGTAGATGAGACGAGGAAAACAAGAGGAAGAAGAGAGGAATGCAGCCTTGCAAAAGGCAGTGAAAGCATTGTGGCATGCACAACAACCTGCAGACATCAGACAGACAGATTAAACCAGGCAGAGGAGGCTGCAGAGAAAAGAAACAACCAGGAACAAGGCAGCCGCAACAGAACATTGTCATCCCTAACAATCACACTTCAAGCATGGACAGTGGTCTACTTCCATGTCTTTCTTCCCCCTGTGTATCTCCAACTCTCTGGAATTAATGATAGCAGCTGTCCTAGTCTGAGGGAAATGCTACCTAAAAGGGTGAAGGAACCTACAAGCCAAGTATCTCTAGCTATAAATGTTACCGTCGCCATGTGTCCAATCATTTTAATCCGGTTAAAACAGATAGATCTGTTAGTCTGTACGGCAGGTCTAAAATGTAGCTTGATAAACACCAGTTGACTGCAATACTGTGCCTACCTCTGCATACTCACCAGATAACAGGGGAAAGTTGGTAGGATATTCATAACAAACCATTTCCAGCCCCCTGGTTTTGTGCTCTTGTTTCCTAACATGAGTGTTGCTTTGTATGTTCTTGTACACAAAAAGTTGTACTAAAAAGTTCTTATTGTAAAAAAAAATGTGCAGTTATTGTTTTTGTACGACAGACCCAAGTCATCATTGCTACACTGTTGAATTCTTTCTCTGTTCTTCTTTATTTGTATAGCCCACATTTTTACAAATTTGCCTTAGAGGGCTTTACAATCTGTACAGCGCACAACCTCTTCTGTTCCAGAACTCTCGCATACGAAAAGGAAAAACCCTTTAACAGGGAAAAAAGTTTGCCAAATATGTTGGTGTTTTGATCTCTCTCATTTCTGGTGTTATAGCGTTATGGTGGAAGATGTGAGCGCATCCCGAATAAGATCGACCACAAACATTATCCCTGCACGATCTAATCTGTAGCATCTCATTAACTCACTGTCATTCAGCATTTCTTCTACCTCTTTGTCTTTCCACCATATTCTACTCTGCTTTAAAAACTCTTAAGCCTCTTAAAAAGCCTCCACCCTCCTCCTAGTTATTCACCTGAGGTACTCTCTTAAGGTCTAAGATGCTTTGTGATTAACTTTTATCTTCACCAGGAATGGAAATTCTTAATAAAACGTTATTGTCTTAAAGTTTTGTCACTTGGAGCAACTCTTTGTTTTAGGAAGCATTATGTCCGTATTATTAATACGGACTCTGGCCCCTGGTCTAATTGCCTGCTGGCAAACATTTGTATCAGTATTTCTTTTGCACCGTGCTTTTCTTTTAACTTCGGTGAATGAAGGGCATGTGAATTTGAGCCGTTAATGAATTGCAAATGGTCTTAACAATACTCTTCTTTGAACAGAACGGAGAACCAGATATAGAAAATGGAGGTATCATGTTAGCTGTGTGGCATCATCCAATTTTAGATGACCCCGCTCTGCTCAAGAATAAATTGGCTGACAAAAGTGCAGCATTTGCAGTCAGTCATCAGACAGGAGTGTATGTAATACTAAACTTATCATCTGGTCAGTGACATATGGTAGGCTGCACAAGTAGTAAAAGAAAAACAATTTGTAGCCCAGGGGCCCATGGAACTTTAATGCATCCTTGGATTTCAGCCAGTCTTCCTCTCTCACACCCAGGATTCTCAGAAACTCTTACTGTGGTTAAGTAAACCAGTGAGCTGATGCCTATCAGCCAAGCTGCTGTGTAAAGTCCCATTACAATATGAAAACAGAACATGAAATCTGGGGATGGCAGATTTAATGCATGTGTATTTCTTTTGTTATTTATAATTTGTTTAGCTTTTTCCAGCAGAGGAGCTGTTGGATAATGAGGCTGCACTGGGAGAGCCTCAGCTCTAGTCTCGGGGAGGGGTGGTATCATTCGGCGGTGTTGTCGTGACTGTGTGGGAAGTGTTTTCCTGAGGTCAAACCGGGGCCCGGCAGAAGTTTGCTCAGGGCCCCAGGGAGGCCGAGGTCAGCACTGCTAGAAGCTGGCTAAACATTGTCTCTCTCGTCTGCTCAGGACTAATGAGGCAGAGATAAAATAATGCAGGCATGTTGGAGAGGTAATATAGTGAATTCAGAGGATCAGTAAAAAGAGGCTGATCCATTTGTGGATCTAAGTATGAACATGATACTTTCTCCTTAGCTTTCGATCGCTGCTAGAGGGTGAGGAACAGCATTTATTATCGTTTGGATCAAATATATTTCCTGTGGGGCAGATTGAGTCAGTATTGGATTCTTGCAGAGCAGGGAACACATGGAGCATTATGGAAATGTAAGCCCACAATAATAGTGTTCCTTCATCAAAAAGCCTCTGAGCTTTCATAATAAACCCACAACAAAAGTTCCACTCTGTCTATCAACTGAATACTAACTGTGGCTGCAAGCATGACGCCCTACTGAGGCGCTGGAGTTTGAAATGCTTGGCTCAAGGGCATAGTGGCAGTTGATAGCAAGTGCCAACTACACACATGATGCATTAAAAGCAAAACCTTTCATTTTCTTCTTGCATATGCAAATTTAGAGGATTCCAATTATGACTGATACTCTGTTGCATCCATACAACGTTCTACAGAGCAGACAGCACTCCGGGAATGCTGCTCCTGAATGTCACCCCACTCAAACACTGGCAGCAAGCTAGAGTTGTCTCATCCATTTAGAAAACTTGAAATCCACTTGAAAGATGACTACACTTGACAATGTAGAGATGAAAATAAATCTCCAGCAAACTGCTCTGTTGTCAGAGAAATCCAAGCAACAGAGCATCTGCAAATCCTGTGTATGATATTCCTCGACAGTTATAAGACAGCAGAATGGTATTAAATGCATCGATGGTCTCTTCAGACAGCCGGTTCTCCTCTGTGTTAAGAAAGGGATACAATGTTTTGGTGAAAAGAAGTCATACTTTAGGCAAACCAGCTCTGATAAACCCAATGTACACTATCTGCCCAGCACCAGACAGCAAACAGACAGTTTGACTTTGAGGAGCATTTAGCAGCTACAGAGGCAGATGTTGTTCTAAGGAGTTGATGGAGTATGAATAAATATGTCCCTGTTGTGTTTTCAGCTTGTGGTGCTGCGCACAAACATCAAGACAAACATGTTCACGTGCTTTAATAATCAAAAACTCTTTTTTTTCTCACACCGTCTATCCGAATATACCTGTATTCACTCAGCACATTTCAACAGAGTTGTGTTGCTAGGCAACAGCTTGGGTCCATGTATATTTTGTGTCATTCACATACACTGCACCCGGAAATACACTGGGACACATTAGTATATATATATTCATTATTATTATAAGTTTTTATTATATTGATTGTACAGTTGTGACATCACAACCGTACAGAAATCCAAACGGCTCATTTAAAGGGACAGTTACTGAATACAGGTAACTACAGGCTTCGTGTGTATTTCTCCATAGATTGAGTGTTTCAATACTTGCACAGTATTTATGAAGCTCTTAGACCTACTTAATTATAAAAAAGACATGAAAATCTCATTTTAAAATCGACTCCACTCCAAATTGTCTTTTTGTATGCTTCTGGCTGATCTGTAAAGTTAAAATGAGGAGTCATCTGTGCGATACCTCCTCATTTCACCACAAAGACCTGAATAAGGTGTCAGCGGGCTGGAGGGAGCTGAACGTTTCCTACTTGCTGTTGGCTACATTGTATGTTCTTTCCAGTAAATATCACAATATATATCACAATAATATAAATATAAATATATATATATCACAATATCACGTCTGTCCCACCTGTGGCCAGCGCTGATCTGATGACTCGCCGCTCCGCCACCGGGAAGGACCGCCGTACGTTTCTGAAGGAGGCTGTGGTCAGACGCTCAGGAGGATCCCCCCCCCCCCCCAGGCTTCCTCTACCCTTCGCACCTGCTCGTTGGCGCAGACGGAGTCTTTGTGCTTTCTCGCCCCACAGGTTCCCATGGATCGTGGTTTCATCTGGACTCTGGTCCTTCCACCCGCCATGGCCCTGCAGATACCTACTACCTATTTTATTATTAACATTATTAACCATATTACCGTTACCACTAAATGCACATTACTGACTTTGTTTCTTCCCCGGAGTCCCTGTGCTTTCTCTCCTCGCAGGTTTCCATGTATCGTGGTTTCATCTGGACCCTGGTCCTTCCTCCCGCCTTAACCCTGCTGACTCCCACTAATAAATAACACTCTTATTATTACTTACATTACTATTTCATATTACCGGTCCCATTAATGCACATTATTGACCAGCTTTTTATATCTGTGCTTTATCGCCTTGCAGGTACCTCTGATCCGGGCTGTACCTGGACCTGGTCTTTCCACCTGCCGTAGTTCTGTCATACATTGAATGTGTTGAAATTACATTGCATTTGTTGTAATTTTGTTATGCTGTTCAACACTTGACATCTATTTCACTTCTGTCCATCCTGGGAGAGGGATCCCTCCTCTGTTGCTCTCCCACAGGTCTCTTCCTCTTTTCTCCCCGTTAAAGGGGTTTTTTGGGGGAGTTTTTCCTGTTCCGATGTGAGGGTTCCGGGACAAGATGATGTCATGTGTACATATTGTAAAGCCCTCTGAGGCAAATTTGTAATTTGTGATTTTGGGCTATACAAAATAAATTTGAATTGAATATAAAGGCACAAACGTTGAAAGATATTAAGTACTGGTCACCCATCTTTAAAGTGGTTATATCTTCATTGTGTAAATAAAAATACCACAAAGAAGTTATCTTGTTGGTTTCTTATTCCGTCAATACGAAGCCACATCAATGTCTATATTATTTATCATTCAATAAATTGTTTTCTCTGTGCTATTATAAAAAGAGACAGATTTGGAAATTATATTATATTATTTGGGTTTCAGATTTTTCAGAGAACTGTGAAACTGGTTGATTTATTGTACGACAGAGAAAATGACATGACGGTAAAATGTATTTGTTCCTGTAATATGTATCAGTCTATGATGACACTTTTGTGTCCTTCACTCTTGTTGATTTTTTTCTTTTTTTGCTTTCTCTACTGATTCTCTAGTATGACACTAAAATATGTCTTCAACATTGTGTATGAACGCGTTTTGCCGTCCTGCCACCACACATGTAAAGTAAAGTCATTAGCTAAAGGAACATCAAGCAAGAATGCCAAACATATCCCCTCAGTAAGAAATGCTGTTGCCAACCAGAACTGGGCAGCAAGCAACCTGCATCTTTCTGCAGACAGTGCATTCACTGGGGCAACGTTTAGAGAAGTCACAAAGGTAACCATGACAATGTGATCTCATACTTGACATTTTTTGCCAGCTCTCTGGCATCTCTATAATGATGCTGGCCAGCTTCTTGCTTAGTATCTTGACACAGAATGTAAGCGTGTGGTTAACGTTGTAAAACGGTCTGTGTAAGTTCGGGCATGAAATTTGTAACGTAAGGTAAGGTAAGCTATGGACCAATCGTCATGTGACTCAGTGGAGTAGCGTCACGTGACACAACATCGTCAATAACAAATGACTTAACTTTTGATGAGTTACATGAGTCAAAGACAGTTATTTGTAACTTAGAATTTTGCATATTCCTTTCCATTTGGTAATACAGAGCTGTGGTCATTACTGACCTTGCCTATGTACTTTGCATTCATGCTATACTTTATACTTCTTACTGTTGGAATATTTTGCAGATTCTGTAAAATCTTTATGTCTGGATTCTGCTCTTTGTAGGCTACTCGAGTTAAAGGAACACTAACATTTAGGGGGGTTTATTGGCAGATATTGAATATCATATTCATAACTATGTTTTAATCAGTGTATAATCAACAAAAACTAAGAATGGTTATGTTTTCCTTCGTTTAGAAGAAGCCATTTATATCTATGCGTTCCGAAACCTGGTATTAAAAGTGCCCTGATGCTAAATAATTAAAGATTGAAGCATTGATAAGCCCGGACGTTACTGGTGCAATTGTTTGTTTAGTCTCAGTTCCATCATGATCTGTAACTGAATTCACTTACTATCCCGGGTTTGTTTGTGTTTGGCATTTTACTTAATTACATTTCATATAATATAAACATCGGTGGTAAAAGTAACACACGGACAGGTATTGTTAAGTTTAGTTCATCTTTATTGATTCCCTTCTGCATTTCATTAGTTAATCATTATCTATCTTTGTTACTTACCAAACCCACCATGTCCCTCCAGAGTCAAAAGGAGGAGGAGCCCAACCATTTCCTCTATTTATACACTGGATGACGTCAGCAGTGATCATGGGTCATGGGGTCAGACCAGGTATGGGGGAGTAGATTAATGTATAGGTATGTATGTAGGTTAGTTGCAGTGGTGGGCCGTCAGGGCCAGCTAAGCCTTCTCTGCTGGCCTAAACAGAATCACAAAGTTATAGCTATTTTATAATTTAATAATTTTTCACAAATACACTACATGTATTATAATTTTCTTTCCCATTATCTTATTTTCTCATTGCACAGCTCCTGTCTTCCTCAGTTGCTCTGCTTCCAGTGCAGCTTGTTATTAAGGAGAGCTTTTATCCAATCAGATTTCACCTCTGTGTCTCTATAGAAGAGAGGCCCGAGGTCCTCTAGGTAGACTTTGCAGATTAAAGTAAATGGGGACGATATTGTTGATTGTCATAGTCTTCAACCAATCAGATCTTTAGTTTGAGATGTTGGGCATATTCTTTGACGTGTCAGAGGTATCGAGGTAGTCTGCTAAGTACGTCTGCATCAACGTGCAGCGCAGCATTAATGATTGGTCAGTGGGCCAGCGTGACTTTTGTCAAACAGAAAGCTAGCTAGCAGATCTTAGTGTTTAGTAAGAGTTCAGGTTGAAACATATGTAAGAGAAGTTATGACATTTTTAGCGTTTTGCTTGGTGTAGATTCTTTTTTTTTAACCTAGCTGTGTTTTTTTAACACTCAATGGCTGAAGGAGGAGGAGAAACCGATTTGGTGGCGGAGTTACTGACAAAGCCTTTCTCGAGGAGGACATTTCAGGAAAAGCGGGAAATCGTATCAAAGGGTCGGCTAACCCCACAGCTAGCAGCCTTGACCCAGCAAGTAAAAGGAAAATGTGGCTCCGCCCGCTCAGCTCGGCAGCTTCTTGACGGGTGCCGAACGAGTGCCGCTCGCTTGCCGCTGTTGTGACACCTGACTGACTATATAATATCGTTCCCTCTGATGTGAATAATATTTCAATGGCCCGTGCTCTTGAATGTGCGGTGTTTTAGTGCTGCAGTTTTGATGGATTGTTTTGTCATGCTTTGTTGTAAATAAATGTGACTGGTTCTTGTGAGTTTGTTCTTGTCATTGTGTTAATTACATACATTTTACTACATGCATTATCCGTTAATGACGAAGCATCCCGTCATGCGCGTATTCATGTATCTGCACTCTGCAGTTAGTGTATTTTTAGGTGTTGAGCTTCATGTAACATTTTATTTCACTTGTCAAATGTTGCAGTGTTATGTGAATATGAGGTGTTTACATGAAACAAACAATAACCCGTAGCTGTGGAGGTAAGACGGCATAGAAGGCCCAGGTAGAAAATGCACGGCCCGCCACTGGTTAGTTGTGAACTGTTATGCATTGTTGCAAGTGTATAGCATATTGTAAACTATCTAAAATTGTTTGCTACCTGAAGGTTTGCAGTAAAGTATAGCTTTTGTCACCTGTTTGAGGAAGTAATTGGTGTCGCCTGCACTCATGGTACAAACTAGAACCTGCTGATGGAAGGCTCTCTTTAAGCAAATGACTGGTTGTTACTGGAGAAGGAACATCAGCGTGTAGCTGTGTGCATGTAATACAGGAGGACAGAACGAATGACTGGTACTGACAGATGTCTGTGTTCTTCATTCTTTATAAACTTCACACAGAAATGGTATTCATTTTATTGACATTTGTTTCCAGTGAGATATTAATGACTATATAGTCATTTTGCTGTTGTAAACATAACTGTTGCTGCTCTAGAAACAATATTTAACCTAAATATTTAAATACATGATAACTTCTTCCGCTTGACGCCCCCAAATTTGGTGGCACTAGGGCTCAGAGGTTGTCGCATATACCGTCGAAAAAGCGTACATATCGAGAGCTAAAAAAATAAATGTATACATGCTATATACCAGATTAAACAGCAACATCTGAGCAACACTACCATCTAAGTCATTTTTTACGCACTCCAAACACAACTATAGACAACCACTATAAGAAACTATAATATGTTCCAAAATATCACCAATTTCTCACCATGATTCGGCGATCTATGGACTCCGCTTCGACTTTTCCATCACAAAGCTAACCGCTACACGGCCGAGCAATACATCGATGAGCATTAGCATTCGACCCAGAAGCCGGCGATATCTTCCACATTTCTCTCGGTCAAACCACTCAAAAGTTACAGCCAACAACCCACACAGCCAAACTGAGAACAATTTGAACCACATCGTACCTTGAGGTGCTTTTCTGGGCGAAAACGCTGGAAATTGACGGTAATCCGTTCGAAGCATATGCTCTCCAAGTAATTCTCTATCTATCCGTCTTAAAATGGACGTTCTCCGTCAATATATGAGAAGATGGTGGTCATTTTCCCGTTCGACAAATCATTTTACGCTCGGGGGTTGGCCGGTGCGTTTTTTGGATTTTTAGTGGCTAAAAATTCTGTCAATCACCTCAAGGAACTTCCTAGTGCATTCGTTTCATTCACCCGGTTCGAACAAGGGGTCACATGCTGTAATCCGCCCATCATAGGCTTATAAAGGACTACATAAACACAGACATATACGAGAAAATTGCATGGAGGAGAGATATGAGCACCCCAGAGAGCTCAAAATGGCTCAAATTATGCCAAACAGCTGTCATATGATAGATTGAACAATATGAGTCATAAAACAAGTGAAATATATAGTTATATAGTATATAAAAGTACAATGGAAAAGATGGTACAGCTGCATCCAAAATGAGAATTTGGCTTGACTCCGCATGAAATCTTGTACGGAAAGCTCTATAAATGTGGCCTGCTTCACTTTATCAAAGTAAACATTTCTGGGGAGACGTATTATCTGTTGTGCTATGATTGTGGAGTGTTTTTAGACTTTCAACTGCATTATTTCAATAAAATAGTAACAATGGAAGTGCTTTTTGTCAGGCGAACCTGAGGATTTTAAATTTTTGCTGTGTGCTATCTTCATCTAGTATTAACCAGTAACATATACACAATATCTAATAAATACGTGTTGTATCTGTATTATACATACAAATTATTCAAATAGACCTTGTAGTTATAGATTTGCACTCTTTAGTATGGGTAGGAAATTTTCGAGCAGAGGCATCAAAATAGGGCTGGAGTGGAAGAGGTTTTAACCTTTTGAGAACCTAGACGTTTTTTTGGCTGATTCTCGAAAATACTATACCCATACTCAAAGGGGCCCTACTCTCTAACTACAAGGTCTTTTTTAATAATTCCAAGGGATTATTAACACTAAGAAGGGTTTGCTCATATGAATTGAGTAAATATTATGTATATGTTACTAGTTAATAGCTGATGAAGATGGAACACAGCTCCACTTTGAAAATGTCAAATTCGTATGGTGAAAAAGCACTATTATTCATAATACTATATTAAATGAGGCTCCCACCCACCATCATAGCAAACGACAGCAGTAGTGAATAGAAAAAGAATTGGAGTGAATTGAGTGAAGTATGCCAGAGTTAGAGACATAAATGTTACGCGAGGTCACGAGAGGTCGTCATGTGAGAAACAGCCTCTCCAGCTGTTCCATTGTACTTTTACAACCTAAATAACTATATATTTAACTTCCTTTATCCTTCTACATGCACAATCTATCACATACAGCAGTTAGAAATCATTTTGGAGAGCTGGAACCGTCTCCAAAGCCTCTCCAGGCCGGCGAGCTACGGGCGAAGTGCGCCATAGCGGTTGTGTATTGGACAGCTGTAGGGCCCCTGGTTGGTCGATTTTGATTTGCTTTTGCTCTGTGCACGTGTCTGATGTGGCCAATCGAAAAGCGTTAACAGATTCACCAGGAAGTCTTTAGTTTTCCCAAGAATTCCGATCTAACCCGAGGACCCGGCGCGTAAAAGTCGTGAGACTACCTCGTTGGAATGTGGTCCCCCCAGCTTATTTGACCCCCCTTTTTTTATTTCACAACTTTATTAGAACGGACAGTAATGGACAGTAGAAGGTGATTCAGTGGTCAAAAAAGAGTTTAAGGACACGGTTTGATGATTTTGCTTCAAAAAAGTGAGTACCAACCCAGAAATCTTTGGCAGAGTGATAGTTGCTGGGGGCTGCTGTCCCCCCGGTATCTTTTGAAGGCTTTCCCGGAGAGGAAATCTGAGATATACGTTTCCAACATAATATCTAATATCATATTCGAGCTCACAAAAGTTCCTTGTGTACTGAAAGGATTGGACATCACACACACACATCACTTCAACTGGCAGAACGTTTAGTACTTGTAGATGCATATACATGTTCTACACTGACTGTGGCTGGCCATTACATCTGCTCTAGTCTGGACCATAAGCCACATCCTCTTGGGTACACTCACATTTTGCAGCCATATGTTCTCATCTGATTCAGCTCCCAAGCATGGACCATAAAACAGCAGATAAGGCAGAACAATTCTCAGCGCCGGGTTAAAGGGGGAAAGGGAGCAGTGAACAGAGGGCAGCGACCAGTAAATTGTGATGTTGCTTTTGTTTCCCATAGCTTCAGGTGCATGGATAAAAACTCCACAAAAATATCAATAACTCAAAAATAATAGCTTTACAGAGGTTTAGTGGTGTGTGTGTCTGTATTCAGGCTTTTAAGGTCCAACCTGCAGGGCAGTGTAGAGGGAGCTAACAGCCCTGTGTATGTCTTCATACTTCAGTATAAGTTGGCTTCACACAGCACTTTGTCCATGCCTGTTACGCCCGCTGACTTAACTCTGGCCTCTCTTTGGAAGAGAGCTATCTCTCTGTGTTTCAGGTCTCGCCACGCCCCCATTTCAGTTCCTAGAGCACCCACACCTGAGAGTCATCAGTCCATCAGCGGAGCTAGATATCAAATCCAGTGCTGCTGCCCTCACGCTCTCTCTCGGCTTTTGAGCTGTTTGTTTGCTGCTGCCGCCGCCGCCGCCGTTAGGGTTGGTACTGCTGAACCTGTGTTTTGATTGATGACCAGTCTGGATAACTTTGGGGCAGCCGTGTAGGGGTTCTCTGCCATTTCCTTTGTTGTGTTCTCCTGTTTTGTGGTTAGTTAGGGAGTTTGTTTCTGTAGGCCAGTTGAACTTGTTATTTTCTAGTTAGCGTCTGGGTTTTGTTAATTTTTTGGGCCTTAGAGACCCTGGCGTTCCTGCTTCCATTTTAGTTGGTTAATCATCACTTTGTCAATAAATGTTGCTTATTGTTACTCCTTAATTAAGTGTTCCAGCTGCTTTATCCTTTCATTTTGTTTAAACTTTTGCCAAGGTTTGTCTGCAACTAGTTATGTTACTTCCTATGTAACATAACTTCTGTTAAAGGTAGAACTTACGAACAAAGGGGCACAGAGGGGGGGTGAGCCTCTGACCCCAGAGCCTCTGCTGCTGTGACTTTCGGCAGTGAGGTCTCACCAAAAACGAACTGGATCCGGTTTTAAAAGTGTAACAAGTATTTTAATATCAAATGCAAACTGAATTAACTATCAATAATAAATGCTCTCGAGAACAGAGATCACACACTTTCACTCTCTCAGGTCTCACATTCTGTGAAGCAAATGGTTCTCAGGTTCTGTGAAGCGATCATGTGGGGTCTGGTCTCTGTTCCCTCAAACAAAGCTTTTATACTGCAGAAAAGACAAGGGGGTCAGATCTTCATAAAAACTGCAGGTGAGCCAATCGGTGTTTTACTTATACATTGATCATCTTGGCTAATGTTTTGAGCCAATCAATGTCTGGCTTATTTAGAACCTCATGGCCACAAGTCGACTCCTTCTCTCTCCTGCTTCTGTCCTCCTGGAGCCATCACAGCTGGAGACATCCTTTGTAGTCATCACCCTGGCATTGTCTTCTCCGCATTCCTGCTGCTTTTATGGTCTCACTGTCTCCCTGTCTCCTACGCTTCTACTTCATGCCTCATGAAGATGTTCCTAAATCACTAAGATATTCCCTAAATCTGACCCTATCTGTCCCTTTTAATACTTCTTCTCTTACAGTGTTTAATACTTCAGTGTTTAATACTTTTATGGCTTAATACATTCAATGTGTCAATATACTGTAACATATAATATCCTCTATCTGTAAACCTCCTGTAAACATAAAATACATCTCATAGATAATATATTGCAACTCTTTAACCCATGGTAACATTCTTATTATTTTGACACTTCTATTCACCACACGAGGTGCTAATAATCATACTAAACTAATTATAATACTAAAATCCTACTAATACTATTTTCAATACTGAAATCCTTCACACTTCTGAGGATCGAGGAGGGATGAGCGAGGATGCACAAGAACAGCATTCCAGGAAGGATTTTTACGCCCGACACGCCCCCTCATGGTTCATCAGTTATGTGATTGGACGCTGCAGCTGATCAGACTGATCAGATTTTTCTAAATATCACTGGAGTTTCATACCAGAGTGAAGCCAAATCACAGATTAAACTCTAGTTTCATATTTGATTAGTTTTCTGATTCACCGTCTGGTTTAAACCTTCTGGACCCGAGCAAGCCCCATTTGGGGTTCGAGTGCCGTGCGGTACCGAGCGGTACCGTAGAAAGCAATTTTCAGAAACAAATATAATAATCCTACACACATGTTACATACCGGTTTAACAAAGAAATTCTGGGCAACTGAATCATGTAAACCATTTTACACACTGAAAACACAATTAAACACAAACTAATATAAGCTACAAGAAGAGTTACCACAATATCACGTATTTTTCGCCATGACTCGGCGAGCCATGCACTCCGGACAAAGCTCCGACCACGAAGCTAGAAGCTAACACGGACAAAGGAGCTATCAAAAAGCACAAGCATTCGACACAGAGTCCGGCGATATCTTCAGAATATCTCTCCGTGAAACCATTACAAAGATACAAGCCAACAAGCACACAACACCAAGCCGCTCAACCGCAGAAAAATTATTCAAATAGACCTTGTAGTTAGAGATCTGGACTCTCTTTAGTATGGGTATGCTATTTTCGAGCAGAGGCCTAAAAATAGGGCTAGGGTTAAGTTCATTGTAGACTGAACAACAAAAGGACCACAAACAACTTTCTAAATTCATTAGAAAGATTTGTCTTTTCATGATCTCATATTTCCCTCAATAACTTTTATTATGGAAACAATTAGTCTGGAGAGACAATACTTTTTAGATAATTTATCAAAATTTCATTCAGTCATGTGAGGCTGATCATTCATGAGTGTCTGGTTTGATGAGTTATATCATTTAAGAGAAACCATAATCATTTTCTGGGTTATTTAATAATGACGTCAGTCACAATTTTAAAATGTACAGATACAAAGAAGTCATAGATAAGTCAAATGCATTCTGCCGGTGTAAATCGATCCTGAGCTTATAAACAGGACACAGAACCCAGTTTGTTAAAGAGGTAACAGGCTACAGAGAGAAAACACCTTCACTCTGGCAGTGATAACTGTGTGTATTTATTAGTTATTAGTAGTTATTATTAACTACAGTGATCATGTGAACAGACACAAACTTCTCTAAAGTCTCTCCAACTGTTAAAGCCGACTGACATCACACTGACTGTGATCAGCGGCCGCCGTCATCAGAAACAGACGTCGCTTCACTTGACGCAACTCAGGAAAGGACGTCTTATGTCTCTTAAAAAATATTTCCTCGTTTCCTCTCTCCTTGCATGGTTTCCTTGCGTCTCTCCATGTATCCCTGGTAGGAGGGACTAAGACGCAAGGAAAAGACGCAAGTGAGGGAAACGGGGATGCAATTAAGAGACTTTGGATGCACCCTAAGTAGGCCGATCTGATCTCTTGATTCATGGGCGTATTTACTACCTGATTTGAGCGTTTTCCAGGCTCTTTCCTCACAAGATGAGATAATTCATATAATCTATTTACTCGTTTTTGTCAAAACGGCTTCAATGACTAAATCAAATATTTGATGAATAAATAAATACATATCCTCTGATTTCATGTTTTTTTGTTCCATCTTTAACCCCAAAGATGGAAAATAAATAAGTAAATTTAATGACAGGCTGAACACACCTGAGCCGTCCTCTTTGTTTACCTTTTTTTTTTACGTCTCCATGTGTCCACTGGTTACCCCGTGTTTAACGTCACATTGCAATGATTTGTGGGAGAATATGTACAATAATAATAATAATAGAATACGTACAATAATGTAGAAGTGGAATAATACAAATAAAAGATTCGAAAGGAAGTGTATTTGATCAGCTAAAAGAACATAGTCTGCAAAAAGCATCAGACTCTTTCAAGGGACATTTATTTCCTGTCACATTCTTTTCACAGCTCCTTTTATTATATTGTTGTATTCATATTACCCTTCCTGGTACTGCGCTCAGTTTGTTTCCTTCTTTTGTCATCCACTAAAATGCTTGTTATCACTTACTCAGATTGTTATTATAAGTGTCTGACATAATTATGGAAAAATCCCTACAGAGAAATAAATCTTTTTTTTTGATCCGGTCTTCTATGTATGTATATGCTGGAAATTTCACATTCTGAACACTCAAATAGTAAATAGGGAGGTATACCAAGATGTTCAAGATGGCGCCGTGCCAGCGGCAGCCTGATGCAGCAGCTCCCTGTGTGTGTTTTAACTTTAGTATTTTTCACTCTTTCCCGTCTTCTTATTGTTTTTTCTTTTTCCTTAACGTTTTGTTTTTACGGTCAGACAACAGACAGTAACTTTTTTCTCAACTTTTCTCGTGGTTTCTGTTACTTTTCACCCGCTGTGTAACGGAGAGCCACCCACAATGAGTGGGGCCATTGTTTACTCCCGTGATCAGCTGATTGCGCTGAGTGAGCCGTGGCTTCTGCCCGCCGCCAGGCCTGAGATCCCGGCGGAGCTACGGAGAAGACGTCGGGGATGCAGGTCTGGCGCTAAGCGGAGGGCGAAGAGGAGGAAATACAAACCTTCGGTGCCGGCGATACTAATGGGGAACGTGAGGTCTTTGGCAAATAAGACGGACAAGCTCGGCGCGCTGGTAAAGACCGAGAGGGACTCCCGTGAGTGTAGCGTCATGTGTTTCACAGAGACATGGCTGCATGCGGATTTCCCGGACCACGTCGGTGCCCGGCTTCAGGACTGTTCGGGCGGACAGAGACGTTATTCAGAGCGGCAAGAAGAGAGGTGGCGGTATTGCAATGTTTGTGAATGAGAGGTGGTGCAATACCGACCATGTCTGTGTGAAGGAACGCTTCTGTAGCCCGGACATTGAACTATTAGCCGTTGGGATGCGTCCTTATTATTTGCCGAGGGAGTTCACATCCGCCATTGTTGTGGCTGTCTACGTCCCTCCATCAGCTGACGCAGATAAGGCAGTGGACACCATCCACTCCACCGTGTCTGGACTGCAGAGTCAACATCCTGGT
Source organism: Leptoclinus maculatus (assembly GCA_032191485.1). Lineage (NCBI taxonomy): Eukaryota > Metazoa > Chordata > Actinopteri > Perciformes > Stichaeidae > Leptoclinus > Leptoclinus maculatus. Next base: position 377,305 of record JAVDOI010000004.1, read on the forward strand.
GCATTTTTGGCAGTTACTGGAGACTTCAATCACACCACCCTGGATAAAGCCCTGCCGACTTTCCACCAGTATGTTGACTGCCCCACACGAAACAATAAACCTCTGGACCTTCTGTATGCAAATGCTAAGGATGCATACAGTGCCACTGCCCTACCCTCGCTTGGCAGGTCCGATCACAACCTGATCCTGTTGACAGTAAGTATGTTCCTCTGGTGCAGAGGCTGCCTGTGACCACCAGGACTGTGAGGAGGTGGTCTCAGGAGGCTGAGACCACCTCATCACACCTCCTCTGTCCCTCCTGGTGAGCTGCATGGACACAGAGCCCTTGGAAGAGCATTGAAGAGCATGACCCAGTACAACTCAGGATCATGCCATCTGCAGAAGTTCTCTGATGACTCTGCAGTGGTCGGGTGTATAAGGGACGGACGGGAGGAGGAGTACAGGGCAGTAGTGGATGACTTTGTGAAGTGGTCTGGTAGAAATCACCTGCTGCTGAACGTGGCCAAGACCAGAGAGATGGTGGTCGACTTCAGGAGGAAGACGACGGCTCCACAACCGCTGATAGTTCTGGGAGAGAATGTGGACATGGTGGAGGAGTACAAGTTCCTGGGTGTCTCCATCGACAACAGACTGAACTGGAAGACCAACATCAACGCTGTGTACAAGAAGGGGATGAGCACCCCAGGAATGCCTTCTGAGCTGAGTCCTTTTGAGTGAACAGTGACAGCATTAAGAGTTGTCCACACTGCAAAAAACCTGTCTGGTTATAAACTCCGGCATGTTTAGGATCATCCAATCAAACCAGGAAGCATTACAGTCAAGTCTGTACGCTCTGGGATCACGTCTTGCTCGCATTGGCGAAGTGGCCTGGCTCGCATTGAGTCTGGACAGCATGTGGGCACAATCGGAACAGTTCATCACACGTAGCCCCCCCCCCACACACACACACACACACACACACACACACACACACACACACACACACACACACACATGAGTTCCTCTTCTGAGGAGGAGAAGAAGAAAACCGGGGCTGGACCTGCTGTCTGAGTCTTGTTAAATTAACAGTTCCCCTTCAAAATAAAAAATACATATTATGGCTGTACAGCCTTTTTTCAAATTGAATGTGACTACAGAGTTTTTCAAATGTATTATTTATATAGTCCCGTTATGTTGTAAAGAAGGCAGATATCTCCACAATCAATATCTCCCAAACTAGCCAACTCACACCAAAACAATTTGGATTGATAAATAGAAACATTATTTTGGGGTGAACCGTCCATTTCAGTTACTGCTGATGAAAACCCAACATTTTTTTACTGCCTCAAAACAAAAAATTCTAATTATAGGGGACTTCAATTGTGGAGAATTGAAGGTAAATGAAATATGTTTATCAGCAAATTAGCAGAGCTTTGCTAGCGGGTAATCTTCAATAAAAGACAATGTATTCTATGAATGTACTGAAGCTAGTGTATATAATTCAGGGGTATTCAATTAAAGTTCAACGAGGTCCAGTTAGAGAGAATTTCCTCATGCGAAGGTCTGGAACATCACAATAATGTCTAACTTGTGCTGTGATTTAGTGCCTTATGTGTTGAAGTAGCCAACAGTTGTATTAACGTCTGTATGTCGTCAACACCTGACTGTCAAATCAAATAGAAAAGTTAAATTGAATAATATCTCAACATGTATTTATATATTTATCTTCAAATTTAACTGTTTAAATTATAGATAATACAGTATATATTAATAAATACATGTTCTCTCATTTCAAGTAAAATAAGGCGATGCATTTAGAACAGAAAGCCTTTGAAAAATGTGGCTTTTAAAATAAAGTAGTTCATTTTAGAAAAATTAATTCAAAAGTGAATCAAAAGAGCCACGATATTATATTCTTCTTATCTTCTAAAGAGGAAGTAGTGAGCATGGACTTTATCTGTGGTTATTAAACCACTTGTTTCAGCTCTATTCTCTCTGTTAACTTCATTGAACAGTGAATTCATGTGTTAGATTCTGATCATATTGGGCTCTTAGGTTTATTTATCTGTGCCTTCATTTTAGATGTGAGCTGGTACGTTTGAGATGTTTTCTTTGTCTCGTATTGTCTTCACATTACTGCTTTTAATAATCGTCTGAACACGTGAGACATACTGGTTTTAAACTGAACACGTGAGACATACTGGTTTTAAACTGAACACGTGAGACATACTGGTTTTAAACTGAACACGTGAGACATACTGGTTTTAAACTGAACACGTGAGACATACTGGTTTTAAACTGAACACGTGAGACATACTGGTTTAAACTGAACACGTGAGACATACTGGTTTAAACTGAACACGTGAGACATACTGGTTTAAACTGAACACGTGAGACATACTGGTTTAAACTGAACACGTGAGACATACTGGTTTTAAACTGAACACATGAGACATACTGGTTTTAAACTGAACACGTGAGACATACTGGTTTAAACTGAACACGTGAGACATACTGGTTTAAACTGAACACGTGAGACATACTGGTTTAAACTGAACACGTGAGACATACTGGTTTTAAACTGAACACGTGAGACATACTGGTTTTAAACTGAACACGTAAGACGTACTGGTTTTAAACTGAACACGTGAGACATACTGGTTTTAAACTGAACACGTGAGACATACTGGTTTAAACTGAACACGTGAGACATACTGGTTTTAAACTGAACACGTGAGACATACTGGTTTTAAACTGAACACGTGAGACATACTGGTTTTAAACTGAACACGTGAGACATACTGGTTTTAAAGATATACGAGTCTGTCCATTCTTGGTTAAAGGCTCTGGTTAAGTTGTCCACTTTTCTCTTTTTGGAGAATGTCACCTTTTATCATAATACAGCATATATGCCATGGTGTCAAACTCAATCTCAGGGAGGGACAAAATTAAGAATTGTGACTACGTTGAGGGCCAAATAGAGTCACCATTTAATAAACAGGATAGAAGGGATATTGGACAAAGTGCAAAAAGAATACATGTTTAGGTAGGCTACATTATTTTATGCATACGTACCAGAGCCAGATGTTTGGCATCTTCTCTTGGCTGCCAGTTCATTAATATCTGGGGTTAGGTTCTGTGGAAACCCTCAAGATGGAGTGAAGGTGTGCATCAGTGAGACGACTCCTGTGTGGGTTTGTGTTCATCTTCATCACAGAGAACAGCTGCTCACACAGGTATGTGCTTCCAAACATGCAGAGCATTTGAGCAGCATGTAGGCGGAGTTAAGGCATCGTTTCGGGGGTGAAGCTTGGAAACTGTGCAGTGCCCTCAGAGTCATACTTTGCCTTGAGTGTCATTACACTCGAGGTCTATCAGCTCCACGGGTGCTCTTTCCACGTCAACTGCAAACGGATTGCTGAGCAGTTCAAATTTAAATTTCTGAGCTGCAAAGTCGGCAAATCGCTGAGTGAACTCCGTGCCAAGTGCACCCAGTTTATCAGCACAATGCTCAGTCGGGAACACAGCGGTGGAGACTTTTACTGCATCACACATGTCTGTGATCATACGTCCCCGTCCCTGAAGCTGGAGGTTTAGCGCAGTGAGATGCTTCGCTATGTTGCACATAAAGCCAGCTCACATCGCCACTTTTCGTCCCAGAGCTCTGTGGTGTGGTGGGCCAGTTATGATAAACATCTGATATTTTCTGTCGGGCCGTTGTACCGAGGGCCGGATATATGCTGACAATGTAATGACAAGTCTCTAAATGTGTTGATCCTTACTAGGCTTTTCATCTGGGTTATGTTGTCCAGGGCCCAGTTCAGAGTCTGCATTTTGCCTTTTCAAATATTTCTCCATCGCTGTTCGTCTTGTCACCTCAACGTCTCTCGCGCGTCATTTCATTCTACTGTCCTAAATGAACAAGGTCATTACTGCGCTACCTACTGCCACCCACTGGCATGGAAGAGTATTTATTACTTAGTCAGCCACTATATTGCAGCTCAGACGCTCAACAATGGCAAAGTATTTGCAACAACTAAATAATATTTTTTTTGGACTCATTAAGTGAAATTGGACATTTTCCCACGGCACACCTGACGATCTCTCACGGCACAGCGGTTGAAAATCACTGAGTTATAGGTCTGGGTCCGGAGACAACTGTGTCTGGGTCTGGACTCGGACCGCGGTCCGCCTATTAGTGACCCCTGCTCTTGTTGGACAGACAGAGCTTCTTTAGGTTAATGGCAGAAATCCAACTTGATATTTGCATGTCTCTGCCACTCTGTTATTTAGTGTGTGGACTCCGGTGTGCTCCGCTAATCTTTAATGGCCTAACAATCTCTGTAATAGCAACAGAGGGGAGATGGCCAGGTGGGACGGCAGCAGCTGCCTGTTTATACAGGACTAAGCATAATGAGGCCCACGCAGGCAACCAGAGCAACTCAACACCTTGACAACAGCTTGGCGACAGATGTTCAGCGAGCTCTCTGAGGGTAGTCTTGGCCCGCTGAAGTGGGAGGATGAAAGGATGTACGTATGATTGAGACAGAGGTAAGACAAGGTAAAGAAGCCAGACAGCCGTCCTTCGATGGAAGGTTGGAACAGGTGAAGGTGAGGGAAGAGAGGCGGGACTGATGACACCTTGTTTACAGGGAGGCGAGGATGGAAGTGTATGCAAGTGTTGTCAAGTTAAAGTTCTTTCACCAATTCTGTTGAAGGGTGCTTTCACACCTGTTTTTTGGGTCATTTGGTCCAGACCAGGAAAAAATGACACATTTTAGTTCTGGTTCCTGCTCACACTGACTTTTACAAACAAACCAATAGGAGTATTAAGCTTATTACTGCTGCCACACACTTTTTTATGGACTTATTGAACTGACAAAGTGCACACACTGTAAAAAAGGTAAATACTAATCGATCACATAAATGTTTTCAATTTTAATGACTCAGAAATGAAGCTTTGCCGTATGCATCTAACAAAAACTTGTCTGGCCAGCAAACTTCTCCCTATCGTTACCATAATAAGTATTTTCAAAATGGTTTAACAAGCATTTTTGAGTGGAGCCTGTCCTTGATGGAAACCATGTAACGACGGCGCGCATGTGCGTTGCTGTCATTTACAGGGTTTTCACGTCTGAGTTGGCACTGAAAGTGATGTTGAGCGTGGTGGTCGGACACTTTGTGGACGGAAAGTCAACGTTAACACAGGCCAGTCTTCTCGGTGGGATGACGAATACTGTTTACCCGTCTAAACACCGGTTCAGTATGGCGGTTACGTTGACGTACAAGCCAGTATAATGTTATAACATTAAGTTATAACATTTACATTACACAGCCTCTTTACGGCGGTAATGTATGTAACGTTATGTGTATGTTTTGTGTATAACGTGGGGACATGAAATATGGGGCAATATCATTCCGTTTGGCTGGCAGCGGAGGTAAAGTTTGTAAAATGTTGAATCGACATCTGTTGTTTAAATGGGGGAGCCGGGGTGGACTCAGTGGTGGGCCTTCAGGGCCTGCAAAGCCTTCTCTGCTGGCCTAAACAGAATCACAAAGTTATAGCTATTTTATAATTTAATAATTGCTCTTAAATACACTACATGTATTATAATTTATAAAAATATTTTCCCCATTATCTTATTTTCTCATTGCACAGCTACTGTCTTCCTCAGTTGCTCTGCTTCCAGTGCAGCTTGTTTTAAATAGAGCTTTTATCCAATCAGATTTCACCTCTGTGTCTCTAGGTAAGAAGAGAGGCCCGAGGCCTGCAGACTCACAAGTGAATCCATGTGCAGTTTAAGTGAATGGGGATGATATTGTTGATTGTCATAGTGTTCAACCAATCAGATCTTTAGTGTGACATGTTGGGCGTATTCTTTGACGTGTCAGAGCCTGCTAGCTGGCCTACAAGTACGTCACCACAATTTAAGCTTCTGCATTTTCCAAATGCACTAGTATTATTCAAACGTATTGACATGTGTCATAGTCTACATAGGCCCACTGTGGTTTTGTATTTAATTGAAAAAATGTTTCAAATAAATTCCCCCCTAGTTTTTTTCTTAAATTGCACCCTAGTTATATAGGAAAGAAATACTGTGATTGGTTTGTATTTCTTTAAACCGATTAATCGATCTACATTTCGTGATTCAATGAGCACATTAATACCACTGTCATGTCTGTGCATTAAGTATAGTGTTGGAGTCAGGAGGTGATTATCTTAAGGTGCCTGAGCTCTTGAAACTCCCTCTCCCCTCAGCTTTCTGACATAATAATTGGTTGGCTAAATTGAACAGAAACACAAAATAAATAACTGACAGTGATTTAGCACGAGGTCAGAAACGCCTTCCTGAATAAAAAGGTGTTTAGGCCAGTCTTAAAAGAGTCCAGTGTAAACAATAAAACATTTTTATGTGCCGTTTTTGCCGAGATATTAATATAAACATCGAGTGAGCGCCACCCGCGCCGCTCACCCGCGTCGGCACAGGTGCTGACTTCAGAGTGTTAATGACGCAGCATCCTGTCATGCGCGTATTCATGTATCTGCACTCTGCAATTAGTGTATTTGTAGCCCTCATAGGTGTTGAGCTTCATGTAACATTTTATTTCACTTGTCAAATGTTGCAGTGTTATTTGGATATGCGGATTTTACCCGAAAAAATATTAACCCGTAGCTGTGTGTTAGAAAAATTCACTCGAGACCGATGGAAAATCATTAATCACAGGACATTTATTCTTGCAAGAAGGCGACAGAGTTGATTCACATCAGGATATGCATCAAGGCCGCTCGGAGTTCTGACTCTGAGCTTCTGATATTCATACTGAGTAAACAACATGCAATGGCTGGCACAGGATTGGTTTACAATGAGGTCTTCGTCACAAAAGGTGACACACACACACAAAATGGCGTCCAAGCCATGTAGTCTGGGAAGAGAACTTCACTTGAGCATCTGTTCTGGCACAAAGGTTACTTTCTCAAAACAACTCTGTGTCTATCTTCCTTATTATCATTTACATGCTGAGAACGCTTTCTTTCCCAGACGCTGTAGAACCTAATGTAGTACGTTCACACACACACATTCAGATGTGGACGCAGGCCATAAAGTTCAAGTGAGGACACCAGAATTGTGAGCACACATATTATAATTAGTCATTTAGATTTTTGACTAACACTGTGGCATCATAATGAGGTTATTAGGAGGTGGTTCAACTGTAGTAGGACAGCACTGAAGGCCCAGGTATAAAATACACAGCCCGCCACTGCCGTGCATACAGCCTGTTGTTCAAGTGTCAGAGTGTTGGTGTCCAGCTGACTGTCTGATACTAAGTGTTTTGGCAGGCAGTCGTTTCTCGCAAACATCTTAGTGACTCGTTTCATGTTTCATGACGTTAAGTTTTATTCCAACAACACGGACAGCAGATCAAACAAGCTATGCGACTTCTGTAACTCTACTGGCATAACGCAGTCTCTACCTTCTAAACACACACACACAGCGCCTGTCATTTTCCTCCTACTTAAAGCAAAATAAATTGTTATTTTTTTTTTGTCAAAATTCACAAATAATTATGCACTTACACCACTAAAATAAATGATTTGCTTTACATGATCTGTAAATATTGCATATCTGTGTTTCTATTTTCTTACAGGGTGGGAGGAGAACAATATGAAGCGATGAAGGGGTAATTGTACCAGCAACAACGTCTATCTACTTCAACCCTGCATACAAGACACTTTTCAGACAGCGACACCCAGCAGCAACATTTAAAGTGACGCACCATTCGGCCATCCGTGAAAACCAACAACATGCCTATTTTACACAGGTTTAACACTTATTTATATACAGTCATAAACTAATGGGATTCATGTTGATGAATATGAATAGACAGTGACAACCATGTCGTTACATTTTGTATGTATTGATTCGATTCTAACATGTAACAAATAAGTAAAAAAAACAAAACAACTGTGTTATACTGCACAAAAGACATCTAGCCATGGTTGTGCTGTTTCCATAGAGGTGCAGGACTTATATATTGCAGTGAAAATCAAGGCTACATATAGAAAAATGCCCCAAAACTGCTTAAGGTTCAGAAGCCTAAGAGATGGTATGGAATGTCATAATCCTGCCAGTTGTTCAGGGATAACTTTGAAGTTGCGTTTAGGAACATTAATACCAACATAATTATTCTCCAGTATAAGGAATACCATAATCAATACAAAACTCTTTAATTTCTTCAGTCAAATCAGATTGTGAAAGTATGCCTGTGTGCCAGATTGCCAACGGTGATTGGGTTGAAGTTTAGGCGTGGTGAGTCCATTGTTAGACATATTAATTAGCAGATCGCTGAATTGTGCTTCATTTGTGGAATCTAGGATCCCTGTCTGCTCCATTTAATGGAAGAGTTAAAGTATGAAAATCAGATACAACTGTATTAACATCTGCCCACTGTGGCTCAGTGGTAGAGCAGGGTCGACCTTCAATCAGAGGATCGGGGGTTCGATACCCGGTAGTTCATGTTGACGTGTCCTTGGCACTAAACCCCAAATTTCCAAAAGTGTATGAATGGGTGTGAATGGGTGAATGATGACATGTAGTGTTAAAGCACTTTGAGTGGTCGGAAGACTAGAAAAGGCTTCACCAGTACAGACCATTTACCATCCTTTGACTGTGACTTAGATCCACAATAAAGCTCCCTCGACCTCTTCCTCTAATACTTATCACGTACCTGGCCACATCCACATTTTCGGCCCCCTGTCGCCTCGAACTCTCTGAGGCAGATCAAACCCTGACACATTCTTATGGAAAAAAGACAGAACTGAACAAGCCTGGTTGTTGTAACATCATTCCAGGTAAATTATGGTTGGACTGTATCCATCGTGATCCATATGTGGAACACAAATCTCCATCCACTTACGGTTGGAGTCAATGTGACTAGGCAAAGGGTGGATCATTTTTATCGAAATCAGGAAGTCATGGTAGTATTGACGCCTCCACAGGTTTATTATGGCTTATTTAGGGTAAACAGTGTTGAAGTGTTCTTTCTGCAGCCAGCTCATATCTAATAGACGAAACAAGTGTGGTGCTTAGTGTCAGACTGTTCACACACACACATTCACATGAGGACACCAGACTTTGTGAGCACACATATTATAATTAGTCATTTAGATTTTTTGACCCCAACACAGTTGCATGATTTATTTATTTTTTTTACTTTTGATTGATTGATTTGTAGAAGTAGAAAAATTAGTCTGAATGTCTTTGTGGTTGTTTAGTTGGTTTTCATTCAGAGGTTATATGTGGATGGAAAAATAACTCTTGACCCTGAGTTTGAGCATAGATATTGGCATGTTGTCGTTGGTTACCACTCTTATTCTATTACACAAATGTTCCATTTCTCTTCCTATTCAGTCTGTCCTTCCTCTTCTCACCCAACTCTTCTCTTGTTACAAAATGATGGCTCATTATCTCTCCAAACCTTTGAATGCTCAGAGTTATGGTGAGACAGGCAGACAGACAGGTAAGTGATCCTGAGGTCTGTACCATGAAGCCAGTTCAACATACCCAGGTTATCTTTTGGTTACTTGGTTTAACTAACCCTAACAACCATGATCCAGCTAAGCGGTCCCACGAAGCTGAATCAACCCTTCTCAATCTGGTTCAGAGCACATTCATGGGAAGGGGCTAGGTTTGCAGCATCTGACCAATCACAAACATGGACAAGTCTGCTGTCAGCAAAGCGGCATAAAAAAACGAAGAGCAAACTATAATATGAGACAAATATGCAGAAGTTAAACACCTAATTCAGGTTGAAAGTAACACAGTGTAAGCTGCCAAATGAAGAAAGGACAGCTGGAAAGAAATTGCCTACTTTGGTGAATTAACAGATCTATTACATCACTTCTTGAACGTCTTTTCTACAGAAAAATGCTCACTGGGAGAGCACGAGTAGAGCGGACTATAATTATATGTGTGTATTCCGTGAAGTTAATGTGTTGCTTGGATGTATTCTATTATATGACGTGTATGACAGTTTTTTTGCCCTATTCGTTCAGCTGCAATGCCGACGGTGTGAAACGGACTTGGGAGCGAATACAATTTTCTTTTTTTTTTTTAAACATAACTCAAAGCAGTAAGAAGGTTTCCTTCCATAACTTATAATAACCCACAGCAAACATTAAAGTAACCGGAGCAGAGTAACACTTCATCCAGTCTGTGACTGGAAGACACGACTCCAACAGGTCACACTGCAACGCAGCTCAAGCCCCTCTGCAGCCATGTCATGTCTCACCGCCTGTCTTGGGGAGATAAAGGCATGGATGAGCAACAACTTTCTCCAGTTAAACAGTAGCAAAACCGAAGTCCTCCTTGTTGGCACTCCACACCAGGTTCAGTCATCCTCCATAACTCATCTCACCTTCGACGGTCAGGTCATCCCCCTCTCCTCCACAGTCACTAATCTGGGAGTTAGGTTTGACCCTCACCTGACCTTTAATGACCATATAAAACACCTGTGCAAAACCTCCTTTTATCATCTCAAGAACATCTCCAAACTCCGCCCCACTTTAACCCTGTCAGATGCAGAGAAGCTCATCCACGCCTTTATCTCCTCAAGACTGGACTACTGTAACCCACTCTTCACTGGGATCACTGGCAAGAGCATCGAGAAGCTGCAATACATCCAAATCAGCGCTGCCAGGATCCTGATGAGAGTCCGGAAGTATGAGCACATAACACCCATTCTACACTCACTACACTGGCTCCCTGTCTCATTCCGGATTGACTACAAAGTCCTACTACTCACACATAAATGCATAAATGGACATGCACCTCCCTACCTACAAGAACTCATTACTCCCCAAACCTCCACCCGCACCCTCAGATCTTCAAACAGCTCGCTCCTCCGGGTCCCCAACACCAAGCTCCACACCATGGGCGACCGGGCCTTTGGCTCGGCAGCGCCGCGCTTATGGAACAGTCTCCCTGACCACCTGAGGGCAACACAGACACTGGACTCTTTTAAGACTGGCCTAAACACCTTTTTATTCAGGAAGGCGTTTCTGACCTTGTGCTAAGTCACTGTCAGTTATTTCTTTGTGTTTCTGTTCATTTACTGTTTTCTATTATGCTTATGTTTACTAGTTTTTTTTATTAATGTTGTCGTTTGTTTTAACTATGTTTTTACTATGTACTGGCTCTGTGGCACTCAGATTTTTTAAATGAAAAGTGCGTTACAAATAAAATGCATTATTATTAATACATGATGAGAGAATATATATATAGATCTGTTTTTATTTGCTCCCAGGTCTGTTTTCACATAAGATTACATCTGCAACATATTAATTAAAGAAGCCTTATTATGCTTTTCATCTTTTTCCCTTTCCTTTAGTGTGTTACATATATTTTTGCACATGTAAAAGGAGAATACACACATGTTGGGGTCAGAAAATCTAAATGACTATCATATGTGTACTCTGATGTCCTCATGAGAAAGTTCACGGCCTGCGTCTTCTGTTAAATGAGTGTGTGTGAGCTTACTCTGACATTTGGCTCTACGGCTGTTTAGTCCATCAAGGAGTCGAAGGCCTGCTGAGAAAGGGAGCTTCCTCAGCAGCAGGTCCTAAATCGGAATGACAACAAGGACTGTGGAGACGTAAAGATGTTATGAACCGAACGTCCTGATTACGAGAAAAGCGACCTTTGTGACAGAGCAGATGCTTGAGTGAGGTTACAGATACACTTCACAGACTACGAGGCGTGAACGCGATTTGTGTGTGTCACCTCTTTTGACGAAGATCTCATTGTGATTGTTTTACAATCCATGACCAATCATTTGCAATTGTTTTGTAGTATATATGCAAGTGGCTCAGAGTTAGACCTCTGAGCAATCCTGGCGTATTGATGTATGTGTTCAGCCTTGCTCCTTCTTTGCGCAAAGAATAAATGTCCTGTGATTAATTATTTTCAACCGGTCTCGAGTGAATTTTTCCAACATAATGGTCCTTCGAAGCCGGAACTCAATACCTCCACTTCTCTTCAGATTTGAACCTGAAACTGTGCACAGGAGAGCCTAGGTCTCTCAGAGAAAGCCCTCTGCCCTATTCTCACATGAGAATAGTTTGGCAAATTGAGATGCCAGGATTCTGCTGGGGAGGAGACGGGGTGACGAGATCCTTTTTGTAAACTGAGCCGTTGGAAATCATTGCAGGTAATAACAGTTAGGTGATCTAAAACCGGGTTTAGACACGATAACAACCAAGTTAAGTAATCTAAAAACCCAATTTTTGATGAAAATAACACTTTAGTGAACCTAAGAAAGAGATTACTTCTATTTTCGCTAATTCAAAAGTCTGGGAGACTTATTAAACCATTCAGTTGTGGGGACTGGAAAAAGAGGTAACCTGAGATTCAGGGAATCTAAAATAGCTATTAGTCGGAGGACTATTAAACTTAGGTTCAAATAGTAACCTAAGGTTCTGGAAAACTTTAAAGAACTATGAGGTAGATTGTAAATTTAGGTTCAGGGAACACTAACATTGACAAATCTACCTACTCGACCGCGGCTCCGGGAGCCTAAAAATATAACAGATTAGTGAACTAATTAAAGAAAGACTTGCAGACTTTCTAAATCAAAATAAATAAACTATAAGAAACAAAGGGGTCGAACACTAGCAAAGAGATTAAATACATGAAGATGAAGAATGAGGAAAGTGCTGACGTGACTGATTCTCCTGATTTGTTCCCAAGTCTAAATTTTTGTGGGAATCCAGACAATGAAGTGGTATGCACCAGGCGGCCTCCTCCGAACCTTCCCCCACCCTCTGCTTCACCCCCAGATCTTCCACAGCTTGCTCAAACTTCACGGGCTCCCGATCCGAAAACTCCTCTCCTCTCTCTCCCGTCTCCCACTGTCCCGGAGGCTCTCAGACAAAACACAGAAACAACTACAACTGAGCTTGTGACGGCACTGAGAAAAGTCATGAGCGAGACTTTTAGCAGACCGCTCTACAGGCCAGCATCCACGAGAACGGACGCAGAATACGGTGAGCAACACCCACCAGTAGTATTATGCTGTACACACAGCAACAGTGTTGCAGCAAAAGAAAAAAAGGGGGGGAGAGCCGAGGAGGAGAGAGCGGATGGACGGGAGGTTCACGGAGAGGAGCCTGCTTTGTATGTGAAAGAGAGTGGACAGGGGGAGGACGGAGGAAGAGGAGACGTCAGGACACCACATTCAACAGATGAATCAGGTCATGTAAAAACATGCACACACACTGATGCAGAGACACAGACTGACGGTGAAGAATAATAGATAGAAATATTAGAACTATATCAAATAGAATGGTGGGGTTAGAGTTATTGAGAGGTGCAAAGTAGTATTTTTTGTGTGATTTTGGGGCATGTACAAACAGAATATCTATCGGTACCATTCACGATCATAAGATCCCAAAACAGGGTTACAGACAAAACAGCATTTGTGTTAAACTGTCCAGTTAACCTGTTAAGCAGAGAATGAAGTGGTTCAAATAAACGATTGACTGTTGTGTGCAAGAGGTTTCTAACTCACCAAATTATTACTACGGTCTTGATAAACTGGGTCACGGTCACAGCAGAGACTGTGCTCTTATCTAAATTTAAACAAAATAAGTGAGACAGTTTCTCCTCTCTCCTCTGCTGAGGAAGAGGCTTTGAAAACAATGAATGCAGTTAAAATAGCTGAATTCGACCCACAGGGGAAGAATCTTACTTTATGTGGATGAACATGATCATAAAGTAAGCAAAAACAAACTCCAACTCTGGAAAGAAGAAGTGAAATATTTGTGTTATGATTTATCTAAAGATGGCCGATCATTAGATAACAAGAGAAAAGAAGCATTCTCAAAGCAAACGAAAAGACAAATGATGTCATTCTTAGAAATGACTAATTTCTGTAGAAATTGGGGTTCTAATTACGCTGAATTAGCAAAACCTTTATCAAAATGTATTCATGATAAACCTATTATACATAGAGAATTGATATTATAATTAAGAGATGCAGGACAATTCGGTTTCTAAGTGCATAGCACACAAAACAGGTACTGACTCCGTTTCAACAGGAAACAGCAAAGCTGATGAGGAAGCATGCAAACGAATGCTCCACAGCAATAAAAAACAAAAAACAAACGTATTGGTCAAAATAAAACTGCAAAATGAATAACGATGGTTTCTGAGAATGACCTGAGGGCAAACTAATATTACCTAAGACCTTATGTTACGTGCCGTGTTGTGCTTGCGCTCTCCCTCTACTTACCCTCAGTGTCCTCTCGGGTGCCACCCTCTGTCCTGGATGCCAGCTGCAGCGGCTGATTGGACGAGGCTGCGTTCAATCGCGATTGGCAGTGGATAAAAGGAGAGGAGGGCCAAATCCCAATGTCCCCCCTAAACCCTAAGCCCTGAACCCTCAAGGACTTAATTGACGTCACCTGGTGAGTGGTTGAGTGTGAGAGACTGTGAGGGCTTGAGATGGTATAAATAGGAATGTGACAGCACTTTGCTGCAACATATCACGTTACCATGAAAACGACAAAGAATATGATGTACAATTGTGTGTATTTATTTTATACTTTGTACTCCCTGATTTCAATGTCTCCAGGCTCTTTCCTCACAAGATGAGGTAACTTCATATCATCTATTTACTCGTTTTTTTCAAAACAGCTTTAAATGACAAAATCAAATATTTGATGAATAAATAAATAAATATTCTCTGATTTCATGTTTATTTTTTGTTCCATCTTTAACCCTTAATGTTTCTGTGTAAATGGAATATTCCAGGCTGAACACACGTGAGCCGTCCTCTTTGTTTACCTTTTTTTTTACGTCTCCATGCGTCCACTGGTAACCCCGTGTTTAACGTCACATTGCAATGATTTGTGGGTAATTCCCTTAGGCTAAGTCAGCATACCATGCTGACTTACGGAAAGGGTTCATGAAGGGCTCAACATGTCTGCGAGAGAGCCTCAAACACTTGACGATTTGACAGTGGGACATCCCTAAACCCTCACGGACTTCGCGGGAGCGCGCCTCAAAGTCCGTGAGTCCGTAAGGGGGGACATTGGGATTTGGCCGAGCTCCTCATGGACAACCCCTTGGGCCAAACCCGCAGTAGTGAAGCTGTGAGGATGCGTGTTGCTGTGGATCAGTGGATCACCCCAGCTACAGCCGTGTGGGCTGTTGTCGTCATTGTGTTGGTGCTTTGCAACTAGTGTCGCTCTCTTGTTATAGAGTTTTCTTCTGCTGTCGCGTGAGCAGCTAACCCTTTTACAATAAATACTCCTTTTGTTAACCCTCAGCAGTGCTCATTCTCTCTTTCCCCGGGAAATTAACATCGTTACTCCCCGCATCCCTTAGACGCCAAAAGGGGAACGTAACACCTTGTATAGAGATACGACTCTTTTGAGCCATGGGTTAGACCATGTCTCAAGAGGTGGGATATATGATAATAAAACACTACTAAAAAATATGTTTTAGGTCTAGCATGCACGTTAGGTGCAAAATATAATCCATTTCAACACATTTGCATGGATTTCATTGAACTAAACTAATATGAAGGGAAGAAATATTGTTTGACAATAATTGACAGATACTCTAAATGGATCGAGGTATTTCCAACCAAAACACCAGATGCTATTACGGAAGCAAAAGCTTTGACTAAAGACATAATAATATGTTTTGGAAAACCAGAAATAATTTGTTGTGAAAATGATACACATTTTGTAAACAAGGTGATAAAACATTTAGCTGAGGTATTTGGAATAAAATATCATTGCTCTTATCACCCACAGTCAGTAGGGTTGATTGAAGGAACAAATGGTACAATTAAAACAAAATTAAGAACACATACCTTGCCGAGCCTAAACCATTTCTAACGTATGGGAGAAAATACAGAAAAATGTTAAAAAGAAAAGAGATTACGTCCTCTCCCACTCAGGAGGACTCAAGTCCACGCTCAAGGTTATGAAAACTTGAAAAGCACCAAGGTGTGGGGGGGGACGGACCGTTAAACACACCAACAGCTAGCATAGCACATAGCAGAGCATAAAAGAGGTGAAACAATTGTCCGCAACAAAATAGGGCCACTGATAACTCTTAATCTTGAGACACCTGTTTCCTCTGAGTGAGTCTGGGAGAACAGGGAAGCGAAAGCACAACTAACACGCTCAGAGGGGTTAGGGGTGTCTGTAAGAAAAGAAAAGAGCTCAGTGAGAGAACTAACATCACGGAAATTGGGAAAATTAGATAGGCTATGTGGGATAAAGGGAAATATGTTTTGCTTTAGTGGCATTAATAATAATTAATATATATATATTACGATGGGGAACACGGCAGATGAAATTGATGTTTTGATTTATTAATAATAATTAGTCCAATATTATGGTAGGAAGTTAGGCAGATAAGAACTACAATTAATATTACAAAATACAACCACCATTGACAAGCTGGGAAAATGACCAAACAGGTTTCAAATGTACCTTACAATTTGTTTTCTCTTCCTCAAACTGACTAGTTGCAACAATTGTGTCACTCTACACTATCTGTTGCCACCTGTTTAAAGAAAATACCACTCTGTTTCTCACCCGATGCAGCAAACTATACTTGTTTTCAGAAGGAGTTCCTCTAGGGACCTTGATATGATGCATGTTATGAAAAACATCACACAGACAACTGATGGATATGCACGATGCCCAGGGCTGGCACCTAGTGGTTCTGTGGCCCGAGAGCCCCCCCACCGGGGAGCTAGTGGTACCGATTGGTACCGACTGGTACCGAAGAAAGCCATTTTTCAGTACCAAATATCATATTTCCACAACAATGCAGCATACCGTTTGAACGACGAAGCTCGCATGAACCGAAGCATATGTAACACTTTACACACTCAAAACACAATCTACGATCTACGACCTAGCCTCGTACGATATTTCGTCACTTTTTCGCGTTCATTTGGCCGCGACACACATCAGAAATAGCCCCTCAAAAGTCGTTTTTCAACCGTCCATGGTAAAGCTAGGTATTTAGCAACAATAGCATTCGACCACGCTTCGAACGTATATCTCTGATTTCGTCTCCGGGACACGCTTCAAACATTACCGGGGGGACAGCAGCCCCCAGCATCTATCACTTTGTCAAAAAATTCTGGGTCGGTACTCACGTTTTTGAAGCAAAATCATCAAACCGTGTCCTTAAACTCCATTTTGACCGCTGATTCAGTTAATTCTGTACCATTTCCGTTCTAATAAAGTTGTGAAAAAAAGGGGGTCAAATAAACTGGGGGACAACATTCCAGCGAGGCAAGTCTCGCGTCATGACGCGCCGAGTCTTCGTCTTAGATCGGAATTTTTCGGAAAACTAAAGACTTCCTGGTAAATCTGTTAACGCCATTCGATTGGCCACATCCAGACACAAAAAAAACCGAAAATCGACCAACCAGGGGCTCTACAATGGCGCAATACACACCAGCTATTGCGCAATTCTCCCGTAGCTCGCCGGCCTGGAGAGGCTTTGGAGACGGTTCCAGCTCTCCAAAATGATTTCTAACTACTGTATGTGATAGATTGTGCATGTAGAAGGATAAAGGAAGTTAAATATATAGTTATTTAGGTTGTAAAAGTACAATGGAACAGCTGGAGAGGCTGTTTCTCACATGACGACCTCTCGTGACCTCGCGTAACATTTATGTCTCCAACTCTGGCCTACTTCACTCAATTCACTCCAATTCTTTTTCTATTCACTACTGCCATCATTTGCTATGATGGTGGGTGGTTTCTAGGCGTCACTGAGCCTCATTTAATATAGTATTATGAATAAGAGTGCTTTCTCACCAATACGAATTTGACATGTTTCAAAATAGGGCTGTGTTCCATCTTCAGCAGCTATTAACCAGTAATATATACATAATATTTACTCAATTCATATGAGCAAACCCTTCTTAGTGTTAATAATCCTTTGGAATTTTTCAAATAGACCTTGTAGTTGGAGTGTAGGGCCCTGTGAGTATGTGTAAAATATTTTCGAGAAAAACCTCCTAGAGACAGACTACGACCAAAAAGGTCAGCGTCATTTGGCAATTTCAGTCAGTCTGTGTACATAGATGATATGGGGGGGGGAGGGTTCCCTGGGGGAAATCAAATTGCTGCGGGGTTTGAATCAGTGCTATTTTGGTGGTCAGCGATAGGTAGAGGGGTCAGGATTTGTTACTAGCGGGATAAGGGAGGAGTCTACAAAAAATGTTTGGTTCATTTTGATTGCACTTTCATACCATGTTTGAGCAGATTGTTGCAGCGAAGAATTGATGTTGACATGACTAAACAGACTCTAGTGTAATTACAGACTTTCAAGCAGGATGGTGAGGAGATGGGAGGTGACTACTACAACGAGGGCGTAATAGCCCTGTTTCAACGAAATGCTTACACTGAACTGTAAATTAATGATGATTCGTATGTCGAAAATTGAGAGAAGAGACAAAATGATAGTAATATTACTGATAAAGACAGTACACAGAATGTTTGTTAAAACATTCCTTTTATTCAATGTTACTCTTACTATAATCCATATAAACATTAAAATGTGTGTTCTTGATACATTCAATTTTATTGTTTTTGATGTTTTGTTTTTATGCTTTCATTTATGTTTTATGTATGCTTGGACATTTATTCAAGTTTATAGAAGGCGGTTGGACGTTTATTCATTTTGATTTAATTAGTGTTTATACAATAGTATAAAGAGGTGGGTTATGTTGGGGTCAAAAAGTCTAAATGACTAATTATAATATGTGTGCTCCCAAAGTCCTCATGTGAATGTGTGTGTGTGAACAGTCTGACACTAAGCACCACACTTGTTTCGTCTATTAGATATGAGCTGGCTGCAGAAAGAACACTTCAACACTGTTTACCCTAAATAAGCCATAATAAACCTGTGGAGGCGTCAATACTACCATGACTTCCTGACTTCGATAAAAGTGACCTTTGTACGAGAACCAATTGTTACAGTGTCCAGATATGTAGCTGAATGGACGCCATTTTGTGTGTGTGTCACCTTTTGTGACGAAGACAGGATTGTAAACCAATCCTGTGCCAGCACATTGCATGTTGTTTACTCAGTATAAATATCAGAAGCTCAGAGTCAGAACTCTGAGCGGCCTTGATGTACATATCCTGCATGTGGATCAACTCTGTCTCCTTCTTTGCGCAAAGAATAAATGTCCTGTGATTAATGATTTTCCATCGGTCTCAAGTGTGATTTTTTCCAACAACACATGTAATTATAGTCAGATCTATCGGGCTGTAGATGAGACAGTGATATTATAAATCCAAATATAAATACAAATTCACACAGTTGGGGATTTATTTCCAGCTGTATTTGTTTGCATGTGTCTGTTTAAACTGTGTTGCTTTTAGTCTGGATTATGACTTTAACTTCTTTGTAATTGTGTAATATTAATTTACGGTCTAAGTACCGAGCTTTGATTGGTCAGTAGGCGGTGCTTTTATACCAGTTGATCTCTTTAGTCCTGGAGCAGGTCATGTGTTCAGCATGAGTTACCATGGCGATCTACCCCGGAAAGAAGTGAACCTCCGTCATGGAACTGAAAAACCAGAGTTAACCCTGAAGTTACCTCGCTAACCCTAAATCCTGCTTCGTGGTACAGTCCTCAGGAGACAGAGGTACGTTCACAAAAATCTAACAGTACAAAGATATACTATGGTTATCAAAAAACAGCAGCCAACAGCGACTATCTCCCACTGTGGTTGCAACAAGGGTTGATAAACTGCATGGTGATGAGCTCGATGGAAGGCAGGTGTGAGAAAATAAAAGCAATGGAAGCCAGGATTGAACCAAGAGAGGAGGAGCGCCACGCCCACAGACGCACGGACATTCACGGGGAGGAAAACAATACTCTGGGAAACACAGGGAAGTCGTGACAATTTTAAAAACATTGTTTTGTTACAGTTTATAAAATTGTATTCACATCCCAACAGCAATCAATAAATCAAACGCTCTGACGAAAAAACAATAAATAAACCGAGTCTGGTAGGACCAATCTTTTCATTCAGCGAAAATAAAATGATCGGCCTTGCTACCTGCCAGTCTACCTGCCTTCAGTTTTGGAGGTAGGTCTGAAGGGACGGGCTGTGTTGCAAACTTTATTGCTAGATTAAGCAACTTTCGGAGCTGCTAGCTACTTTCATTGACAAAGGGTTGGCAACACTGGACTGGGTTTTCAAAATCTAGCAGAGGCTGCTGCTTATGTTACCTAAAAAAGTGTATATTTAAAGTGTATGTGGGTATTAATATGTTATGGAAGCTAGCTATGCCATGTATTTCACAAAACCCTGTTTTGTCAGTGGTAAGATTTTATCCAATTACATCAACTCAAACTTTCTAATTTGATACGTCATAAGTCACAGAAACTATATTTGGATGGGAGCAGCTTATGATTGAGAGCATGGAAGTGGGTAAGTGTGCATGGATGAATGTGTTTGTGTGTGTGTGAGTGTGACCGAGTGAAAGCTGTATTTAGCAGCACAAGCCATGAAGCCCGGCTGCTACCATAACCAAGCAGGAACAGAGAGATGAAGGAGAGAGTGAGAAAGTGTGGAGGCGGGAGGGAGAAAGCAGACGAGGAGGAGGCGTTGAATTCAGAGCACAATGAAGAAAGAGACAGGAATAGAGAGAGGGGGGGGGTGGCAGTGGATGATGGTAGTAGGCGGAAACACTCATGCAGCTCTTTGTCAGAGCTCCACTGTTGTTTTCTCTGTTGCATATTTATATCTGCTTATATTTGTTTTGTAGATTCTGTTGCCTCTTGTTGTTAGCCACAGGGTAGGTGGGCAGCACTGACCTTAGCTCTGAGGAGAGTGAATGTGTGTTTGTCTTTTTTGTTTCCTATCCTAGTGAGAACCAAATTAACTTTCAGACCTTAGACGCAGTGACATATTTTACAAATGTATCTTGGCCAGCCATTTCTTCCTCAAGGGGTAGTATAGGTTTAGGACTTGGATTAAGATATAAATACTGGTAGCCAAAATGGCTTGGCCTACATTCAGAATGCATGGTTGCCTGACCAATGCCAGAATTGTGATTAAAGGGGTATTTTAAAAATACAGTGTTCTTTTTTTTTTTTTTTTACAGATTAATAAAAAAAAAACATCCAGCCACTACTTCAGATCGTATAAATGAACAGGACAAATGCTGTGACAAAGCATACCAATGTCCTCATGTCGAGAATTGTACTGACCAAGCTGGTGCAGTATGTGAGTAACTCCGATCTATTAAAGGGGTACTGGCAGATGCCATTAACTCTAAGAGCTCAATAAATATCTTCTTTAATAACACAGTCTGGCCTGTTCTCTGATTAAGCCATGGCACACCAGTTATTCAACAACTCATGAATATCGTTAATGGACTTGAAGGTTGCGCTGTATATTAAGACGATGTGGTATACATTCTGCTCCAGTTCTGTTAGCTCCAAGACTTGATCAGCCTTTCAAGATTCTCGTGGATGCTAGTCGTATTGGAGCAGGTGCTGTCATCCTTCAAGCGGACTAACAAGACGTTGAACGTTCTGTTAGCTTTGTTTCCAAGAAATTCAACTACCACCAACTGAATTACTCAAAATGCTGCATTTACAGGGTGGTCTCCCTCAATGGTCACAAGTTGTGACTCTAGTACAGGTTCAAAAACCATGCATTTATACTTCCCATAATGCAACGTGACAGGATCTTTTTGTTAAACCGTTAGTAAATACTCTATATGTACTCATGTATACGTAAGCAAGACCATACAAATAGTATTTTTTTCTAGATCTGAACACAAACTCTGTATTGTAATGAAGAATCTTTTATACTAGTTGGTACTGGTTTATTTTGGTTGATACCTTATTAGATGGATAGATAGATATATACTTTATTCATCCCCAGGGGGAAATTTGTATGTTAGGTATTGAGCATCGATTCCCAGCCCTAAATAAGACGTGAAGACACAGTGGCGAATAACTTAACAAGCAGGATTTACTTTGGAAAGGGAGAGAGAAGGAGGAAAATAGGCAGAGAGGAGAAAGATTGCATTGCCAGAAGAGTAATGTTGTTATAGTTGAACAGTGTACTTGTTGTTACATAAATATGTAGAACTTTAGAGAGCTGAAGGCCTTTTATTATCACTCCATTTCCTTTTTCCCATCGCTCGATCCAGCAGTAATGAGCAGCACAGATCCATGTGCAATCCATATGTCACACATCAGGAGGAGACAAAGACAGAGCGAGAGGAGGGAGGGAAAGAAATAAAAACACCATGCTTTTACATTGTGTAAACATTGCTTTTGATTGGTGTTTTGTACAAACTTTAATGTGTTGCTGCCAAATTGGTGCTGTCAATTATCAGTTTGGCTTGGGATTCAGCTTGGAATAAATATAGTTGCTCAAATAGGCGAACTGCACTTTGAAAGAATGTTTGGTCAGAATTGTTTATTTTGTTACTATGAAGAGACAAAAACGCTAAATCCTCAAGCTGAACCTGAATTTACTGAATCTTCAGAGTAACTTAGCGAATCAACAGCTTTTAGCAGTGGAGCTCTCCTCATAACTAACTAACCCATTCACTGTGAGCTCCACAGGTAAAAACCTACTGAAAGACTGCGAAAACTACAGAATCAGAATCAGATTGTTATTATTATTATTATTATTGCCAAGGTATGTTGCACATACAAGGAGTTTGTCATGGCGGGTGGTGCATAACATTAAACAATCAACAACAATCAACACAGTGCAAGAAGTAGTATAAAATAATATAAAATAAACAGATAACAGTACTATAAACAAGTATGATGAAGTGTAATGTAAAGTGTCAAGTGTGTTTAAATGAAGAAACAGGGAAGGGATGTGCAGGGGAGTGGCTGATGGAAAGAAGCTGTTCATGTGGCCTGAGGTCTTGGTCCTGATGGACCTCAGCCTCCTGCCAGATGGAAGGGGCATGAACATTTTTTGTCCAGGGTGAGAGGGGTCGGCTACAATCCTTCTTGCTCGCTTCAGGGTCCTTGAAGTGAACAAGTCCTGGAGGGACGGCAGATTGTAGCCAATCACCCTCTCGGCAGAGCGGATGATGCGCTGCAGTCTGCCCTTGTCCTTGGCGTACCAGACCGTGATGGAGGCGCAGAGGATGGACTCAATGATGGCAGTGTAGAAGTGCACCATCATTGTCTTTGGCAGTTTGACCTTCCTCAGCTCCCTCAGGAAGTACATCCTCTGCTGAGCCTTCTTGGTGATGGAGCTGATGTTAAGCTCCCACTTGAGGTCCTGGGATATGATGGAGCCCAGGAAGCAGAAGGACTCCACAGCGTTGACGGGGGAGTCACACAGGGTGATGGGGGCTGGTGGGGCTGCGTTCTTCCTAAAATCCACAACCATCTCCACTGTCTTTAGAGCGTTGAGCTCCAAGTTGTTCAGACTGCACCAGGTCACCAGATGGTCAGTCTCCCACCTGTAGGCAGACTCATCCCCACCAGAGATGAGTACAGATATAGTAGGAATACATTGGTTGATAAACCTTGTCATTGAACATTCAAATATACCATTATTGACAGTAATGAGAACATTTTCTAAATCCTCCAAATATCAATGAGCAAGGCTGGATGACCAACAGGGAAAAGCAAACAATTCACTCAGGGCACTGGACTCTAACGGACTCTAAACCTACAAGTTCACACGTCAACCAACAACCTTGTCTCCTAGTACTGACATTTACTAAATGGTTTTGCATAATGCGTATTGGAGGAAAAATGAATGCTGCCTTAATTAAGTTTACCTCCAAAATATTTTTGAATCCACAAAGTGCCATGTTCTTTTTCAATTTTTACCAAGATGACGATCTGACCTAAACCAAGTGTGTTGGGTTACACAAACACAACGATTGAAACATGAATCATGCTTTAGTTACCACTAACAGATCTTGCAGGAAAACAAATGGAACATTTCATCATTGAACATTGTACAGACGTGTTCAATATCAACATTTTGTAACTTTGCAGACATGTGTGGCAGTCCCTCATTCTTTGGTTCTTGCTGTCATTTCTCTTCTCAGAAATCATTTTAGCTGAATGTCACAGTTCCCCTGAGTTGATTGGAGGATTATTCAGATGAACTTAGCAGGTTGTGGGGACTGGCTCCTAATTAAGAACAGAGAGCAGCTTGGTGCATTGCCCCTTTAGTTGCTGCTCCAGAATATATATAGTTAAAATATAGTTTGAATAAAGGGTTGTGCCACTCCATATTATACTGAAGATAAAATGTAGATTAATATCATGAAGACAGTGTCACAGCTCTGCCCCTTCTCTCCTGTCTGTCTCTCACTCACCTAATCAGCTCATTCAGGGCACCTGTTAGTCACACCCAGCTCATCACTCTGCTGCACCGACTCTTTAGACCCCAGCCTCACACACACTCACTGACAGATCTTTCTCTGCAGTATGCCAGACTTTCCTGCGTTTTCCCGTTGCTGACCCTGCCTGTTTGGACTTCTCCGCCTTGCCTCTGCCCCGGTAAACGACTCGGCCTTCTGTCCCCGACCACGAGAATAGCCTCAGCTTCCTCTGGTTTCTGTCTGCCTTCTCCCCTGATGGCTTGGTGTTCCACTGAGTGGATTTCTACATGTGTGCAGATCCAAGACTGTTTGCCTGTTGTGTGTTCTGCCTGGAATAAAGCTTCGTTCGACTATTCTGTGTGTCCGTCGTACTGCTTCAGGGTCCTTACCTCACCCGTTACAGACATAAAACAAAGAACCTGTTTATTGCTCTTTGTAAAAGTTTTGCTGTCCTTATTTTGAAGCACTAATGTAATATTCCACAGCAGCTACCCTCTAGTTTCTTTCTATGAAATTTCTATAATAATTGTGCTTGATCTTCCTTTGGTAACACATCTGTGTGCTTTGTCTCAATATATAGATATGTAATATGAAGGTGTGCTAACCTTTCCAGTGGAACAAATGTCTGCAGAAAAACGTGCTCTCTGTAAGTAACAAATGACTTCATCTCCACAGCCACAAAGATTGTTTTTTCTCTCTCTCGAAATGAGAGGACTCTGGACTAAACCTCGGGCAGCTGGTAAACCACTGCAGCAGCACTGACACGTAGCTGCACTCACCTCAGCTTCTATGTAATTACAATTGAGCTGAACCCGTTTGCATTTACATTTTCTTGTGTTTATGACTTAAACCCCAGCTTAGAGGGTGCTGATTTGGAAATCCTGCTGCAGGGAACTCCGTGATAGGCTGCCTTATGGTTGCATCTTGTGTGTGACTGTGGACTATGGCCGTGGTGACATTGTTGACCAGATGACCGGATGACCAGATTTGGTCATCCGATCAAGTCATCCGTATTAAGTCTGTACACTTCGAGATCGGTTCTTGCTCACATAGGGATCTGATCAGCCAGACCACATGTGGTGGTTGCCTGGTTCGCATTAAGTTGGGATCTCAATGAGGTAAGGACAGCATATGGACACAATCTGGACAATTTATCAAACACCGGTCTCTCATCATCTTCCCCCCACGCAAGAGAGCAAAGGGAAGAGAGTAGGACAACCTGACTGGGGCACAGCTGGGACCCACTGTTTGAGTCCTATTGTAATATAATGATGCTACTGCTAATGAAAACCCAACATTTCATGATTTTGCTGCTTCAAAATATGTTTTTAAATAACAAAATACCTTTTATTATGAAGAATTTAAAGGATCTTTGTTTGCGGTTATTCTACAATAAACCAGGTATACTCACTGCAAGGAGGAATGCTGCAAAAATAGCAGGGGACTTTTGTTGTAAAGAATTTATAGGAAATGAAATGCGTTTATCCACTGCTTCAGTCGCTCCTTTGACCACAAAACAATTCTGATCACTATCCGCTCAGGCAGGTAACATTGAAGTGGACACACGGGGCCACACAGACACAGCTGAATTCTGATGTGTAGCCATGGCCTGAGTGAAGGCCATCATGTCTTTGGGTTTTACTTATTTACACATTAAACCAGCTCCATTCGCTAAACGAAGACCTTGAGATGTGAAAAGTATGTAAAATAACTAAATCTGTCAGTTTTAATCTCTAAAAGTCAATATAAACATAATGTAGCAGAATATGCAAATATATTGAAATCTGTGAATAAAATGTGGCCTGTGTGGAAGACACGTGTATCCACAATAACACCCTACCCATGTATGTTCACTACAAACTTTGATAAATATTTATATTCATGGTGAAACTCTTTAGTTGGAGCACAGTTCACTTTGGTATCAGATATTCATTAAACCTGCGTCTGTGTGTGTGTATACACGCATCTGGCAAGTTTTAGTCAACCGCTGAGTATGGTTCTGTGCTTTGGGTGATGTATACTGTCTAAACTTAAAGAAAGCAGCAGCATTTTGGAGTTGGATGTAGGTCTTCTTCTGCATTACTGATTGGGCCCTAGCACATGATCACATATCACTATGTGTTATACAAATAATGATATTAGCACCACAAAACATTGAACGCTATTGTTTCTGTTTAGCTGGCAGGTGTCTGATAAAAGAATTCATCAGGGCACAAACATAATTACGGTGAATGATTAAAAAAGTATGCAAGATATATTCAACTGCAGGTAACAACACTGCTGCCTCATGTTTGCTCATTGTCCCTGGTGAGGTAAGGGGTGACGGTAAGTGATGTCACTAGAGTTGCATTGGGCTGAAGACGACTAACCTGATGCACCATATGGTTTGATACACAGAACCATCTGAGAGGCCATCCCTGGAATCTGTTTGGAAAAGGGCAGGTACTTTAAAAATAAACTTGGCAAAAGAAGAGCAAAAAGCATCTTCTCCATCAAGAAAAGCCTTCAGTGTTTTTTTTGCTCTTCTTTCTAATACTCTCCCGTTCTGATATAAATGATGCTATTGTAGCATTCACTCTAACCTTTTCATTGTTGTTTTGAACAAAGTCACTTCTCTGTGTCGCATCAAACACACCTAAACCTCTCTTGTAGCTGCCAGTAGCTCCTCACAGGATTCTTTTTGGTCTGAACCCGAGTGCTTCCCGCAATTCTTGCGTGATTTTGTGATATTAAGAGAGTCCAGCTGCCATGCAAGTTAAACATATCCTCATACAACGGTATGTTTCCTACGAAAAGTAGGAAAAGCACAAGCTGTGCACAGAACCTTTTCCCCTTGTTTGAAGACTCAATGAAATAAAAATACACTTTCCCAGTTTTAATCCTGTGTTCCTATTAATTGTTCATTTATCTCTTGACAAATGAATGTAAAATAAAACTCTTTTCTCTTCTGTAAAACGTTTTCAAATGTTTGATGACTCAAATATTCGGTTTCACTGTGAAATACGTTATACAGAAACTAAAGACTCTCTAACTTCTGTTTCACTGGGACTTTAAAAACTCTTTTTACCTGTAGCATATTTTAAAAAAGTTATGGAAAAATGTCAACTGGGAATGGGGTCTTATCAAATTGTGTTACTCATAGGTTGAGAGCATCTAATGGGGGCTGGTGTTAAATTACTATTTTAATTAAATTATCTTTGGTTAATTAACTGCAGGATGAACATACATTTCTCATTAAACAATCTATATTTAGTACAGTACGTGCACAGCTATGTCCTGTGAAAGTACAGAACCATGATTGGTTTAGAGTCAATATACTGTAAAGCACATTTTGAGGTTTGTGGTGTGTAGATGTTTAGTGAAAAGAAGCAGAATAATACAAATACCAGCAAAAAGATGACTGATGAAGAGGAGGAGGAAGAGGAGATTGTTAATAACATAGAACGGATTTCCAAGAAGAGAGAGTGATATTAATTAAACGCATCAGCCCGTAACTCATTAACAACACTAACAAATTGGCTCAGAGCAGTCTCACATCTTCCTTTGGCATTTTACATGCCAGAGACACAACAAACAGAGGAATTGGACTTTTGGAAATTTACAAGCCTATTCCAAATGTAGACCATAAAATTACAGTTTCATATCAAAGTAAAAGCTCACTAAACCTGACATGCCAGGCGGTTTGTTACACAGAACCATCTGAGAAGCCGTTATGGAAACTGTTTGAACAAAAGGCAGGCACTTTCAAACAGTATATGGTGATTGGATGAACCATCTGTAAATCAAACTATTACAAAACTATGTCAAGAGAAGAGCAAAAACATCTCCTGGCCATCTTCTCAGTAAGGAGTTTGTGACCAGACCAATCAGCATCTTGTGAGGAGCTACTGGCAGTGACAGACGTGGTTTATGTGTGTGTGATGACACAGAGAGGCGACCGTTTGGTCAACAACAAGGTCGGCTCCTAAAGAGGTTAGCGTAGATGCTGCAACAGCATCAGTTCTATCGCAACTGGAGAGTATTTCTTCATTGAGAGAAGAGCAAAGAAAGACACTGAAGGCTTTTTTAGATAGAAAAGATGTTTTCTCTCTTCTCCTGACTGACTTCAGTAAATTTTGATTGACACATGGTTCATCCAATCACCTGCCAAGTGTTTTTTAAAGTGCCCGCCCTTTTCCAAACAGTTTCCAATGACTTCTCAGATGGTTCTGTCACAAGAAGCAGAGCTCCATCACAATCCACTACTGAGTTGGTCTGAATTATATATGTTATAATCACGATTAAAATTGCACTCACAATATTTGAAACAAAAGTTGCATTTTCATATTTTCCCCAAATTAATTAATTTTGTCTGTAGCACCCCTTCTTTTCTTATGCCGTCACTGTGCACAGTGAAGTAATGTTGATAATTGACTCTAAATGAACCAATAAAGCCCTAAACTCCACAGTTGTGTGTTTGTGTCTTGCTGGGTGTTGAAATCAAGGACACATTTTCATCCTGTTTGAAGGTTAGTCCTGCTAAATCTGATAATCTCCTGTACTGAGAGAGAGAATGAGTTAATCCAAACCCAGGCACCGTCCCCTCAGCTTCCATCATAACCAGCACTATAAATTTAACTGTATGCTAACGCTTAATCCAATCCATATGGCATCAGATTTATCTACAGGTAAATCAGTGCGATAAGTATCTGCTGGCTAGATTAATAGAGTGCAGAGAAAGTAAAAAAGGGATGAGGAAATGTTTTAGGGCCACACTTCAGAGACCCAGAGCAGTGAGGTGTGTGTAAACGTGTGTGTGAGGATGAGAGAGATGCTCTGGAAAGATTTTAGAGCCACACTTGGAACCCTCAGTATATTCTGCTCCCAAATGACGCTGTTACAATTCAAATTAAAGGAGAGGTGGGTGACGTAGGTGTGTGTCACAAGATCCCTTGAATATATTGCCTGCGATACATCATATTTTTTCGGTGTGTGATGCCGGGACACATTGCAATGGCCGCTTCATCAAATTTAAAGTGTAATCTTCTGTTGGCTTAATTGTTTGGATACATGCGGGCAGCAATCATTGGTTTTGGTGGATCAATAAAACAGTTAGTGACACACAAAGGCACAAGGTTGGTGGGCTACCTGGGAGTGCGTACATGTTAGATAGAGAGGGAAACAGAGCCTGTTTGGTCTCAGAGGGGCTGTGCCACTGCGGCAATGTCAGGGTTATGGATAGCCAAGCCCAGAACTTTTCCGTGTGTGTGTGTGTGTGTGTGTGTGTGTGTGGAGGCAGACTCCCTAGAGAGACTGTAATTATCAGGGTGGTAAATCACTTTGTATCCAGAACACACACATATATTTGGACCAGTGCCAAACCCTTTATACTACTGTCATTGCTTTGCAAAAAGAAAGCTCTAGGGAAACCACACACGACAGGAGAAATGGTGACTTCTGTAATCTGTGGCTTTGTTGTTGGAAAAACCAGGGAGGGATTTCAAGCAAAATATTCAAGAGGGGAAAAATGCAGAGACAACTACATGTTTGGATAACATTCGGTGTATAACCGTGTATTCCTATAGACCTCAGTAGTAATGACTTCATGAAAAAAAATGATCGCGAAAATGAATCATCTCCTGCCCTCAACCAGTACAGATGTATCCTCAAATAGGGTACCCTTAGAAACAGCTGTAAACCCTGATATACATTTAGATGGCTTTACTCCCATCAACCTTGACCAATTGACTTCAACAATGTCTACGTCTAAACCTTCTACCTTTCTCTTAGACCCTATACCGACTAGACTGCTTAAAGAAGTGCTACCATTAATTAGCACGTCTCTACTAGATATGATCAACCTGTCTTTACTAACAGGCCATGTACCACAGTCCTTCAAAGTAGCTGTAATTAAACCTCTTCTTAAGAAGCCCAATCTTGATCCAGAGGTGTTGGCCAACTATAGACCGATCTCTAACCTTCCATTCCTCTCTAAGATCCTTGAGAAAGCAGTAGCTAATCAGTTGTGTGACTTTCTACAAAACAATTGTTTAGAGGATTTTCAGTCAGGATTTAGAAAGCATCATAGCACAGAGACAGCTCTGGTAAAACTAACTAATGACCTTCTAATTGCATCAGACAAAGGACTTGTCTCTGTTCTTGTTAGACCTTTGTCACAGGGTGTGGTGGAGGACTAAAAAACAGACATGACCAGATGCAGAGTGAAACAGGTCTTTAATGAACCAAGACACGACAGGAATCTTACATGGAAACAGCAGGGAAACCAAGGACGAGATGAGAGACGAGGGTGGAAATCTGGCAGAACAATACAGGGCAGGCAGACTGGGAAACAGAGAGCAGGAACACGACAGGAATCTTACAGAGACACAGCAGGGAATCCAAGGACGAGACGAGAGACAAGGGGGAAATCCGGCAGGACGAGGCAGGGCAGGCAGACTGGGAAACCGGGAACAGGACGAGCAAACGGGCGGGTTGACATGGCAATGATCTGGCACCAGAACAGGGAAAGCAGGGGAGTATATATAGTAGCTTGAACAGGTGAGGGGAGTTGTGCTGATGAGGAGGGAGTGCTTGATTAGTGATCAGAGGCAGGTGAAGGGAGTGGCTGACAGGTAGAGTGAGGAGGGTGTAGAGCTACACACAGACACAAAGACACACACAGACGGAGCACAGAAGGCAAATCTTGACAGTACCCCCCCCTCAAGGGACGGATTCCAGACGTGTCCCAGGTGAGGCAATACAAAAAAGGGTGGGCGGAGGAGGGACGTCTGGATCCAAGGGCTCAGGGGAACCGGACTGGGGAAACTGGAACTCAGGGGGACTGAACTCTAGAGGCTGGGGATCAAGAGGGGAACTGAACTCTAGAGTCTGGGGATCAAGAGGGGAACTGAACTCTAGAGGCTGGGAATCAGGAGGGGGACTGAACTCTAGAGACTGGGGATCAGGGGGACGGAACTCCAGAGACTGGGGATCAGACTGGGGACACAGAGGCTCAGGGGGACGGAACTCTAGAGACTGGGGATCAGACTGGGGACACAGAGGCTCAGGGGGACTGGATCCGGGTTGGACCTGGACCTGGTCTTTCCTCCTGCCGTGGTTCTGTCATACATTGAATGTGTTGAAATTACATTGCATGTGTTATAATTTTGTTATGCTGTTCAACACTTGACATCTATTGCACTTCTGTCCATCCTGGGAGAGGGATCCCTCCTCTGTTGCTCTCCCTAAGGTCTCTTCCTCTTTTCTCCCCGTTAAAGGGTTTTTTTGGGAGAGTTTTTCCTGTTCCGATGTGAGGGTTCCGGGACAAGATGATGTCATGTGTACATATTGTGAAGCCCTCTGAGGCAAATTTGTAATTTGTGATTTTGGGCTATACAAAATAAATTGAATTGAATTGAATTGAACTCTAGATGCTGGGGATCAGGAGGGGGACTGAACTCTAGAGGCTGGGAATCAGGAGGGGGACTGAACTCTAGAGGCTGGGGATCAGGAGGGGAACTGAACTCAGACTCTCGGAGACGGGGCTCCGGGGAACAGGATTCAGACTCTCGGAGACGGGGCTCCGGGGAACAGGATCTCTGAGTTACCTTTGATCAGAATATGTCTTTTAACTCCCAGATAAAACAAATTTCAATGACTGCCTTTTTTCACCTAGGTAGCATTTAAAAAATCAGGCACATCCTGTCTCAAAGTGATGCAGAACCAGCTTCCAGTTTCAGTCCAGGGCAGACACACTCACCACATTTAAGCGTATGGCTTAAGACTTTCCTCTTTGATAACGCTTATAGTTAGGGCTGGCTCAGGTTTATAGTTAAGGTTGGATCAGGTTTGCCTTGGACCAGCCCCTAGATAAGCTGCTATAGGCCTAGACTGCTACGGGACTTCCTAGGATACACTGCGCTCGTCTCTCCTCTTCTCTCTCTCCTTCTGTATGAATTCATGTCCCATTAATGCACAATACTGATTTTGCTTCTTCCCCGGAGTCTTTGTGCTTTCTTTCCATGGATCGTGGTTATATCCGGACCCTGGTCTTGCCTCCTGCCGTGGCCCTGCTGACACCCACTGCTAATATCATTATTATTAGTAGCCACATTGCTATTGCCGATACATTACTGCTTTTGTTATCATTGTTATTCTACTCTATCCACTTCTGCTGTTTCCATCATTATTATGCTTACTACTCTCACTTATATGAATCATTTCTGTCATATGAATTGAATGTGTTCATTCTGTACACATGACATCGATCACACTTCTGTACATCCTGATAGAGGATCCCTCCTCTGTTGCTCTCTCTAAGGTTTCTGCCCATTCAAGTTTTTTTTGGGGGGAGTTTTTCCTGTTCCAATGTGAGGGTCCCGGGACAGAGGATGTCGCATGTGTACACATTGTAAAGCCCTTTGAGGCAAATTTGTGATTGTGGGGTATACAAAATAAGTTGAATTGAATAACAACAAGACTGGAGACTGTGAGTAATAGATATTAAACAAGCTTTCAAACAAAGGAATGGGATTTGTTTCTACATTGGGGGTCAAAAATTGTGTGTGTCAAACACTCCTGATCACTTCACCATCTTCGATAAGGTGCAATACAAAGCAGCTTCCCTCAGCTTTTCAATGGGAAGCATCCTGATGTCTGGAGTCATAGCAAAGGTGGCCTGAATACTCGAAAGTTGACTGAATAGAGTTCTGCCTTTTGGTTTAACTTGTTATCTCGCTAATTTGCTGTCATGAAAAAGAACGTATTAATAAGAGTAGCTCCTAGTAGTAATAAAATCCTAGAGCGATCTATCCCTACCTGAAGGCCACCATAGTTCTCCGATACGTTTGTAAATGGAGGGGTGAGTGCACGGGTATTTAGTTGCTTGCAATCTGCAACCTCACCACTAGATGCCACTAAACACACGGCTCCTTTAAGTGAAAAAGAAAGGAAAATATCATTCTCAGAACTCAGTAGGAATTGGAACTAAAATGTTGACAAGTTCTGTAGCTTTTAGAAGATTTTGTTAAGTGTTTTCAATGTGCTTCAAAAGTCCCCTCACCCCAAAAAGATAATTCTTGAGAACATAAGATTGTACCTAATCAGTTGTTGGCAGTTCAGCTAGGCTTGCAGATATCTACAATCTTTTATAGATGTGGAGGTTGTAAACCGTCATCTGCAATAAAAGGAGATAAGGTTACACCAGAACAATAATTTATTCTATGCATATGGGCATGGAGGTGTTTTTAGAGCTCATATTTACAGGCTACAGAGCACTGCACACCTTGTAATGGCTCTCATCTTTTGTGCTCATCTGTTCTGGGGCAATACATTATTCATGGTACCTCAGTGCCCCTCCCCCATACAATTCCTCTCCAACACCCCCAAAACATAAATATTGTGATCTGGTACAGTCAATTAACAAACTATGTTACACTAAGACATGACGGCATTGTTTTATTAAGCCTATCAATTCAGACCACACAGTTATTGAATTAGTTTGTGGGTGCCATGCTTGTTTGACATCTGAGGTTGTCTGATTGCAGAGCAGTTTGCATGTGAGTTATAGAGCAAATTAGGACTTTGCAATGCCAGACAAGGCAGTCAATTTAATGGAAAATTGTTATCTCCTCTTGGAGGAGCTGCTACAATTAAAAACTATTGGATAACTGCTTTGTTGTTCCTCATGTTGAACATCATTAAATGATGTCCACTTAATTTGCATATCTGACAAGTTATTGAAAATCTTTTTAAATCCTGATTTGAATTGAGTAACTGTTGTACACACTATTATTTAAAGACAAATATAAACTTGGTGGATTACTGTAAAACAACTGACCGTAGGGTCTCTACGAGACAGAGTACCGGGTTATTTCTAATCCACTGGCATCCTTTTTTGTTCCAATCCAGAAAGTGTGACATTCTTGTATCGCATAGTAGACATGGGGAGAAGGTTGGGTTAGTGGATGGGCATACAACGTGTAGGACTTTGAAACAGAAAATGTGGTTTGTGTCCTGCACTCCACCTTTTGGTTTAGTCTACAAGAGCACTTGGAATGGATGGTGTTTTTTGTTAAACATTGAAAACGTCATCATGCCCCGTCTCGTGCTTTAAGTTAGTGTTGACTTTTTCATCATTGGAAGAAAACCCGAATCTTTCCCAAACTTTACCTGAATGCTTTGAGTAACCTAAACATAACAAGGAAAACACAAGAAAGCTAAGATTCTTGTGATTCGATTGCTGCAAACCATTTCAAGATACAATCACAACAGCAGGTACAATCAATGCTTCTGTCAGACCACCAACCAACAAACAAGCAGTTACAAAATTGAGGCAACTCACCGATGAAGCTTTAAACAAACGGTCTTGTTACATTCCCAAAGGTCCAGACGATCCATATTATATTTTGTCCAAAACACATTATTACGTCCATAAATACCCACGGACTGCTGTTGCATCATTTCAAATTAGCTGGCAAATATGCCTAACTATCTATGTATTTTCCAACGTAACTTCAGTTCGCATGTAAACATTGACGGTCTCTGGGTCTCAAAATGGAGGCTGCACTCTGACCTTTAGATTGACACCTCACTTGACCCAATAGGAGCTTCCATGTCCTGTCCACAGCCTACAATAGCCAACGAGAGTCCGCGTTGAAGGAAAGTGCCTGCCCCTCTTCTTTCGTGTAAAGACCGAGCCAATTGCAACTGATTATTCGGATGACTGATGAAATTTCAAAAACGACGATATGCTGCTTCAGTGGGAAGATTTAAAGCCACGACAAGGAAGGCATTGCGTATCATCTGCGTCCATGCGTAAAAGGCAAAGTGTGGTTATTGAGAGTTTTGGAGACTTTAGGAAAGTGAATAATGGCAAAATAACTTATAAATTACTAAAATTACTGTATTTCGACATAAATAAGCTTTATGAATACACATTTTGTAGATTGCCTTTCCCCATGTGTTTCCCCAGTGACCCTGCTGACCTGTTGGGGGGAGGGAGGTGTTTGTGTGTGTGAAGTTTTATTACCCCTTTGTTTCACTGTGTATGTGTGTGTTACTGCTGATCTGGGGGAGGTGTGTGTGTGTGTGTGTGTGTGTGTGCCTTCCCCCCCCTCCTCTGTGTTTCATTGTGTGAACTGCTGACGTGAGGCAGTGAGCTGTAAAAAAGTAGAATGCAGAAAAGATGAAAAAGTTTTGTCTAGTTTTGTAAATGACTGTTATTTCTTTATTTTCACATAATAGGCAATCATCTGATGTAGATTCAGATCAGGAGTGGGTTAGGCCTTTTTAGACTAGGTATGTTACCATGGTTACCAAGGGTCTCCAAATGGCCTTTTTTGTAAAATATTCATTTTCTGTGGTATTGTTATCAAATTTGAACCTGGACTAGGTAAGGCTTCATGCTGTGGTCCCATTGTGTTTTCCAGCTAATAAATCACAGCTATAGTCATCTGCAGGCATCTGTTTGCAAAAAAATATTCAGGCGGAAATAAAAACCTTCTACTTCAGTGTGTTCAAACTTATATTACTCAATGCCAGTAGCACTTACAGTGATTCTGACTGTTGGGGAAGAAACGTCAGAGTGTTACCTTTCAAAAGAGACCGAAACCATGCATGTACTCCAAATGGTTCAAGAACAGCTTTCAATTTACTTTGAGTATGCCTTGGATAGGCGTTTTAGGCTAATTTTACAGGAATGGTTTAACACTACATGTCATCATTCACCCATTCACACCCATTCATACACTGATGACTGGGCTACCATGCAAGGTGCCACACAGTTTTCGAATACTATGAGTTCAATATTCAACTTTCTTTGTTATCTTGATTGAAAAATAAAAATAAAAAAATCTTGGAAGCATTACTTTTAAGACTGGGTTGCCGAGATGTGCCACCACTGCATGTCACACAATTGACTCCGCTTAATGCCAGCGCCTCGATGAAGCTACTGAGCACAGACTCTTCTAATGAAGATTGTAATACGAGTTATTATGATACAGTCAACACATTCTAACACCAATGCGTCAAGTAATGCAGCTTGCTCGGTAGCACTAGGCCTTATACTATGACGCACTAGGTACCCTTCTAGTGTCAGTTTTGGATGTGTCAGGGACATCATGTCAAACACTATATGTGTAATGGAACAAGCAACTCATGAGAGTCACCTGACTAACGACTCGCGTGTTTGCGGTTTCTTGTAAGAGCGGAATGGAAAAACACTAATGCTGTTATAGAGCCTGAAGTGTCTCGTTTCAAGGTTCAGGGAAACAGCAGAGTTTGGTCAATAAAGACTGGAGGAAGCAGACAACCGGTCAATTTCAGACTTCACTCACTCCTCTACACATAACCATATTTAAGGCACATCACCATAGAAATTAGAAGCTTGGGTTGGGATCAGACAAGATAGACATACAGGTTTTGTTCAAATTGTTGTCATTAGCCCAATCAGTTTAGTCTTTTCTGCGGTTAAACACATGCTATCCTTCTGTTATTTAACATTTATTCCATTCCATTAATTAAGCAAGTACATCATCTTGATATGCAGTTCAGCATATCAAATATGCTGAGCTGCTGTCCTGATGTCAA
The DNA here is from genome assembly GCA_032191485.1 of Leptoclinus maculatus. Classification (NCBI taxonomy): domain Eukaryota; kingdom Metazoa; phylum Chordata; class Actinopteri; order Perciformes; family Stichaeidae; genus Leptoclinus; species Leptoclinus maculatus. The sequence continues at coordinate 414,237 of JAVDOI010000004.1, forward strand.
TAAGGGGCTCGTTCCAACATTGTGGAGGTGTGGGGGGTACAGTTCGACCTGTAACATCCCGTTAGTGTGTGTGTGTGTTCCCCTGATTGCACTCATCCTACTCACCTGCCCGGTCCACCCAGCTGCCTCCAATCCTCTCATTACCCATTACTCATATATACTCCCATGCTTTCCCCGCTCTGGCTGTCAGATCGTCATTGTTCTTCCCTTTGTGCTCTTTGTGTCTCCCGCGCTGTTCCCTCGTGTGGATTTAATAGTGATGGCGAGATGAAGCTTTATGAAGCATTGAAGCTTTCCATCCAATTGCTTCACTCATGGGCCGAAGCTTCATGGTGCTTCATTTGCTCTACTGCGCCATCAAGTGGACAATAAATGTAAAACAGCAGAGTGATTAAAATGACACCATGGCTTTGGTGTGAAGCATTGAATTGAATAAATGAATGAATGATGTTTGTGATGCCAATACATAACTTATGAACTTATTAATATGGTGTCTGTCTTTATGATACAATGGCGGGGTCAAAAGGGAAAGTGGAAACAAATTGCGGAGAGGGTTGTGATGTGAGAAGTTTAAAAAAAAAAAGATTAAAGTTAGGAAATTTGACTTCTGCATTTAACCCATTCCCTAGCTTAATGGGAGCAGTGGGCTGCTGAGAAGCACCACGTGAGCAGTTAGGTGTTCAGTGTCTCACTCAGGTTCATTTCGGCACAGGACATGTAGCAGCCAAGGATCGAACCGCCGATCTTGCAGTTACCGGATAACCCTCTCTACCCACTGAGCCACGGAAGAATGTGCTTGTGATATTTGGTCTGTGACTGTCCTTATTTTACTAGGGACAACATGTAACACGTAAAACATTTTATTCATTTTTATTTAAAAAATAACAACTACAAAGAGGCTCTTTCTTGCTGGTTCCATCGCAGAAAAAAGAAGCTTGAATAGTTTGCAAACAAACGCGCAGTAAAGTCCTAAGTACACAAAATGTGACCGGGGATTCATTGCGTTTCGCTGCCCCTTTTATTTCGAATCACACGCCAAACCCGTGAACCATTTCCTGAATCAGTCACGTGGTACCGGCGGTTCGCGAGGCTTCGAACGTCACCACCTACGTCATCAACACAAGCCTCGATACGCGCCTCATAAAAATCTTCCTGGATTACTCGACACAAGCTTCGAAGCCTCGACACGAAGGACACATCACTAGGATTTAATGATTTTGGACTTTGCCTTTTTTGCCGTTTGTTTTTGCTCGCTCCCGTTTGGAGTTGCTTTAAGTTTTTGTTTATTTATCTTTTGATGACCAGTAAAAAATCGTATTTCTAAACTTCACCTCGTCTCCAGTGTCGGTCTCTGCTCATGAGTCTTAGCCCAGCCCTGAACCGTGACAGTACGCTCTGACCATGACGGACTCAGCAGAGGACAGCTCCGTGCATTCCGCTCTCCAGATGCAAGGAAAGAGACTGCTCTTTCCTTGCATCGGCTCCGGTGACTCCTCCCGACTCGCACCACGAGCCCCGAGTGCCACACATTGAGAAGTACGACGGCGACGCTGCAACATGTTGCTCTTTTCTATCACTCTGTTCACTCACCTTCGACATCCAGCCCGTGTCCTACCCCACCGAACGGTCCAGGGTGGCGTTCATCATTACCAACCTCTCAGGGAGGGCACGGGAATGGGCTACAGCAGAGTGGGACAATCAATCTGCCATTTGCCACTCTGTTTTGGACTTTTCCGGGGATTTAGAATACCTGGCTGTGAAATGCAGACCGTTCTATTTGCCGAGGGAACTTTCTGCCATCCTGATCACAGCTGTTTACATCCCACCACATGCTAACGCGAAGCTCTGGAGGAGCTACACAGCACGGTCAGCAACCAGCTAAACGCCCATCCGGAGGGAGCTGTGATTGTGGCGGAAGACTTCAACCGTGCAGAACTAAAGACAGTGCTGCCCAAGTTCCACAGAAATGTAAGCTTCCCCACCAGAGACAACAATACTTTGGACCAGGTGTACACCAACATCTCGGGAGCATACAAAGCTGCACCATCTCCACACCTCGGTTTATCAGACCACCTCTCTCTGATAATGACTCCATCATATAAACCAGTCATTTGCAAAACAAGACCAGCTGTCAAATCCATTCAAGTATGGAGCAACGACGCTGCTTCACTTCTGCAGGACTGCTTTGAAAGCACGGACTGGCACGTGTTTGCACAGGGAGCTGACCTGGAGGAGTACACCTCGGCTGTCCTGGCCTACCTACACTTCTGCACTGAGACAGTAACGACCACCAAAACCATCAAAGTGTTCCCAAATCAAAAACCCTGGCTGGACAGAAACGTGCGGTTACTGCTTGGAGCAAGAGACGCCGCCTTCAGGTCTGGTGACATACTGGCCTACAAAAGTCCCCGGAGGGACCTGAAGAAGGGCATCAGAGAGGCCAAGCGCAGATACAAACAGCGCATTGAGGGACACTTTGAGAACAACGACCCCCGGAGCATGTGGAGAGGTATTAAAACCCTGACTGACTACAAGAGCAGCACCACACAGATCAGTCAGGACAGTGAACTTCCCGACACCCTGAACCGCTTCTTTGCCCGCTTTGATGGACAGCACAGCGGAGCAACAGCTGAGAAGATCCAGCCCAAGGAGGAGCAGACACTCTTCCTCCAGCAACACCAGGTGAGGTCCGCTCTGAGGAGGATCAACATCACCAAGGCAGCGGGACCAGACAAAGGGCCGCACACTGAAGACCTGTGCCGACCAGCTAGCAGAGGTGTTTACTAACATCTTCAACCTCTCCCTGCAACAAGCTGCAGTCCCCACCTGCCTCAAAGCCACCTTTGTCCCTGTCCCAAAAAAGACCGCAGTCACCTGCCTCAACGACTACCGCCCAGTCCCCCTGACCCCAGTCATCACAAAGTGCTTCGAGAGGATGATACTATCGCACATCAAGGACGTCCTCCCAGCAGACCTGGACAGCCACCAGTTTGCGTACCGAACAAACAGATCTACGGAGGACGTGGTCTTTTTCCCCAGAGCGGTTTCCTCCATCACCCCCCAAACCCCACCCACCACCCCACCCAGCTCACACCGGACAGTGCTGCGGTGAAATAAAAATAGTCAATAACACGACACTTTAACTAGGCACCTTTTTCACTTTGAAGCCATTGATGCCTGTGCCTTGTTTTATCTTGTATACATTTATTTAATGTCTTGTTTTAAATCGTCTTGTCTTTATGTTTTTTATACAACTTTTAACTGTTGCTGCTGTACTGACTGAGTCGCCAACTTAATTTCGTTGTATGTTTTTACAATGACAATAAACATCCTTATCCTAAGAAGGGTGTTCGACCACGGGGTCCCGGGTAGTGAGTTGGCCTGGGGACTTTTTTCTCTCCGACAGGGGAGCAGCCGGGCGGCTGATTATGCCATTCGCTTCCGCACCCTAGCAGCAGACAGCCAGTGGAACTTTCCATCTCTGGCAGACGCCTTCTGGTTTGGACTCTCTGAGAAGATTAAGGATCAATTAGCACCTCTTGATTTACCCACAGACCTGGAGGACTTGGTGGCTCTGGTGGTCAAGATTGATAACCGGCTTCATGGGAGAAGGATGGAGAAACGCCAGGCAGAGAGGAGACCTCCCGGGCCCTGGGGGCAGTTCTCTCCACCACTTCAGCCAAACCTACGCCCTAGCTCCGGGTGGAACCGCCACGTCGGACCTACATCGCCCCCTGGTGGAGGGGAAGAGCCCATGCAACTAGGCCGCACTCGTCTCTCCTCAGAGGAGCGCCAGCGCCGACTAAGGGAGGGGAGGTGCATGTACTGCGGGCAGCTGGGACACTTCCTGGCTAGATGCCCGTCAAAAGACCTGGCTCACCAGTAAGAAAAGGGCTACTGGTGAGCCGAACCCTTTCCCCCTCACTTCCTCTCAGACCCCTGACGCACGCTCTCCTATCTTCTCCTGTTACTTCCCTGGAACTGGCAGTATTTATAGATTCTGGAGCAGATGAGAGCTTCATTGATCGGGGGTTGGCAGAGCAACTCCAGCTACTGTTGGAGCCCCTCGAGGTCCCCCTATATGCCAACGCCTTGGACGGCCACCTGCTCTGTCGTGTGACTCATCGCACCCCACCTCTAGGCCTCCTCATGTCAGGTAACCACTCTGAACATCTTATCTTCCACGTCATCGACTCACCTCAGTTACCCATCATTCTCGGTTATCCCTGGTTACAGAAACACAACCTGACCATTAACTGACTTACGGGTTCCATAGTGGGGTGGAGTACCAAATGTCACTCATCTTGTCTCCTATCTGCCTCTCCTAATGTGCCTTCCAAGTCCCCTGGCTCCTTTGCAGATACCACAGACATCTCTGGGGTTCCCCCAATATACCTGGACCTCAGGGAGGTGTTCGACAAGACCCGTGCCACCTCCCTACCCCCTCACCGTCCCTACGACTGCGCCATCGAACTCCTCGCTGGGACCTCCCCTCCCAAGGGACGCCTCTACTCGCTATCTGCCCTTGAGAGGGAGGCGATGAGCCAGTACATCAAGAACTCCCTGGACTCTGGTATCATTTGCTCCTCCTCGTCCCCAGCAGGAGCTGGCTTCTTCTTTGTGGGTAAGAAGGACAAGACACTACGTCCCTGCATCGACTACCGTGGCCTCAACGACATCACCGTTGAGAACAGATATCCCCTCCCACTAATTTCCTCTGCTTTTGAGCTATTGCAGGGGGCCTCCATTTTCACTAAGCTCGATCTGAGAAATGCTTATCACCTTGTCAGAATCAGGGAGGGGGACGAGTGGAAGACAGCTTTCAATACTCCCAGTGGCCACTATGAGTACCGGGTTATGCCGTTTGGTCTCACTAACGTTCCAGCTGTGTTTCAGGCCCTAGTCAAGGATGTTCTAAGGGACATGTTGAATATATTTGTGTTTGTATACCTGGATGACATCTTGATTTTTTCCAAAAGCGAGAAGGAACATGAGCAGCATGTCCGGAGGGTTCTGCAGCGGCTGCTGGAGAATCAGCTGTCCTCTAGTGGGCCGAACAGAACCGAGCCGGAACCGAAGAAAGCAATTTTCAGTAACAAATATAATGAATCTACAAAAATGTAGCATACCGTTTTAACGAACAACTTCTCATGAACAGAAGCATGTGTAACACTTTACACACTCAAAACACAATAAAACACGATATTCGACAACATTCCTAGCCTCGTGCTCAATATCGTCACTTTTTCACGTTCATTTTCCCAAGATACGCAACTGAAAAAGTCCAGCGAAAGATGTTCCTTTGCCGTCCAAGCTAAAGCTACCTACTTAGCAACATTAGCATTCGACCACGCTTCGAATGTACATTTCGGATTTTCTCTCCGGCAAACAGTTCAAACGTTACCCGGGGAGGAGCACCCCCGGCTCAGTCTAATTAATCTGTTAGTCCTGTAGATGATGGGCCCTCAGCTTCTGAAGACATAGATTTCTCTACTCTATCAGATGCAGATAGTGATGTTGACACTTCAGAAGACCTTCCAAAAGTAGTAGAAAAAAAGTTTCAATTGTATTGAAGTTGGAAAACATTTGTTATGTTCCATCTACAGCAATCGATGAATTGCTTGATGAACTACACTACCTGTTAAGTACTGTGTCTGTGCCTGTAACTTGTAGCAGTCTTTCTGAATTCTTCAATAACAAAAATTTAGAAGTTGATAGGTTAATTATTGAGGAACTAGCTGATGTACTGTGTAAATCTAATCCATTGGTGAAGGCAATAGGGAAAGGTGGCCCCCTTGCTACAGCTTATAAGAGGAAGGATTACTTTAAGGAATTGTTAAATGTTATTGAGCCAGTGGAGTTTATTCTGGACCAAAAAAAGAGCAGGACCATTCAATATATCCCAATATTGCAGTCTTTGCAGCAGTTACTTGGCTGTACTGCAGTGTTAAATAGTGTCATCAATAGCCACAGAACACAGGGAAGTAATACAGAGCACCTTGACAGCTAGCATTATTGCTCTATAAGGGACGGTGTGTACTTCAAGGAAAACACTTTCCTGTCAGGTGATGAGTTGAAAATTTGTTTAAGCTTATACATTGATGATTTTTGAACTTTGTAATCCCCTGGGCACATCACGAAAGAAGCATAAATTGTGTAGTGTATACTGGATTCTCAATAACTTGCCACCAGGCTCTCATTCAGCACTCTCTTCAATTTATTTGACTGTTTTGTGCAAGAGTGATGATGTAAAAGTATATGGCTATGGTAAAGTATTAGAGCCACTTTTACAAGACCTTCGTACTTTAGAAGAGCACGGTGTGTTCATCTCAAAACTTGGAAAGTTTGTCAAAGGAACAGTCCACAGTGTTATAGCTGACAATTTGGGAGCCCACGGATTGGCTGGTTTTGTAGAGAGCTTCTCTGGGCATTATGTTTGTCGATTTTGTACTGCTCACAAAGTAGATATTCAATCAAAAGGTTCAGTCAGGTGCTTTTTTGCTTCGAACCAAAGAAATACATAAAGCACATGTAAAGTCTGCACAGGAAACTGAAACAAATTGCTTCGGAGTGAAGAGAGCGTATATTTTAACTGACCATCTTCACCATCTTCACCATTTTCACGTTAGCACAGGCTATCCCCCAGATATAGTGTACGATTTATTTGAGGGTATTGTCCCATCTGAACTGGCATTGTGTTTGTGTTTTCTGATCTCTAAGAAGTATTTCAGTCTTGAATGTCTTAACACGCTAATCCTCAAATTTCCTTACAAGTGGAGTGACAAAAGAAATTGATCTCACATCATACCACAGAGCTATTCAAGTAAGGAGACAATAGGTGGTAACGCTCATGAAAATTGGAACTTAATACGATTGCTTCCATTTCTAGTAGGAGACTTGATACCAGAGGGTGAGCTTGCTTGGCAGGTGATATTGGACCTGAAGGAAATTGTACAATTAGTTCTTTAGGAGCCAATGGTTACAGAGGTCTCAAGTTGGTGAAGTAAGTGTAGTAACCCATTTGTTTCAAATGTAGATGCAAATCGTGCTGCAAATTGCATTCAGGATAAACTTTTGACAAGATGTTGAATACTGTCTTTTCACCTCTCTTTCAGGGCAACTTGGAGTTCATGCGTATAACAACTGTTCCTCTGATGTCAAAATTCATTGGACAACTGGACAGATACACCGATGACCTGTTGAAGGTTTTCTGTGCCAAAGGTGGATCTGCAGGAAAGAAAATCTGCACTATAATGGCACTGACATCTCAAGTAAGTGTGTATTTGTTGTTGTTTTCTTTCCTTTTTTTCGGGGGGGGGGGGTGTTGTGGAAAGTACAGCCCTGGCTGCTGTCGTCTTAAAATACTACTTAATACAGTATATTAAAAGGTAAAATTAAGCATTCCTTAAACTGTAAAAACAATATACTGGCTAATGTAGTTTTTTGTGGGGGGATCTTGTTGGTATGCTTGTTTCAGAATGAAGACATCAACGTCAAGCGCGACTGTAGCCTGAGGAGCCTAAGTGTCTACCTCAATGAAGACATGGAGACACTCGTCAAAGAATATGTGGTAAGTGTATGTCAACCTAGTGTTACATTATAAATTGGTTGTGAATATACAGTATTTACATTGATAGTTAACGTTAATTGTCTCAGACATCGCCAGCTTTGCCCACGTGTGTGTAGTCTGCACTCTTAAGATTAAACTATGCAGCTATCAGTGTGGAGAATGATTCATTTTACGAGCTAAATAAGAAACTTGCCAGCTGTAAATTACCCTGGTAAAGTATGAAATGGTAAGCAGTACAAAGTATAGAAATTATGGAACATAATCATGAAACACTCCACACCATTATGCTGATCTCATATTCGGTGTAGACAGGGAAGTAATGAGTTACTTCTGATAAATTAAAACCATAACACCTACAGTACACTTAAATATTTTAAAGTGAAAGTTTGGATTCTTGTCCATATAGTTACATTTACTGCTCCATATGAGTGTAATAGATCCTCCAAGTTTGACCAGTCAGCTCATGATTGTAAACGATTATGTGGGAGTGTGTTTCTCCAAAATGAATGAAGTGGATCTGGACCGGCAAACAATTTTCAGTTGCGACTCAAAGCAAATGAAAATATTTTTAAGAATGCACAACAAAACTCTTTCCGAGCCCTCTTGCTTCCAAAATGGCGGGACGACTTTCTTTCCTAAAACTGCCACGGTGTAACCATGCGCAGCTGAAACGAGTACTGTAGATTTGTTTATACACCCGTTAGATGAATGAATATGACACCATAGTGTCGCTGCATGGTGATACAGTGGCAGTTCTAGGAACCAAAGTACTTCCACCATTTTTGGAAGGGAGCTGTAAAGGACGTCTAATGATTCAGTGACAGTGTGTCGAGAATCCTTCAAAACGTTTTTCCAGCTTTGGGTCGCTGCTCCAAATTCTGTTTGTTGAACAAAATGCACTTAATTCATTTCGGATGAGAGCAATCCCAGTGAAGTTGTTGTGACAGGGAAGAGGTTGACGGGCCACATTGGAGGATTTATTACACTCATACCATGGATAAGAACCCCAACAACCACTTTAATTACTTTACTGCAGCAATATGAAAGAAACATTCTGCAGCAAAAAACAACAACTGAGAAAAACTTTTCACTTGATATGCACAAATTTCACTCAAATATTGAAATTTCCAGCAGTTAATTCACTTAGATATCAGATATCAGGGTATCAGGCCAGTTAATCACAGCCACTGGAACATAACTTTCAGTGCTTGCACCTTTTTTAAAGCATGTTTGTGTCCTATTATAGCTGGATTTTCGTCTTCACCTTTGCTAGTTTTGAGTTCAAAATCAGTCAAACGTATTTAAATTCAATTGGACTTATTTTTAATTATGATTATAGTCAAAGTAATTAACAGTTGACTGTGGTGGAGTATTTGTAACTCTTGAAGGATTACAATCCATGTAGATTGGTTTGATGGCTTGCAGGTTTACAAAAGTAGCCTACTACTTAACCTTTATGTATTAGATATTGTGAGTGTGGGGAGAATGGAAACACATTTAAAATTTGAAATGTGTAGATACAAATTTGACAAAACATTGGTTTTATTAATAAAAAGTACATACACTTGATGTATTTTAAGTAATTAGAGTTTATTGAATACACCTGATATAATATCAAGCAAATTGGATTAATTGATGGTAAATTAATTAACTTATTTATTGTGTATTCAATACACATTGGATTTATTAGTATTATTACATACATTTTACGTGTTTCATTTATGTTTGACTAGCAAATATACATCACATTAAGTTTATTAGTTTATTTATGTTAAAATTATGTAATCCAAATGGATGGACATTTTATATGCAATTAAAATACATAGATCTTAAATATTAGGCCTACATATTTCTGTGAGTGCTCTACTCAGCAGGTCAATCACAGTGTAAGATCACTCAGGCCTTAAAATGCCATAAATCTGGCCTTTAACAACTTCAGATCCAATTCCCTGGAAGGTTCCCTCGTCTGTTTGAAAGTGTAAATCATGCTTTCACTGTTTTTAAAAAAAAAAACCTTCTTGTAAGGTAGCCTCATACGAGCACAAATCTGATTCCATCTCTCTCAGCATATTATTGATCAGATTAGGTGCATTTTGTGGAGATGAAAATGATCCTCTGCTATCAAGGAGTGCGTATGCTTTCAGGCTCTGGCCAGGGAGAGCTGCAAAGGTGAGAACATCCTTCTTCTCTGAGCTGTTTTCTTCTATACAGTACTCAGTTTAAGGCTTTTCTTTTCCCCATTAGACTCCATTCCATTTCCTGGCAGAACAAAAGAACAACTCTGTACTTCTGAAGGTCTGCTTCCGTGCTCTCTAAAGCAGAGCGATATTATGTGCCTGTCAGAGGTTTTCAAATCTGGGACACCAAAACCATTTCAACATCTTGTTTTGGAAAAAGGTTTCTGTGTGTGCAAGTGTGTGTGTAAATGTGGTACTGTGCTTTTAGTAAAACAAAATCTGTTCTAGTGAGGAGCATGAACTGTCTGATAAACTGAATTGAGGGAAAAATGCAGCCACACTTGTTGAACAGGTGAGAAAGAAAATGTCCATTATTTTCCAATTAGGAGAACCTTTCAATCTTGTATCTTAAAAAATGTTAATATTTGTTTTCATGTTAAACAACAGTGGTATAGTGCATGTTTCACTCACATCATTTCACAGGCCAGCGATATTCTGAATGACTTAAAAGTGCGTGCGCATTAGTCAGTAAGGCCTATAGCAGTGATCGTCAACCGGCGGCCTGCGGGCCACATACGGCCCGCCAAAGCGAGAATATTGCAGGTGCAGCCTGTTGGGCTCTCAAGATAATATTTTCATATGTTCTTCTCACATGTTCAGAGCAGTAATTCTAGAGGCTGACTGACTTTAAAGTGCCTTTAACAAAAAGTGACTTTAGTGAGGATTTTGACTTTAAACTCAGAACTCAAATACATTTTACACATTTGGCCTGAATCCTCTATTGTAGAGGGGACTTGTAGAGTCAGATGGTCCTTTTCTGCAGTTTTGTTACTATGAGCAACACCATTTACATCACATGCTGTCATTTGATCCAAAACTAATGTAAAAAAGTACTTATTAGTGCAGCTTTAAATCTTGTTCATCGTACAATTAAGTCAATATATTTTATTAAACTATGTGGGTACTTTCACACAAAATGTCAATATAACATGGCATCACCTGACCAGCCTGGTTATGAGAGGAGCTACACTGACGGCTCCTATGAAAACACCACCTCTAATTGTAATTCCTATGGCTCGTTTAAGGCATTTAAAGAAATAATATTTAGTCTTTTATGTGAGGACAATATTTAAATGCAAGCCAATACACCTCTCATCCTTCTACCAGTGGTGGGCCGTCAGGGCCAGCTAAGCCTTCTCTGCTGGCCTAAACAGAATCAAAGTTATAGCTATTTTATAATTTAATAATTTTTCACAAATACACTACATGTATTATAATTATTTTTCCCATTATCTTATTTTCTCATTGCACAGCTACTGTCTTCCTCTGTTGCTCTGCTTCCAGTGCAGCTTGTTATTAAGTAGAGCTTTTATCCAATCAGATTTCACCTCTGTGTCTCTAGGTAAGAAGAGAGGCCCGAGGTCCTCTAGGTAGACTTTGCAGATTAAAGTAAATGGGGACCATATTGTTGATTGTCATAGTCTTCAACCAATCAGATCTTTAGTTTGACATGTTGGGCGTATTCTTTGACGTGTCAGAGGTATCGAGGTAGTCTGCTAAGTACGTCTGCATCAACGTGCAGCGCAGCATTAATGATTGGTCAGTGGGCCAGCGTGACTTTTGTCAAACAGATTTGAGTATTTAGTAGGAGTTCAGGTTGAAACATATGTAAGAGAAGTTATGACATTTTTAGCGTTTCACTTGGTGTAGATTCTTTTTTTTTTAACCTAGCTGTGTTTTTTTAACACTCAATGGCTGAAGGAGGAGGAGAAACCGATTTGGTGGCGGAGTTACTGACAAAGCCTTTCTCGAGGAGGACATTTCAGGAAAAGCGGGAAATCGTATCAAAGGGTCGGCTAACCCCACAGCTAGCAGCCTTGACCCAGCAAGTAAAAGGAAAATGTGGCTCCGCCCGCTCAGCTCGGCAGCTTCTTGACGGGTGCCGAACGAGTGCCGCTCGCTTGCCGCTGTTGTGACACCTGACTGACGCTTGCCATAGACTAGCCACTGCGGTGCCAGTGCCACAAGGAGGATCTCGGCCTTGCTGCGTCAACTTTATGCACTGGCATGTTTGGCGGTGACGATCCCAATATCGACTGCCTCTGTCGAGCGTTTCAGCCCTCAAACGCATCAAAACATATTCCAGAAACACAACTGGGGAGACCTCTTGCTAGAACTGAAACGCACGGATGTTCTGTACAACCGCGTCATTGAACTGTTTGTAATCAAAGACAGGAGGATGGACTTTGTCCGTAAATAGTGAACAGCATTTGGTAAGTGAACTGCTTTTGTGTTTTTACATCTGCAGTAGCGTTGTGTTAATTTGTCTATCGTGTTGTTTTTATTATATAGTTAATATCGTTCCCTCTGATGTAAATAATATTTGAATGGCCCGTGCTCTTGAATGTGCAGTGTTTTAGTGCCGCAGTTTTGATGGATTGATTTGTCATGCTTTGTTGTAAATAAATGTGACTGGTTCTTGTGAGTTTGTTCTTGTCATTGTGTTAATTACATTGATTTTACTATATGCATTATCCGTTAATGACGAAGCATCCCGTCATGCGCGTATTCATGTATCTGCACTCTGCTGTTAGTGTATTTTTAGGTGTTGAGCTTCATGTAACATTTTATTTCACTTGTCAAATGTCGCAGTGTTATGTGAATATGAGGTGTTTACATGAAACAAACAATAACCCGTAGCTGTGGAGGTTCAACTGTAGTAAGACGGCACAGAAGGCCCAGGTAGAAAATGCACGGCCCGCCACTGCCTTCTACCATACATCAAACTCAATCCCAAAGAGAACTGGGCAGATAATGTGTTGCTTTCTGCCCATTCATTCTGTGACACTGTCTCATGTTTACACAAAGAAAAAGTAAGGACCTCAGAGGAATTTCAAAGCTGTTATGATTGCAGACTGTAGTATAAATCAATTGTCTTTCACCACTGGCTCCATGTGTTGGCTGCTGACTTTGCCCTGGCTTGTAGCTAGCAGATGGATTAGGCACCAATGAATGAATGCATCCGTGAGGTCCTTCTTATTCCTAAAACCCATAGTCATAAACTTGATTTCTTCCACTCAATGGGCGTCATTCACAAACAGTGTGTACACACAGATCTGAGAGAACGTTTCAGCCAGAAATCCATGATTCATCAATATTTTGTCATTGAATTTGTTGATACTCTGCGAACAAATTTAGAACTGCCGAAACATTCTCACAAATGACCTGGCTGTCTTAACGTGAACACACATCTTTTAACTAAAAGCATCTCATATTAAAACCATATTCACTATTAAAGGATTTGATAAACACCAACATTTAAATCTGCATTGGCCAAATGTATTTAATAACTGATATTAAAATTAAAATGCATTCTATATTTCCAAGCTTCTATTGAGGTGTTCAAATGAAGCTTCAAATGCAAAATAATATTTGTTATTGTGGTTCTATAAATGTAATTTATGATGTGCTTTGTGTCGTTCTATATTGTGCTGTTAATACAGGTTTGTACCTCCCTTTGTGTGTGGCACGTGGGAGAGCAAACAGTTTGTAAATTTAGAATGATTCTGATTAACTAACATCCTCACGGTGGTAAGAACAGAATGGCCCGTGTCATGGATCCGAAGGTAATTCTGCTTATTTTGTACACAAAGAAAGAACATTTCTATGCACTTATCAGTGAATGACGCTCATTGAAACTAAGTGTTGAGACTTTGTAAGTATTATTTAGCTGCATGTTACTGACTAGTGGTAGTGGATCACGGATCGATCCGTGATCCGTGATGGGACCCTGATTCAAAGGATCTGAATCCACTGAACGTAAAGGAAAATACTACCCAAAGCCTAACTTGTGTACACTAAATGCTTTAGTGTACACCTTTAAGTACTCATTTATTATGTGTGTGTCAGCTGCTAGAAAGTAGAGTTCACTCTGAGTGTCAATCTATCAGCAGATTCTGCTGGATTCAATGACTAATGTGTTACTGTGTCTCACTCGTTCAGGTGTTGGTTCAGCTCAATCACCACTTTGTTGCAGGTGAAGTGTCGAGTCTGTTCTTCTGAAGCCACATTTCAAAAACAGCTTGGAATTTGTTGCTGATATTATTTGTGTTATCATTAGTGCTGGGCAACGATTACAATTTTTAATCACGATTAATCGCATTGTTATGCTCAAAGTTCAATAATGAATTCAAAAGTAGTGTATTGCGCACTTTTATTTTAAAGTAGTGCTATATGAACAAAAGGGCAATAACATTTGGTTTGCAAACACTACACACTCAGGTTCTTTTTAACAGCAGTATTCCCTTTACACAGTAGCAGTTATAACACAGTTATAATGATTCTGATAATAGATATTCAGCCGGTGTTCACAACTTTACCTTCATGTGTGTAAGAGATGCAATTTTAAATATACACCTTGAAAACTGCAAACCTATCTACGTCATGTTTTTATGTTTTCTTGGTAGCACTTTATAATAACTACACACTATGAAGCATTAGTTAAGCATGAGTAAACACTTAATTCATCATTTATAAAGCATTGTTCCTACATTAATAATTCATTAGTATGCAGTTCATAACAACAGTTATAAATGTTTTATTCTTGATTAATAAGCTCGTCTATTATGTGTTTCATTGTTGTGTTTTCATACTTTATAAATGATGGATTCCCCATTTGTAAATGAAGTATTATATATTTTACAAACCAATAATTAAGGAGTTGTAGATGATTAATAAGATCATTTATAAAGTGTTAGTAAATGATTAATAACTTATTTAGATGTACATTATTCATGCATTTATATATATATATGATTTAGATATGCACTAATGGTTAGGGACTATGTTAATATATGCTTTATAAATGCGTATTAATACTGCAATTCATGATTAATTAATGATTTATTAAGGTAGTTACTAGTCCTTAGTAAAGTATTTTGTGTGAGCTCATCTAAAGTGAGGACTATTTATGCCTTATAAAGCATTTATTAAGTATTTTGTGTGAGCTCATCTAAAGTGAGGACTATTTATCCCTTATAAAGCATTTATAAATGACATTGAAAGGCCAGCAGTGCCTCAAAACCCATAGTTTTTCAACAGAAAAGGCAAATAGACACAACACAAAGTGATCAAGAACATATCAATATTCATTGCAAGATGCAAACAATATACTGTTAAATACAAACCTCTCAGGCATTCATTCATGTAAGAAACAAACAAAGACATTCTCCTTCAGGAGAACATGGCTGGATATAACACATTTGTAAATATACAACTGGAGCTAACCAGGAGCTTTGCATATTAGTTTACATTTACTTATTTAACTATTCATTTTAACCAAGCATATCGATCTCATTCACATCCACTCCACATATAACAGCTAGTTAGCCATCTGTCACCTGGATCGCTCTATTTACAACGGAGGTGACGCGTTAGCGTGCGCCTGTCTCATGACCTCTAGTGCTAGCTGGAAGGCTAGCTGGATACTCATCGTCCATAATGTGTAACGTTACGTGCCAGCAAACTAAGAAACAAACAGACGGGCATTGGAGGCCCGTCAGCAGTCATTCTTTCTGGCGGAGATCCGCGCGCCCTTTCAACTTAGGTCGGAGTTTACCATCGCATAAGTGCACTTCTGTATCAGTTCCTGAGCGAAACGTTTGTCCCATGTTGATGACGTATGAAGCGGTCTTTTCCTTTGTCCGTCCCACATTGATGACGTTTGGAAAGTGGGATTTCACTCGATTTCACTTATTTCGCTTATTGCAAACAATGAGTAGATTCGGCCGGCTGCCATCGGGACATGCAACTGAAGAAAAGTGTGAACAGTGGAGATCGATATGCTTGGTTAAAATGAATAGTTAAATAAGTAAATGTAAACTAATATGCAAAGCTCCTGGTTAGCTCCAGTTGTATATTTACAAATGTGTTATATCCAGCCATGTTCTCCTGAAGGAGAATGTCTGTCTGTTTCTTACATGAATGAATGCCTGAGAGGTTTGTATTTAACAGTATATTGTTTGCATCTTGCAATGAATATTGATATGTTCTTGATCACTTTGTGTTGTGTCTATTTGCCTTTTCTGTTGAAAAACTATGGGTTTTGAGGCACTGCTGGCCTTTCAATGTCATTTATAAATGCTTTATAAGGGATAAATAGTCCTCACTTTAGATGAGCTCACACAAAATACTTAATAAATGCTTTATAAGGCATAAATAGTCCTCACTTTAGATGAGCTCACACAAAATACTTTACTAAGGACTAGTAACTACCTTAATAAATCATTAATTAATCATGAATTGCAGTATTAATACGCATTTATAAAGCATATATTAACATAGTCCCTAACCATTAGTGCATATCTAAATCATTATATATATATATAAATGCATGAATAATGTACATCTAAATAAGTTATTAATCATTTACTAACACTTTATAAATGATCTTATTAATCATCTACAACTCCTCAATAATTGGTTTGTAAAATATATAATACTTCATTTACAAATGGGGAATCCATCATTTATAAAGTATGAAAACACAATAATGAAACACATAATAGACGAGCTTATTAATCAAGAATAAAACATTTATAACTGTTCTTATGAACTGCATACTAATGAATTATTAATGTAGGAACAATGCTTTATAAATGATGAATTAAGTGTTTACTCATGCTTAACTAATGCTTCATAGTGTGTAGTTATTATAAAGTGCTACCGTTTTCTTTTTATGTTTGTTAAATTCTCAGTAGCGATAACTAAATGATATGCTTATTATACATATTACAAACAAAAACACTTTAAAAACTCTAAAACAATAATTTAAACTAGAAAATCCCTAAAGAAATTTTGACAGTGTGGCTTCTACTGCCCGAAGACGTCGCAATATATATACACGCCGATGTTACCGGTAGTGTCGTTCAGGTTCGATTGAGATAGCGTTTCTCTCTTTTCTGCATTTTAGATTCATACTCTTGGATTGAATCTTGTATTCTGTACGAACCTCATTCTGAGCTTCATGTTAAGATACGGTTACTCTATGGGGCTTTTATTTTGAAAGGGTGGGACTGGGTGGGTGAGAGAAGGGGAGAGGAGACATATTCATAATGTTTGACACACAAACACAGAGGTTATTAAATGACAGGCTTCATCACAAGCATTCCAGTTAGAATTCATTCTGTGGGGCTTTTATTTTGAAATGGGAGGGGAGGGTTATCTAAAAATATCTAAGACCTGAATGACTGCATGATAGAGAGAGCCAGAGAGAGAGACACAAAGTGAGAGAGAGAGAGACACAGAGTGAGTGAGTGAGACAGGCAGACAGACAGGAGGTCTAACGATCTTTCCCTGAATATCTCTAATGTGTTCACTAATTAGCTGAATCACAAACACCTGTCCGTGAGATAAATTTGCCTCTACGAGTCTAACCATTCTTGGTTCAAGACTGATGTCTCTGGCAATCTTTCTCATTTGGAGATTGTCCTATGTTTAAACATTTTACAGCTTAACGAACTATTGTCCTGCTCTGCGATGTCTTTCCTCGTCTTGCCCTCTTGTGTCATGGTGTGTGTACATGTCACTCCAATCAGGAAACTTGTCAGAATACCCACATTTGATTGGCTGAGCTGCATCACTATATCTCTAAGTCATGTGTGTGGGTGTGTCTGTGAGTCTGTGTGTTTATCAACATCAACAGCTCAATCAGAATCACCTGTGTGCCTGCAGCCTGTTCATGGAGAAAAAGCAGGGAAACAAATCTCAAACAAATCCTCAAAACCCCCATAACCGTAGCTCCTATTGCTCCGATATTAATAAATGAGAGGAAGGCTGAGTTGAAGAACAGATCATGTGAAAATTGTGTCTCTAGTGTAAAAAATGTGGCTGAACAGGCGATTTAGAAATGTGGTACCGTGTTCTGTCGAAGATGTTTTTGAAGCAAGATTTAACATTGGTCTCTATGGAGCAGAAAGTTGGTTTTCCTCTCAATTAAAGGCTACTGTGCCAAATGTGTAAGTCGGTGGGATTCCACAGTCAGTTTTTTACGACAAGGACAAGATTAGCTACTTTTCCATCCAGAAATTATGCATGAAGAGTGAAAATTGTGGAGTCAGTGGCAAAAGACAAATATTTTTTCACAATAATTTCAAGCTCCTCTTCACTCTAGCGGTGACATCACGCACTCTAAACTGCGCAATACACACCCATTATAAAGTCAGAAACAGACCCAAATTTTCCTGAAACTTAATCTGTGACTTCATGAAAACTGTGCTAGCTATCAAAATGTCCATTTGGCTCAATAATGTCCAGCGTTTTGTCTACGTTTTAAACTTTGAATAATTTGTCTACGTTAAAGTATGGCTAGTCAATATGGACCCAAAGTTACGAGTTTTTTTGCTCTCTTCACGCCGAAACCCCATTCAAGTGAATGGAGAAATTTTGCTCAGTTTTTGGGGATTTTCGGGAAAACCGCTGGGCGAATCTCTCCGAAAAATACTTAGCACACTATTCCCGACCAGGCCGCACATCTGGATGTATTTTTCGCGCCGCTGTTGGCAACGCTGTGTGAGGAGAAGCGCGCCAAACTTCCTGGATAATAATAATAATAATACTAGAAAATTTCGCAAGAAATTTTGACAGTGTGGCTTCTACTGCCCGAAGACGTTGCAATACATATATAGGCTACACGCCGATATTACCGGTAGTATCGTTGAGATTAAATTGAGATATTACTTCTCGCTTTTCTGCATTTTAGATTCATACACTTGGATTGAATCTTGTATTTGTGGGGCTTTCATTTTGAAAGGGTGGGACTGGGTGGGTGAGAGGAGACAGAATCATAATGTTTGACACTAAAATGACAGGCTTCATCACAAGCATTACAGTTAGAATTAATTCTGTGGGGCTTTTATTTTGAAATGGGGGGGGGGGGGGGGGGTGAAAGGGGAAAAGTCCTCTAAAAATATCTAAGACCTGAATGACTGTATGATAGAGAGAGACAGAGAGAGAGAGAGAGACAGACAGAAAGAGAGAAGAGAGACAGAAAGAGAGAGACCGAGTGAGTGAGTGAGACAGCCAGACAGACATACATGAGGTCTAACAATGCCTTTGACTGAATATCTCCAAGTCATGTGTGTGTGTAGAGACAGACAGAGAGCGTGTGTGTAACTGGTTGCCATTGTGAGGACGCACCTGGTGTTAGAGGCAGACTGATTAAGAAACATTGCAGTAATCAGTGATTTTGAACAAAACCCCTTCCTCCTTTTAACAAAAAGCAGGAGTCTGAGTGCCAAAATATGGATATCGTGAGAAAGATAAGACTCTCCTGAACGCGGTAATGTGGTTTTTATGTTTGTGGTGTTAAAAATGTGAGATCCAGAGCAATATACAAAACTGGTACCGTCTGCTTTCTTTGAGAAATGAGTGGTCAGATTTAACATGGAGTCTAATGGAGCAGTTGGTTGGCGTTCATGTCGCTCTGCGGCTCTTTGAGCCAAATGTGTAAGTCTGTTGGATTCCATAGACATCTGTGTGCGACAGCACAACATTTCCAAGCTTTTTGGCCAAAAATGGTGTATAAAGAGTAAAAATTGTGGGACCTGGAGCAATTTGTTTTGAAAAATCACAGAATATTTTCCTGCTTTTCCATATCAAATGTATTATTGTTAGATTAATTAAGTGTCCAGTGCCATACACTTTGTTTTGTCCAGTTTGATATATTCTTGTAATGTTCAATTTGAACATAGTTGAAGGAAATTATTTTAATAAAAGAGTTGAATTATTAATTTACTTATATTCGTTAATTTTTCCAATAAATGTCCAATTACATCAGCACATTCATTATTTTAGTGTTATAGTTGTGGGTAATTATTAAAGCATCTTTTATTACCTACAAATAGACACCAAGATCATTCAAATCGGGGAAATACAAAGTTTTATTAAGAAAACTAATTTTCGGGAGGCCCAATTGGTGGCCATCTTGAAAAATAGCCGCCATCTTGGATTTTTGAATGGCCAATCAGGCAGGTTTGACCAGATACCTCTGGAGAACAACCACCAAATTTCATGCTTGTATCATAATTTGCACGATTAATCTACTATCTGCCCCACTACATTGAATCAACTGAAAACATTACACAATCATTTATATCAGTATTTTAAGAGGATTTATATTTTTATATATATATATATATATATGGTTACATATAGTTTCATTTCTTTGCCATATTTTAAGGATCATCAGAAATCATTACATTCATAAATTCAAAGATAAACATTCAATCTCGTATCCATAGTAACGATGCCATCAAGGACTCCATGGATAAGAATGGTGTCATGATGACATCATTGGAAGTTCCGGAATTAATTTAGTTTACATGCCTGTGCCTTTCCTCAGACATTTCATACAGATATCAAGTTGCTTCAGAGACACATTTGAGAATTGCATTGGAAAACTCACACAGTATTTCAAAGCACACATCAAATTTGTTCAGAAACACATTTGACAATGGCAATGGCAAGCTCACTGAGCAGAAAAAAACCCCAAAAAGCGCTGGAGGAGATGGAATTAAATTCCAAAGAGGTTGAACCTCCAATGAATTTTTACCTAAGTTCACTGGAGGAACAAGTACGATGTGAACTGTTGGATAGCGTGGCGAGGCTCACCCAAACAACAACTGAGGGGAGAGTCCTCCTAGAAATTGATGAAGACTGTCTGCAACATTTTCTAGATGTTCTCCATGAAAAAAACAAAACCACGAAATCCCAGGTACAGCTCATCGCATCCTTTCAAGCACAAGAGGAGGAAGCAGCAATGCAGACTCTGGAAAAAGCCCAGGCTATCCATCAAGCCCAGATGGACGAACAGAGAGCGGAGACAAACAGGATCGCAGCAGCTCTGAAGGAAACACAGGACCTGCTGGAGACTGAGCGTCATGTTCAGCCAAAAACTACCACCGAGGGGGCGATGGAGATATCTTTCGTTCGAGCACAAGAGCAAGAAGCTGCAAAGCAGACTCTGGAAAAAGCTCAGGCTTTACATCAAGCCCAGATGGACGAACAGAGAGCGGAGACAAACAGGATCGCAGCAGCTCTGAAGGAAACACAGGACCTGCTGGAGACTGAGCGTCACAAGGAGGCTCTTAAGAAGGCCAAGCAGAAGCTGAAGACTTTAAGTCTACAATGGCAAATCAAGAAGCCTTCCCTCTCACCAGACCAGCCAAAAGACTCTGACCACTTTCACTCCCAGGTGGAGGTCATTGCTTTCGTTCGAGCACAAGAGCAGGAAGCAGCCAAGCAGACTCTGGAAAAAGCCCAGGCTTTACATCAAGCCCAGATGGATGAACAGAGAGCGGAGACAAACAGGATCGCAGCAGCTCTTGAAGAAACACAGGACCTGCTGGAGACTGAGCAGTACAACCAAAAACAGGCTGAAACTACCACCGAGGAGGCAATGGAGACATCTGAGAACCTCTGTTTAAGACTTGATGAACTGTTAGATGTCAAAAATAAGCTCAGGGCAGCTCTTCGTAAGGCTAAGCAGACGCTGCAGAGATTGCAGGCAGCCCATGAAGGCCAGCTGGAGGAGCAGAGAGCGGAGACAAACAGGATCGCAGCAGCTCTCAAAGAAACACAGGACCTGCTGGAGACTAAAACTACCACCAAGTCTGAGTTGGAGATATCTAAGAACCTCTGTCAGGCTAGAATTGTCGAACTATTAGATGTCAACAGTAAGCTCAAGGCAGCTCTTGATGAGGCTGAGCTGGAGCTGAAGAATAGACATCTACTGTGGCAAGAGGAGAAGTCTTCCTTCTTAGACCAGAACAAAAAAGCCTGTGAACTTTACCATACCCAGGTGAAGATCACAGCTGAATTTGGAAGAAAGGAGAGGGAGGCTAAGCAGACGCTGCAGAGATTCCAAGCAGCCCATGAAGCCCATGAAGCCCACTGCCAACATCTTTAAATGAGATCCGTGCGCTACCTCTGAGATTCTGAAAATCGCCCCATAGCGCCAGACCTCTAAACGTGGATCTCATTTGCACTCAGCTTTTGACAGTGATTTGCCTTCATGATTTTGGGCTATACAAAAATAAATTGAATTTAATTGAATTGAATTGAATGTTTGTGTTTGAATTATGTCATGCTTGTATTTTAATGTGTAAAAATACATTTTGATGTATAAATTCATGGACAATCACTGATGAGTTCTCATTTGCACCCAACAGCCTGAAAATATACAGTAAGTTGGCTCAACTGATTTAACATGTTGGTCCAAATATAGTGTCTTTGGATATAAATATAGTGTCTTTAGTCTGTTGGTCATCTAAAGAGAATAATTCAATTAAAAACACCTGAACATTACGTTTTGCAACATTTTGCTGGTTTAGTACGAGTCTAAAGTGGCTTGAGAACTTAAGGCAAGAAGGTTAATTTAATGTCTCAGCACCTTTCAAACTGCAATTCAAGGTTTTATGGCAAGGAAATGCATTAGAAAGGTTAATATATCTGGCATCCAGCAGCAGAAGAGAGCAGAGGGCTGTAAAGACCCGCTGACGACATCATCAACTGTCTGCAGAGACCTGAAGCCCCGCCCACGCTGCTGCACAGAGCACCAACGCTTGTATAGTATTAATTATCGTTAATATTATTTATTTATTCAGATGCATCGATACCGAAACATATTTCTGATATCAGTCCAAAACTGACTCAAATAGCTGAATCAGCTATCGGTGACGACATGCAGATCTGGTATTGGATACCAATATTTAAATAATTAACAATTCAGTACATTTTTATCTATGTATTTATTCGTCTAATTTTGTTTTTCAAAGTTAGGAAAGCAATGTTTAAGTCAAGCCTGATTTTGCCTTAGACACAAAATAATGATTTTAGGAACTTCCACACAGTGAGGCATACAGCTTATTAATCTAACACTGGTATCAGATCGGTACTCGGTATCGGCCGATACACAAAACCCAGGTTTCATTATCGGTATAGGGACGGAAAAAGTCAGATCCTTGTATCTCTATTTATTTATTTCATGTATTTATTTATACATTGATGTGTTTACATACGTACATTTAAAAACGTAGGTATCATATACTGTATATATATATATATAAAATTGTGAATCAATTAGTATCGTGGTTGATCTGCTGTTCAGAGGCAGTTTATAGAATAACATCGGCAGTGAATTAAAATCACTGGCAGTCAGAAGTGAGATCTGAACCCACGCCTCCATACAAACACATACTAACTTTACACAGGTTCAGGTGGTTATATGTGCATGTAGGTGTGAAGGTAGGTGACTTTGGACCTACCTGACTTTACAAAGCTGGTCATCTCGTGGTCTTCAAACTGTGCTCCCTTTTAAAATCAGGTCCCACCATCGTTTGTCTTCAGATCGCTGGATCCACGATATAGGTAATGCCAATTTACGTCAACGTTCTGAAAGAGTTTTTACAAACAGTTCATCTTGCGTTGGTTTTGTGCAAATGTTACACACTGAATGATGATGATGTCCATTCAGTTTTCCAGATGGATTTATTGTGCTGTGAATACAACAAGACAGTCTCAGATGAATATCTGCTTCTGCGATCTCGACTGTCCTTTTTGGTCTAGCTCGCTTATCTTAGACAAGAATTAAATGAATTGTGAGCACACAACCTGAAATATACAGCCTAACAAACTACTGCTTATATCTGTCACAGGACACACCATTTATCTGTACATAACCTTACATGGGAACAATACAATTATCAGGCCAAGTTACTGACGTTACAATGGCGCTAAACCGCTAGCGCGCGAATAGCCTCGTTTAGCTAATGATGCTAGCCTTAGTTAGCCGCCCTACGTTTCAGTATTAAACACTTTGTAAACATCAAAACATGGCACTGCAATGGCGAGCGAACTTAATATAAATGTATATGGCACTTGTGTACTTCTCTCACCTGTGAATACGACAAGACAGTCTCAGATGAATATCTGCTTCTGTGATCTCGATTGTCCTTTCTGGTCTAGCTCGCTCATTTTAGACAAGAATTACAGCGCCAGTCACACCAAAACCCGCTACTGCCACCTATTGGCGAACATGAGTACTGTAGCTACTTTAGGTGAAAGTAGGTGAGTTTAAAAGTCACACAAAGCGTTTTAAATTATAAAAATCCCTAAAGAAATTTTGACAGTGTGGCTTCTACTGCCCGAAGACGTCGCAATATATATACACGCCGATGTTACCGGTAGTGTCGTTCAGGTTCGATTGAGATAGCGCTTCTCTCTTTTCTGCATTTTAGATTCATACTCTTGGATTGAATCTTGTATTCTGTACGAACCTCATTCTGAGCTTCATGTTAAGATACGGTTACTCTATGGGGCTTTTATTTTGAAAGGGTGGGACTGGGTGGGTGAGAGAGGGGGAGAGGAGACATATTCATAATGTTTGACACACAAACACAGAGGTTATTAAATGACAGGCTTCATCACAAGCATTCCAGTTAGAATTCACTCTCTGGAGCTTTTATTTTGAAATGGGAGGGGGGTTCTCTAAAAATATCTAAGACCTGAATGACTGCATGATAGAGAGAGCCAGAGAGAGAGACACAAAGTGAGAGAGAGAGAGACACAGAGTGAGTGAGTGAGACAGGCAGACAAACAGGAGGTTTTCCTGAATATCTCTAACTCATGTGTGTCCATGTTCACTAATTAGCTCAATCACAAACACCTGTCCATGAGATAAATTTGACTCTACGAGTCTAACCATTCTTAGTTCAAGACTGATCTCTCTGGCAATCTCTCATTTGGAGATTGTCCTATGTTTTAACATTTTACAGCTTAACGAACTATTGTCCTGCTCTGCGATGTCTTTCCTCGTCTTGCCCTCTTGTGTCATGGTGTGTGTACATGTCACTCCAATCAGGAAACTTGTCAGAATACCCACATTTGATTGGCTGAGCTGCATCACGTATATCTCTAAGTCATGTGTGTGGGTGTGTCTGTGAGTCTGTGTGTTTATCAACATCAACAGCTCAATCAGAATCACCTGTGTGCCTGCAGCCTGTTCATGGAGAAAAAGCAGGGAAACAAATCTCAAACAAATCCTCAAAACCCCCATAACCGTAGCTCCTATTGCTCCGATATTAATAAATGAGAGGAAGGATGAGTTGAAGAACAGATCATGTGAAAATTGTGTCTCTAGTGTAAAAAATGTGGCTGAACAGGCGATTTAGAAATGTGGTACCGTGTTCTGTCGAAGATGTTTTTGAAGCCAGATTTAACATTGGTCTCTATGGAGCAGAAAGTTGGTTTTCCTCTCAATTAAAGGCTACTGTGCCAAATGTGTAAGTCGTGGGATTCCACAGTCAGTTTTTTACGACAAGGACAAGATTAGCTACTTTTCCATCCAGAAATTATGCATGAAGAGTGAAAATTGTGGAGTCAGTGGCAAAAGACAAATCTTTTTTTCACAAGAATTTGAAGCTGCTCTTCACTCTAGCGGTGACATCACGCACTCTAAGCTGCGCAATACACACCCATTATAAAGTCAGAAACAGACCCAACTTTTCCTGAAAATGAATCTGTGAGTTCATGAAAACTGTGCTAGCTATCAAAATGTCCATTTGGCTCAATAATGTCCAGCGTTTTGTCTACGTTTTAAACTTTGAATAATTTTTCTACGTTAAAGTATGGCTAGTCAATATGGACCCAAAGTTAAGAGTTTTTTTGCTCTCTTCACGCCGAAACCCCATTCAAGTGAATGGAGAAATTTTGCTCCGTTTTTGGGGATTTTCGGGAAAACCGCTGGGCGAATCTCTTATAAAAGTCATAGCACACTATTCCCGACCAGGCCGCACATCTGGATGTATTTTTCGCGCCGCTGTTGGCAACGCTGTGTGAGGAGAAGCGCGCCAAACTTCCTGGATAATAATAATATTATTATTAATCCCGCAGGATTACAGTCAGTGTGCTTTGGCACAGGCAGTTTTACTGCCTTTGTGCCACAAAGCCACACTGAATGAATCATTTCTTTTTGTGGTATGTTGGTCAGACACATATGCAATGCTGATTACCGTAATATGTGTGGTATTTGTTATAAATGTACGTTGGTACATAGAGGGTGATAAGAAGCTGTACATGGAGGGACTTAAAAACAATACAGCCAGTTATATTTGTTATAGTGTACCGGGCCCCAGGTCTGTATTCTGAATTTCTATCAGAGTTTTCTCAGTTTTTGTCAACTCTGGTCCTTAAAACAGATAAAGTAATTATTGTAGGTGACTTTAATATTCATGTGGATGTCGAGAATAATAGCCTTAGTAATGCGTTTATCTCATTATTGGATTTGATTGGCTTCTGTCAGAGTGTACAGAAACCCACTCACTGTTTTAACCCTCGACCTGGTTCTGACTTATGGCATCTCAATAGAAGATTTAATAGTCTTTCCACAGAACCCTCTCTTGTCGGACCATTATCTAATAACTTTTGAATTCCTACTAACTGAGTGTGCGCCATTAAGCAAGAGTTACTACACTAGATGTCTATCTGATGGTGCTGTAGCTCAGTTTAAAGAAGCGATTCCATCTTTATTCAACTCAATACCATGCTTCAATATAACAGAGGACTCCTGTGATAACTTTAGTCCGACCCAGATTGATCATCTTGTCGATAGTGCTACAAGCTCACTGAGAAGGACACTAGACTCTATTGCTCCTCTAAAAAAGAAGTTAATAAAACAAAGGAGGTTCGCCCCATGGTATAACCCTCAAACCCGTAAATTAAAGCAGACATCGCGAAAACTTGAAAGGACATGGCGTTCCACTAACTTGGAAGAATCTCGGTTAGTCTGGCGAGACAGTCTTAAGATATATAAGAAGGCCCTCCGTAATGCTAGAGCAGCCTATTACTCATCGTTAATAGAGAAAAATAAGAACAACCCCAGGTTTCTCTTCAGCACTGTAGCCAGGCTGACAGAGAGTCACAGCTCTGTTGAGCCGTGTATTCCTATAGACCTCAGTAGTAATGACTTCATGAACTTCTTTAATGATAAGATCATAACTATTAGAGAGAGCATTAACAATGTACTGCCCTCGACTAGTACCGATCTTTCCTCAAATAGGGTACCCTTAGAAACAGCTGCAAACCCTGATATATGTTTAGATGGCTTTACTCCCATCGATCTTGATAAATTAACTTCAACAATTTCTAAGTCTAAACCTTCTACCTGTCTCTTGGATCCTATACCGACTAGAC
Organism: Leptoclinus maculatus; assembly: GCA_032191485.1. Classification (NCBI taxonomy): domain Eukaryota; kingdom Metazoa; phylum Chordata; class Actinopteri; order Perciformes; family Stichaeidae; genus Leptoclinus; species Leptoclinus maculatus. Next base: position 441,231 of record JAVDOI010000004.1, read on the forward strand.
TGCTTAAAGAAGTGCTACCATTAATTAGCACGTCTCTACTAGATATGATCAACCTGTCTTTACTAACAGGCCATGTACCACAGTCCTTCAAAGTAGCTGTAATTAAACCTCTTCTTAAGAAGCCCACTCTCGACCCAGAGGTGTTGGCTAACTATAGACCGATCTCCAACCTTCCATTCCTCTCTAAGATCCTTGAGAAAGCAGTAGCTAATCAGTTGTGTGACTTTCTACATAACAATAGTTTATTTGAGGATTTTCAGTCAGGATTTAGAAAGCATCATAGCACAGAGACAGCTCTGGTAAAAATAACTAATGACCTTCTAATTGCATCAGACAAAGGACTTGTCTCTGTTCTTGTCTTGTTAGACCTTAGTGCTGCGTTCAACACCATAGACCATTATATCCTGTTACAGAGACTAGAACATTATATTGGCATCAAAGGAACCACACTGAACTGGTTTAGATCCTATTTATCGGATCGATCTCAGTTTGTATATGTAAACGATGAAGCCTCGATGAGGACCAACGTTAGTTATGGAGTTCCACAAGGTTCTGTGCTTGGACCAATTTTGTTCACCTTATATATGCTTCCTTTAGGTAATATTATCAGAGAACACTCCATAAAGTTTCATTGTTATGCAGATGATACTCAATTGTATATATCGATTAAACCAGATGAAACCAACCAGCTCACTAAACTGCAAGCATGTCTAAAGGACATAAAAACCTGGATGACCTGCAACTTCCTGATGTTCAGACAGAACTGAAGTTATTCTACTAGGCCCAGAACACCTTCGAAATCAGTTATCTAATGACATAGTTTCTCTAGATGGCATTGCGCTGACATCCAGCTGCACCGTAAAGAATCTTGGAGTCATTTTTGATCAGGACTTGTCTTTTAATTCTCAGATAAAACAAATTTCTAGGACTGCCTTTTTTCACCTACGTAATATTTCAAAAATCAGACACATCTTGTCTCATAGCGATGCAGAGAAATTAGTTCATGCATTTGTTACCTCTAGACTAGATTACTGCAATTCCTTATTTTCAGGCTGCTCTAATAAATCTCTTAAATCTCTCCAGCTGATTCAGAATGCTGCAGCTCGTGTACTAACAAGAACTAAGAAAAGAGATCATATTACTCCTGTATTAGCTTCTCTGCACTGGCTCCCTGTAAAATCTAGAATAGAATTTAAAATTCTTTTACTCACCTACAAAGCCCGAACTGGTCGGGCACCATCATATCTTAAAGAGCTTATAGTACCATATTATCCTACTAGGGAGCTGCGCTCCACTAATTCAGGGTTACTTGTAGTTCCTAGAGTCTTAAAGAGTAGGATGGGAGCCAGAGCCTTCAGTTACCAAGCTCCTCTTTTGTGGAACAAGCTTCCCGTTTCAGTCCGGGGGGCAGACACACTCACCACATTTAAGAGTAAGCTCAAGACTTTCCTTTTTGATAGTGCTTATAGTTAGGGCTGGCTCAGGTCTGCCTTGGACCAGCCCTTAGACAAACTGGTATAGGCTTAGATTACAGGGGGACTTCCTAGGATACACTGAGCTCCTCTCTCCTCTTCTTCATCTCTGTCTGTATGAATTGATGTCCCATTAATGCTCACTACTAACTCTACTTCTTCCCCGGAGTCTTTGTGCTTTCTCGCCTCACAGGTTCCCATGGATCGTGGTTTCATCTGGACTCTGGTCCTTCCACCCGCCATGGCCCTGCAGATACCTACTACCAATTTTTATTATTAACATTATTAACCCTATTACCGTTACCACTAATGCACATTACTGACTTTGTTTCTTCCCCGGAGTCCCTGTGCTTTCTCTCCTCGCAGGTTTCCATGTATCGTGGTTTCATCTGGACCCTGGTCCTTCCTCCCGCCTTAACCCTGCTGACTCCCACTAATAAATAACACTCTTATTATTACTTACATTACTATTTCATATTACCGGTACCATTAATGCACATTATTGACCAGCTTCTTCACCAGAGTATCTGTGCTTTATCGCCTCGCAGGTACCTCTGGATCCGGGTTGTACTTGGACCTGGTCTTTCCTCCTGCCGTGGTTCTGTCACACATTGAATGTGTTGAAATTACATTGCATGTGTTGTAATTCTGTTATGCTGTTCAACACTTGACATCTATTGCACTTCTGTCCATCCTGATAGAGGATCCCTCCTCTGTTGCTCTCCCTAAGGTCTCTTCCTCTTTTCTCCCCGTTAAAGGGGTTTTTGGGGGAGTTCTTCCTGTTCCGATGTGAGGGTTCCGGAACAAGATGATGTCATGTGTACATATTGTAAAGCCCTTTGAGGCAAATTTGTAATTTGTGATTTTGGGCTATACAAAATAAATTGAATTGAATTGAATTGAATTGAACGTAGGACCCAGGTGAATGTAGGTGAAGGAAACAGGAAGAGACGCCACACAAACAGCTGTTCACCGCTGCCGGCCGGTTCTTGTGTTCAAAATGTCCGCTTAATTAAAAAAAACTGCGTTAACGCGCGCTAAAATAATATTCAGCTTTAACGTGATAATAACGCGTTAACTTGCCCAGCCCTAGTTATCATATATCAAAAGATCATATTAGGAATTGATTCTAAAGATTGGTGTCAGAGCCAGGTATATCTCAATGCATTGAACGGCTACAATAGATGACCTGCGTTTCTCTGCACAAGCAGGTGAAAATTAGGAGTGTGTGAATGTGAAAAATGATGAAGGCGAAATAATTTACAAGACACTAACACATCTGTTGTTGCATCTTTAATCTCTATTCTCTTACTGACAAAGAGCAGAGCACCAAACATCTAGGGAGCAGTTTCTCATTGTTAGCCGGCAGCGGTCATATCAGCTGCTTATTAATATTAATTCCATGACTAACTTGATGGGAGAGGACTAAATTAAACTGTGCTAGTATTAAGGTGCTCTTTACAAGGAGGTGTCCATCTGTACACCACGGTATAAAATGTATAATAGTGGTGGTCGTGATGGGTCTGCTCTGGTTAAGTCTGGTTAATCGTGTCAGTTTCTGGAGTTGCATTTTTGCGGTTAAACTTTCATTCATCTCGTCTAACTGTGTGTCCTTCACATAGCTCATGAACCGTTCATCCGATCTTCACACTGCAGGTGTATTGCTGGGGACTCGAGGACGGGCAGTGTTGAAGTCGGTGCAATCTGGACATGCAACATGTTCAAGTTGAATTAACTTTGAATACACATACTATAGCGGTTTGTGCAGCAGTGGGGGCGGGGCTTCAGGGCTCTGTGGACTGTCCATCCCTCATCATATTAGAATTGAGAGCTCCACCTTAAACAGTTGTTAAGCAAACGTCAGTACATTGTGCTGAAAATGCCTCTCTTTAACTCTTCACATGAATTAAAGATTTGAATGCATGACTTTTACTGTGCGATATTAATTGTTAATAGTTTTACTTCAGAAAAAAAAGTTTTGATCAGCCTTCTTCTTCTACCACTGCTAACACCAACATTCACAGTTTGTAAAAGGTTAAAGGTGAAGCTAGACCCACTAAATCCCACCCTGAAAACTAAATTGGTTCATAGGAAAAAACACCAGGGATATGAAAAGGCCCCAAAGCACTTCAAAAATACTTTGTACTTCTACTTTCTAAAACACATTGTAGTAAAACAGACTGGTTACATTACAGATTCACATTTTACTCACAAAATATATATTAATTGAAATATAAATAATTATTATTCATTTAACTATCCAGCATTATGAATTGAAAGGTCGATTGATTGAGATTGATTTCAACACACACAGAGGAACAGAGACTTCTCTGCTCAGGTAGACATTACTCATCAATATCTACATAGATACTTGTTTGATGCTATATTAATGTTCACAATGTTGAATGCTGTTAACAACATTGTGCGGATAATGCCTCTCTTTCACTCTTCACAGTAAACATTTCAATGTAGTACTGTTACTGTACGGTATTGCAATGTCGTCTTACTTCAGAGTAAAACATTGTAAACTATATTTAGAAGACAGAGAAATGTTACTGGTTACGTTGAAGATTCAGATTTCACTCACAAAGTATAATTCTTATGAATTAACCTATCGAGCACTATAAATTGAAAGCTCCACTTTGAACAGCCGGTAAGTGAATTTAAAGGTGCAAGATCAGAGATCAGGAACATTTTGATTGCCTCTCAATGGCTCTCAACATGCCGATGGCAAGCAGGCGGCTCATGATATCAATGCTGTCAATGCTCACAGCGCTAATGGTGCAAACTACGGCGAAAGTCCTGACAGAGCTTACCTGAGGGGGAATAAGTGATGTCATGGCAGAGGTTTTCCATCAGCTGCAAAGAGCAAAACACCTGCTGTGACATCATTAATGGGGTGTGGTCACCCTGGACAGAAGGTCAGAATCCATTATTGACATTTCTAATTAGAAAGTCAGTCAAATGACCACAAAATCAAGCAAAAATCCCATAAAGCGATGCAAAATGACTGGAAAGAGACATCAATGACTATAGATGCAAAACAACCCCAAAAAACTACAGAGACACAAAACGACTACAAAAAGACAGAAACTGACTACAAACATGTTTTCTAAGAGGCTCTTATTTGTTAACAATTTAACAACATTCATAACTGCACACCTCATTAATGATTTATTAAGTATAACTGCAGACTGGATGACCTAGAAAATGTGAAACCCTTACCCTTTATTATTGATATTTATCACTGAAGACCTGATGACTCATCAGACAGTGTGAAACATTTAATCCTTTATAAATGACTTATGATGGTAGAGAAAGGACCTGGCAACCCAAAATGAATGACTCATGAATGATTTTCAAAGCATTAGTAAATGTATTAACAATGGATGAAGCCATTAATAAATGTTATAATAGGCCAACACAATTACAACAATTGTATTTTTAAAATGTCAGCGGCAACAGCGTGTGGCTGGTTTTCACCTTGTGTGTGTGTGTGTGTGTGTGTGTGTGGTCCTGGAGACTCCTTTACTTTGCCAGGTGATTTGTTTGTTGACAGATTTTGTCAACACATTAGCGTCACAGCCGTATATGATTCAGTCATAAAGGTGTACAGGTGTTTACAGGTGTTTTCCTTGTGTAATAATGTTTACACAAGATGTTTTCTTGATATTTTTGCTGTTGGTACTCGTTCCATTCTTTTACACCAACATCTTAGGGAGAAGCCACTCTTCTCCTCTTGCCGCATGTTCCCCCTGCTCAGTTTCCCTCCTTGTCCTTTGTTCATCTCCCTGATGAGGAGATCAGGATCAGATGTGTCCCACACCAATGCTCTCCTGAAGGAGTGGGTGGAGCCTTCTGGCTGGAATGTAGATTCCAGCAACTACCCTGCCCCTCAGGCCCTTACAGGAAGAAACCTTAGAGAGAGCAACAGAGGAGGATCCTCTATCAGGATGGACAGAAGTGTGACAGATGTCATGTGTACAGAACGAACATAACAGAGTTACAACACATTCAATGCATATGACATAATGATTCATACAATGAGGGCAGTAAGCATAATAATGATGGAAACATTACGACTACTAATAATAACAGCAGCAGTGGATGTAGACAATGATAACAAAAGCAGTAATGGTATCAGTAATAGTGATGTGACTAATAATACTAATAATCATAGTAATTGTGGGTGTCAGCAGGGCCATGGCAGGAGGTAGGACCACGGTCTCTAAAGGATGCAGGAAATTAAGTGTTTGACACTTCATGTTGGACCCCCAGACCCCCCACTTAACATGTGTCCCCCTAATGTTGAAACTAAATCTGCGCTCTATTCCTTGCCCCGACCGACTCCACAATCTCCTCCTCTCCTTCTTTTGAGGTTTTAGGAAGCAGAGGAGTGACGGAGACTGACCAAAACTTGGTTCTTGTATTAAAACACAAGATATATATGTCCATGTTGGGTTGAGTTCTTATGACTGTAAACATCATTTTTATTCAATTCATACATGGAAGCATCTGCACACATTTGATTTCTCCAATAGTTTTTTTTGTGTTTTTCTCATAATTTATCCCGTCTGTATCGGGAATAGAAAGTGGTTAGATCATTTGCCAGAGTACTTATTACCCAAACAGATCTGTATTCTTTAATGTAGCAGCACTGATAAACATCATCACCAACAGATAGTAATTGGATAATATTTTTCATACTTGCAGAGTTTTATTGTGTGTATTTATTTGTAATCTATTTGTATTGCCTTTTCATCATAGACAGAACACATACATACAAAAAGGGAAAAACAAAAACATGAAAAGGATCCGGATTGCTATGTGTCCTTCTTTTCCTGTCTTATGGTTGACACGTAAACATCGTCCATTTCCTTCACTTCTCACGACATTGCTCCTCTTGAGCTCATATACTATGAGTTCACGGTTCCATATCATATCAGGTATTCACAATTATCAGCCACCCATCTGGTGATGGTGGTTCTGCCTTGTACCATCTCTTCATAATAGCCTTCTTACAAGCTGCTAGCAACATTTTCAGTAGATACTCTTAACACAATATCTGCTGTCACATTACCAAAGTACAAAACATACATGACTTAGGTATATCATAGCCCAGAATTTCTCTAAAACTGTACAATTTCAGGACATAACCAAAATACATGGAAGTGGTCTACATTTACTGCCCCACATTTCCTCCAACATGGTTGGACAATAGACAGATATTTGCTTGTAATATGCGGAGTAATAAATAATCTAATTACATTCTTTCAACAATGTTCTCTCCAAGGAGGTAAAGGACTATTTTGTTCTCCATATATACAAACATTCATCTTCTGTAATATTCACATCAAGTTCTTTTTCCCATTTTAGTTTTACATAAAATGTTGTGCTTCCTAATTTTTCCATCAGATGTAGATATAATTATATATTAATTTTTATTGTAAAATCCAATTATGGCTCTTATAATTCCATTTTTATCCAATTTGATTCAATTCCTCTCCAATTAAATTTTTTCATGTTTTATTTCTCTGTCAAAAAAAATCCTTAATTGCAGATATCTGAAGTGGTCGTGGTTATTTAATGAATACTTGTCTTCTGCTCCTGGACACTCACAACACTCCCATCTTTAATTAAAGTGCATATTGCTGTTATTCCATTTGGAAGAATCCCCGGGATAAAATATATGTCATAGGCTATCCATGGAAGAAGCCTGAGCTCTTCTTCTAATCAGTTTTTTTGTAATAATTTATACCACATATCGAACATAAATCGGGTGACAGCATCCACCTGTTTCAGTAAATATCTCCAATAAGGCTTCGTTCTAGATTTTTTTACTTCATAGTCATTGGTATAACAAGAAATTACTGGTTTTGCGCTGCATGGAAATATTCCCTATGGTTTGGTAATGACATGCCCCCTTTATGTTTTTCAATCTATAAGTTTTAAATTTGACTCCTGACCTTTGACCATTCCATATAAACCTTACAATAACTTTATCCCAGGCCCTGAATTGTTTCTCAGGGATCTCAATTGGTAGTGACTGAAAGAAATAGTCTTGGAAGTATGCTAATTGTTATAGTATCTGTCTATATCCAGTGGAATAACAGCCCACCTCTCCATATCACTTCTAATGTCCTGATCCACTTTATTATAGTTAGCTTTATATAGATCATCAATACCTTTTGTTATAGAAACCCCGAGATATGTCATTCTTATAGAATTCCAATTTAAGTGTTTGAAATGTAAGTGTTTGTTGAATAATTTTGGATGATTTGTTATTAATGTTTAAATCCAGTGGCGGGCCATGTATTTTATACCTGGGCCTTCTGTGCTGTCCTACTGTGGCGTCATAATGACGGGAGCTACGGTTATTTGTTTCTAGGGGTGTAACATCACGTATTCGTATTAAACCGTTCGGTACGAGGCTTACGAACCGAACAATACGTTTGAATAATACTAGTGCATTTGGAAAATACAGAAGCTTAAATTGTGGGAAATATAATGTTTTTGGTGGACTGCGCTCACGTAACAGACAACGGGCTGTGACCTTTTGAACCCGGAACAATAACAAAAAACAGCTGAGGCCCCGCGTGTGTTCAGGGAGGCTAAGCTAAACTAGCTTAGCGGGGGAACAACTGCGGCACACAATCTACGAACTCTCCCCGCAGCGTTTAGCTGTTCCCTACTGATTCAGACAGGGCTAAAGCAATCGCCACATAATCCCCATTTCTCCAGACCATCATGTTTGCTTTGTAAAAAGAAAACAACAGCCCGAAGGGATTCAATTGTCCAGACAATAACCCCGTGCATGACGGGATGCTTCGTAATTAATGGACAATGCATATAGTCCAAATCAATGTAATTAACACAATGACAAGAACAAACTCACAAGAACCAGTCACATATATTTATATGACAACAAAGCAACAAATCAATCCAGCAACGCTGCAGCGCTAGAGCACGAGCCATTCATATCATTCATAAAAACGACACGACAGACAAATTAACACAGTAGTAGCGCTACTGCAGATGTAAAAAAAACAAAAGCAGTTGACTTACCAAAGCTGCCTTCACTTAAAGACAAAGTCCATCCTCCTTTGTTAACAAAGTCAGTAACTCCTAAATCCGTTTATCCTCCTCCTTCAGCCATTGAGTGTTAAAAAAACAGAATCTACACCAAGCAAAATGCTAAAAATGTCATAACTTCTCTTACATATGTTTCAACCTGAACTGTTACTAAACATTAAGATCTGCTAGCTAGCTTTCTGTTTGACAAAAGTCACGCTGGCCCACTGACCAATCACGGCGCACGTTAATGCAGACGTACTTAGGAGATTACCTGAGTACCTCTGGCATGTCAAAGAATACGCCCAACATGCCCAACTAAAGATCTGATTGGTTGAAGACTATGACAATCAACAATATCGTCCTCATTCACTTTAATCTGCTAAGGCTCTCTAGAGGGCCTCGGGCCTCTCTTACATAGAGACATAGGGGCTGAATCTGATTGGATAAAAGCTCTCCTTAAAACAAGCTGTGCTGGAAGCAGAGCAACAGAGGAAGACAGTAGCTGTGCAATGAGATAATAAGATAATGGGAAAAAAATTATTATACATGTACGTAGTGTATTTGTGAAAATTTATTAAATTATAATATAGCGATAAGTTTGTGATTCTGTTTAGGCCAGCAGAGAAGGCTTAGCTGGCCCTGACGGCCCACCACTGTTTAAATCTCTGTTTTCGCCAAAATCAATTTATACCCAGAGTAAGAGCCGAACATCTCAAGTTGGTTGATAAAATATAGGAAGACATGTGTCAGGTCCTCTAAATAACAGATTACGTCATTTGTAAAAAGCCCAATGATGTGTTCTTTGTTCCCGACCTTTATCCTTTGTTGGTCTTTATTCTGCCTGATTGCTTGCGCCAGAGGCTCTAAAAAAATTGCAAATAAAGTCGGTGAAAGTCAGCATCCTGCGTGATACAGGAGCCAAGTGGAGCCAGTAACCCCGTTTAACCGCGTCCAGTGTGGCACTGCGACGCTGTCCATGGTGCTAGACACCAGCCCCACTCCGGATGTCTCATTTCTCTCTCTCCTTATTCCCACTGCTCATTGTGCACTCTGCTCATTCGGCACGAAGGTTACATGAACAAGCTCCACCAACTCATGGCTGCAAACGAATTGTATGAAGAGAAGTGTGTGTGTGTGTGTGTGTGTGTGTGTGTGTGTGTGTGTGTGTGTGTGTGTGTGTGTGTGTGTGTGTGTGTGTGTGTGTGTGTGTGCACGTGTGTGTGTGTGTGTTGCCTAGCAATGAATGATTTAAGTTGCAGAGTATCCAGCGCAGCCTCAGTGGGGCTTCATCGTAAACTATCAGTACTATTTTTAAAGTTGTATCCCTAACACTAACAACACAAAATCAGACTGCAGATAAAACAATATCAAAGAGAAATTACAAATGAATAGAAAAGACAGTTAAAATAGTTAATCCCTACCACACACACACACACACACACACACTGTTGAAGGGAGGGTTGGTTCCTTTATAATCCTAGGTGTGCGGCATTCACAGTCACGCTCACTGTCACAGACAGTTTGAATATATCCAGCTATAGGCAACACCTGACAGAGCAACACACAAACAACCTGACCCCTGATGCAGAGGATTTTAGAGAATAATGGGAATGAGAATGCTGCACGTTCAGTTCATTTGAGGTCCAACATGGGGTGATAGAGGCAAGACACTTTACACTAAATTGTTCCTGTAGCTGTTCCTGTGGTGTGTGAATGTTAGTTTGTCCTGATGGTAGGTGGCAACTTGCATAGTAGTCCCTGTCATCAGTGTATGAATGGGTGTGAATGGGTGAATGATGACATGAAGTGTTAAAGCACTTTGAGTGGTCGAAAGACTAGAAAAGAGAAATCCCCCGAAATGCTACACAATGGACCTTTAATGAACAAACTGAGTGTGTGTGTGTGTGTGTGTGTGTGTGGAGTTGTGGGTAAGGCTGGGCTTACTGGGCTTAAGTTATACATACTTGTGCAGCATACAGGGAGCGGACCGATAGCTTGGCACCCAGTAGTGCTGCCTTCAGCGCTGTCGACAACCGCCCATCGCTCGCTAACTCCAGAGAAGTGAAGGAGAGTTTGGTTGTAACGTTAGTAAATCCAGCATCCAGCAGCAACCATGAACTGTTGTCAATGAGCTGCAGCTATTGCAGCTCTTGCGTCCCAAACGATACACCCACCAAGCGTGAAGTAGATTGGATGAAAGGTTCTCGAGATATGCAAAGGACACACACACACACACACACACACACACACACACTCATATACACACGGACACGCAAACTCATAGAGATTTAGATAGAAGTGTTCCTCCAATTTGCACTGCACACTAATCAATTTGCACCTTCAATTTGCAAGCAATTAGCGTCTGATTTACTAAAGCAGCTGCTCGTTATGCAATTACTGACTGGCTGTCCTCTTCATGCATTCTGTAATCAAAGGAGAGGTCAAGAAGTGCAGTTCAGAAAGCTCATTCAAGAAATACGAATGACGTTCCAACACATTTACTAAGGACGCACTATGAGTTTTAAAAAATGATCTAATACTGCTAAAATGCTTATAATCTTTATTAACAGAAATGGTTGCAATTAAAGCAGTGTGAGTCATTAAACACAAACAAGTCGTGAAAATGTGCTGTGATAAAAAGAGTGTAGACATGGCAGTGCAACTCTGAGGAAGCCCATCATTTATGATTTAGTAGCCCAATGCCCCTAAATGCAATTGTAACTGCCGACATCAAATAAAGTTTATAATTGAAGTTTAAAGAAACAATATAAAGAAGATTTAAAACAACATATCCAACCCCTCTCCCTGCCGTTTGTGAAATACAGCTGCTTTGTCAGTCCTCCTATCGGCGTCTGACACACAGGGCGTCCAACTAACTTCAATGTAAACACACCAGTTAAACTAGCACAGGACTTGGGAAAGAGGCTTTTTCTAATTTAGGGTGAAAAAAGTCCCCAAAAAAACAGCAAATGCATCTTAAAAGCAGTAGACCCTTAGTGTTGTTGTTCATCCCATATGAATGAAAAGCAGCAACTCCCCAAAATCAACTGCTCACTGTTTCCTTCTTTGTTGTAGTGCATTCACTCTGTGTCTGCTGACACTGAGATTTCTATAAAAGGAAGGTTATTTCAATGTTCCTGTTTTCCTATCTCTTCCCAGTCAGAGACTGTTTGGAAGAGAACTGTCCCTCTCAAGGTGCCCCCCCCCCCCCCCCCCCCCCCCCCTTCATTTCAATACGTCTCATAACAGATCTGCAGATCCTCTTCAGCACAATCTATCTCAATACATAAATATACATAGCATGCACTTGTCAGCGGTTAGAGTTCTTGCCTTTGTCTTTTTTTCTCTCTCTAGAAAATGAACAACTTTATTTTGTCTTATTGTTTCTAGCATCTGTAGGTACACTGTTATGGAATTATACTGACAAATGTGAACATCAACCATCAATTTGTTATCATCAGTAAGAGACATGCAGAGTGACATCCAATGTAATGAATTTGCTGTGAGATTATTATTATCTGTGTGGATGATTTATAAGACATAAGACAACTGATTTATTGAATGCACATTCATTCTCCTGCTTTTAAGCCTTTAACTTATGAATGGATGATTGTTTGCAACAGTCAGCTTATATCCAGCTAAAACACAACACTGTCCAGGTCCTCGGCCATATTCCATGTTGCAGAAACACATTTTATTCTCCACCATGGCATGAGTACAGGTGGTTTAGCGCTGCATGACTTCCAGTGCTGCTAAATGCAAAAGCAACACAACCGCATTCATTTCCTCAGTTCTTTTTTACATCCAAGATTTAAGAATCAGACACTCAACCAACACTTTACCAAATGAATACTCTCTTGTATTTCTTTGAGTGCTGAAGCAATGAGTCGATGTGCTGTGTGAACGTTAACTCACATGCCTAAATGAACTTATCTTACAGCGCCATGACGTTACTGTATGTAATGTAAAAAACACTTATTTTAACCCAAACCACAATCTTTACTAAACCTAACTAAGAGGTTTGGTTTCAATTCACAATGTTAACCATTTGTTTAAAACAAGGAGGTAGATGGAGTTTGTTTCGTCTGAAGCATTAGAATGTTAATGATAACTGATAGTGGCCATTTAATGGGCTGATATCATTCAAAAGGGTTGCTTTTAACTACACATACATATTTGATCCATTGTTAATATAAATGTATTTATTGATGCAGCTTTAAAGGCCCAAACAATGTCAGATTTCTCGTGTTCTCACTTGTGTGGTAGTTGGATAGTTGTGACATCAGCAGTACAAATGGAGGGTACACACCTCTCTAGCAATGTGCACACTTCACACCACACTCAAACAGTCCACAGTGAAATACAGTGTGTACAGCCCCACCCCCCTACCTCACATGAAGACAGAATGGATTTATATAAACGTCCACACTCCTCCGTCCGCTCTGTGATAATCCCCTCCAGTGCCCAGTAGACTAATGATGAAATAAACCCAGAGCTTAGTGTCACACAGACCTGAACTAAGATGACCTGACTCAGATGATACAGGGCAAGCATCGCTCCTGTGGCATCCATCCAGCATCCACTTAAGTGTGAACACTGTCCAGAAAGCCCAAACTATTTTGCTCCTCGTCGTTTCTTTCCCACATTACAGTGATTTATGAGCGGTGCAGTCAGAACACCACCCGCTTAAGTAAAGCAGATTATAAAGAGGGCTTGCTAAGGGTTGTGCCCCCCACTGCAGATATTTTAGATCCTTGGAAACACAATCATTTAGGGGAATTTACAATCTTAAATGAGCATCCAGTTGAAGTTTTATAGTGTTAAATCAGTTCCATAGACAAAAATGTTCTGGGATTGAAGTTTAATACCTTGAAACCCGTCAAAGCAGAGTCAAAGTCAAGTTAGCAAATAAAATGGTAAATGGACTCTACTTCTCTTTTCTAGTCTTCTGACCACTCAAAGCGCTTTAACACTACATGTCATCATTCACCCATTCACACCCATTCACACCCTGATGACAGGAGCCACCATGCAAGGTGCCACCTGCCCACCAGGACTATAATATTCATACCCATTCATTCACCACATGAACAGCCTACGGGAGCAGTTTGGGGTTAAGTGTCTTGCCCGTCGATCCTCTGATTGAAGGACGACTCTGCTCTACCACTGAACAACAGTCAGGATGAGGACTCTCTTTTGACAGTGTGTAATGGGTTCCCAGAAGGACAGAGAATAGATTATAGTTAATAGTTATTTAGCAGTGGCATTGAAATATCAAGGGGTTGCACCAAACAATTCTGGAGGGAATATTCTAAAACATCGTTTAAACAGAAGCTGGTGTTCTGCTCTCGAGCCTCAAAACCACCGATTCCTCTCATGCAGTCAGAAGTGTTTACAGGAACACTGTGTCCAAAAATATAACCAAAGCACTCAACTCGTGGAAATCCTACCACTCACACAAGAGCTTTCTGCACTTCTGATGAATGGCGTTCCCTGATGATCAGATAGCAGTCATGCAAAAACCCTTCTGGTTCACATAGATGAGGCCTCAGCTTCATGGTGTATGAAGAAATGAAAGGGGTCAAAACGCCACCTATTTATAACTGTGGTATGAATACATATCAATAACGTAGAGCTTTTCATTGTAAATAGTGTTCGATTGAACTATTTGATGCATGGGATCATACCAGTGATCATTCTAGTAAACTAATCTGAAGTTAGAGGGAACACAGCTCCTATATGACGTTTAGATTCCACATCCTCTTCCTGTTTGGATTGGATCCTTTGTGCCGTTAGCTGTCTGGCCAAAAACTTTGGTTCACACATTTTCAGTCACAACAAGCAGCTGTTTTCAGCACAACTCTCAAATTGCATGGTACACTTCCTGCTCAGCAGCAAACAGCAGACACACACAGTAAGGAAACGACGTGGAGCATTGAGCAGGAGTTGGTAACTGCTGGATGTGTGGATTAAAACTGCTTGCTAACAGGTTCTCCATATGAACATAAAACGTTATGTGTCAATGTTGTGTTCACAACTTGTTTCTGATGCCAGCTAATGACCAAAAGCATCAGTTTAAGGACTCATTAAATAACTTACAAATAAGCTTGAGTACATGTGTTAATGACAATATTCTCACTGTGAGCTGAAGCAGAAGCAAAACCACAACAAATTTAGTTGGTCATATTGCCAGTTTCTAAGTGTTGGCGGTCTTTTAACTTTTGGAAAGTTTTTATTGATGCTGCTCTCCAAATTCCCTTGCTGGATTTCCCCTTTAATTAACGAGCAACGAGTGCTGCTCGCACATTGTTCCGCTCATGGATAGCGGAACTCAAGACAACCTTTTCAAATAAAGGTTATCAATCAAATTAGCCCTCTGCTTTTGATTCAGTGGCTGCAGCAATGCATTGTGTGTGTGTGTGTGTGTGTGTGTGTGTGTGTGTGTGTGTGTGTGTGTGTGTGTGTGCACCTGCCAGCACTGTTTGTTCACTTTGACAAGGATGTGAAATGAGTTCTGTATCTGCATATGTGTGTGCACAGAAGGTTGCATGTGTCTGTGTGCTGTGTGGTATGTGGATCTGCATGCAAGGTAAGAAAATGAGGTACGTGTGTGTTTGTGTGCGTAACAAACGGGATTTGTTACACTGTAATAACCAGTGACCAGTGGAGTGAAAAAGGAAAAGCCTCTCAACATTGATCACTGCCAAGGATTTCCCTTGGAATCAAGAATCAAGTGTGTGTGAATGTGTGTGTGTATTGTGTGTGTGTATGTGTGTGTGTGTGTGTGTGTGTGTGTGTGTGTGTGTGTGTGTGTGTACTGGGCAGGGAGGTATGGCCAAAGTTAACTATCAGAGAAAGCATTTTGCAAATGTGTGTGTGTGTGTGTGTGTGTGTGTGTGTGTGTGTGTGTGTGTGTGTGTGTGTGTGTGTGATATTGCAGCCAATGAAGCTGAGAGTTGGGTGCAGATTTGTATTCAAAAGATGTGCTGTTGGTCGCCGTGCCTCCTTTCCTCTTCACACACCCACACACCCACGCACACACACACACACACACACACACACACACACACAAAGATCGAACCATTAACACATACACATATATAAAAAAATGCCCACAAGCACACACCACTGCCTTGTAATCAGTGCTTCGTTGAAGAGCGGCTGACCCCCTCACTGTTACACTCAGACATCTTGCAGTAGATGGTGGCAGTAAATCAGCACATCTGCTTGGTTGTTTACGTGTTCGTGTCCTTCTGTTAGCCTCCCATCAGCCCTTTCTTCCCTCAGCAGTAGCTGCAGTATGTGGGAGGCTCAAGTGTTGATCAGTGCTGAAATCTGAAATGATTTTAAGTGAAATGTAGATGTTGCATTAGAAGTAACTTATAGCTCTGATACTGTCAGTGAGCAGGGACATAAACATACAGTACATTTAGTTGCTATTGCAGAAAAAAGTCAACTATGAATAGTAGCAGAATTGGACCTGCATATGAAAAGGCATGGACACACAATGGTAGAAAAAGCTAAAAATGAGAGAATTAAAAGGATGTGAGGAATCCTTTATGAGGTCGTTGATAGACACAATGGCAATATAGCTTATGAATCTCTGTTTTCTTTGAGCAGCCGTAGAGGAGCACCATAGGGCTTATCCTTTGGCACACGTAAATGGTAAATGGACTGTACTATTTCTAGTCTTCCGACCATGTGAAGCGCTTTAACACTACTTGTCATCATGCATATTGAAAGGAATGAGGGAAATGTCTGTGTCTGACACCCAGGTTCAATGTTATATGGAAAATATATTATGAATTAAACATTCACGTAAATAAATTGTTAAATAATAGATGAACCAACTTCATGTGAAATAATTCAATAAAAAAAAGAACTCAACTCATTATGATGAAATAAATAAATAAGAGTTATTGCATGCAATCCTAATTTTATTATATTTTCTCTCAAAAGCACTTTTCTAAAGTTTTTAATTCATACTAGCTTTTTCCCCCAATGTTATTTCACGTCACATTTTCCTTTCTAATGTCACCTTCATAATGTCTTTTCAAAACTGAATTACCAACTATATTCGGTAGCAGTCTTATTAGCTTTAGAGGCAGGAGGCACGGGATTGGCTAAAAAGTTTAATTTATATATTTTACATTATTTATTCATGTAGTTATCAGTTTCAGAATTATGTATTTATTTTATATTGAACTGTTTGGGACTTTTAAGTCTATCAGTGGTGTTTAGCTTGTGATCTTCACGAGTTCACCCAAAGAGTTTCACATTGTTTAATATTTCTGTGGTTTTGAGAGGTCAGAAGATGTAAAACTGTCAAGTTTTTTTTACAAATAAAGAATAAATTATGAGAAAAGAGCCAGAAAAATAAAAATAGTTTGTCTGGCAGAAATACCTTTTTATCTTTTTAACCTTTTAGTGACATCTCAGATTTATCTTGCAAACTCTTTAAAGTGCTTCAGTGTGACTGCTTAGACCTCCTCATTTCGTGCCACTCCGGTGCACTGGAATAATTTATGTCAGTTGACATAAAAATAACCATTAGCAATGATTATGATGGGGAAAGGACACTATTCTTCCTGTGGTAGCGGCAGATGATGACAAGTTGAATACTGATGATAAATCTTCTCAATGAAAAAAGTCTGAGCTAAAGAAGATTCACTTTGCAGCTGGAATCAAAGGGTCTCAGTGAAGATGAGGCTACTTGATTTGCAGAAGAAAAAAAACGCACTGGGGTAAAAGCTAGCAGTCTGATCGAATTTGTTTACCATTTATATTCAAACCTCACAGTTCATTACATTGACATTAAATTGGCATAGATGCTCAAATTATTTTATAAATGAGTGTTAAATGGTCATCAGCAGCATCATGATTTCTTGACATGATGATTTTTTTAACCCTCCTGTCGTGTTCGTTCGTGTTCCCGGTCTGTTTTATCTGCTCTTACATTAACACAAAAAACATTAATCATCACATTTTATTTAACACCGCAGAGGCCGGTGTGCGGGGAAGGTGCTGGCGCCGTTGAATTAGTGGAGTTGGAAGCTGGTCTTGATGTCATCCACACGAAATGTTGCGTATCGTGTTGGCCCTGGCGTCATCCTTTTTATGTTTTCAACTCTCGCTCTGCCTCCTCTGTCCTGGGAGGATGAATACCATGTGGTTGTGGATGTGTGGGTGTGTATGGGGCTGTTTTCCATCTGATGAATGAACATAATCTAGTGTTTCCCATTCATTTCCTATGGCGGCCACTTTTGACCGGGAACACCATGGGTGTTACAAAGTTGACTAAACCACTGAAAAATGCAATGAAAGTGGTGATCAGCAATTGTATATGTTCAAATGCCTAGTGTGGAGGATATCATGAGGCCTTGAGGCAATCAGATGTAAAACACAATATTTATGATTGATTAAAGTTGTAAATCGGTCAGATTTGACCCGAACACGACAGGAGGGTTAAATATAAATACAAGGCAACCAGGAGAGCTTGGCTTGCTTTCCGACAGTCTGAAAGACATATTGAAGTTACCTGCTATTATTTACTCTAGTTCAGTCTGCTTTTTTTACTGGTAACAGTGTCTGTTAGGGTAAAAGGGAAGTCGAAAATTAGACAATTAGTGTGCCGTGCGTGTCCTTTGACGTAATGCTTTAGGCCAGGAACATGGACTGTGTGAGTGTGTGTTTGTGTGCATGTTGTATTGTGTGGACCTAGCCCTGCAGGAGATGAATCAAACACAACACATCAAAAGAGAGGTAGAGTCAGCTGGTAGCCAAAAATAAGAGTTGATTTATTTAAAAGGTAACAGGAAAGGTGCAGGTGTAAGTATAGCTTAGGTTCTGAGTGCCTCAGGGCTCCAACAAAGGTCTGGTCTGCTGAGGGAACGAGGTGAGAAGAGGGGGGAGACATGAGGGAGGGGGTCTCAGTCTGCTCTTTAGGGGCTGGGTCAGATTAGACAGTTCAGGCTGTTCTCATCCAGCATTAGCAGCTAAACCTACGAAAATGAATGTGCTGGAATTCTTACACAACAAAATCTAATTGTAAGTATTGTACCCAGACAAGACCTCTCCTAAACCTAACTGAGTAGTTTTGTTGCCTTAACCTAACTAAGTAGTTTTGTTGCCTTAAACTAACTAAGTAGTTTTGTTGCCTTAAACTAACTGAGTAGTTTTTTTCCCTAACAAGTAGTTTTGTTTCCTAAACCTAACTCAGTAGTTTTGTTTCCTAAACCTAACTCGGTAGTTTTGTTTCCTAACCCTAACTCGGTAGTTTTGTTTCATGAACCTAACTCTGTAGTTTTGTTGCCAAAACCTAACTCGGTAGTTTTGTTGCCAAAACCTAATTTAGTAGTTTTGTTGCCCAAATCTAACTTAGTAGTTTTGTTTCATAAACCTGACTGGGTAGTTTTGTTGCCAAAACCTAACTCAGTAGTTTTGTTGCCTAAATCTGACTGAGTAGTTTTGTTTCCTAAACCTAACTCAGTAGTTTTGTTTCCTAAACCTAACTCAGTAGTTTTGTTTCATAAACCTGACTGAGTAGTTTTGTTTCCTAAACCTAACTCAGTAGTTTTGTTTCCTAAACCTAACTCAGTAGTTTTGTTTCCTAAACCTGACTGAGTAGTTTTGTTTCCTAAACCTAACTCAGTAGTTTTGTTTCCTAAACCTAACTCAGTAGTTTTGTTTCCTAAACCTGACTGAGTAGTTTTGTTTCCTAAACCTAACTCAGTAGTTTTGTTTCATAAACCTGACTGAGTAGTTTTGTTTCCTAAACCTAACTCAGTAGTTTTGTTTCCTAAACCTAACTCAGTAGTTTTGTTTCATAAACCTGACTGAGTAGTTTTGTTTCCTAAACCTAACTCAGTAGTTTTGTTTCCTAAACCTAACTCAGTAGTTTTGTTTCCTAAACCTGACTGAGTAGTTTTGTTTCCTAAACCTAACTCAGTAGTTTTGTTTCCTAAACCTAACTCGGTAGTTTTGTTTCCTAACCCTAACTCGGTAGTTTTGTTTCATGAACCTAACTCTGTAGTTTTGTTGCCAAAACCTAACTCGGTAGTTTTGTTGCCAAAACCTAATTTAGTAGTTTTGTTGCCCAAATCTAACTTAGTAGTTTTGTTTCATAAACCTGACTGGGTAGTTTTGTTGCCAAAACCTAACTCAGTAGTTTTGTTGCCTAAATCTGACTGAGTAGTTTTGTTTCCTAAACCTAACTCAGTAGTTTTGTTTCCTAAACCTAACTCAGTAGTTTTGTTTCATAAACCTGACTGAGTAGTTTTGTTTCCTAAACCTAACTCAGTAGTTTTGTTTCCTAAACCTAACTCAGTAGTTTTGTTTCCTAAACCTGACTGAGTAGTTTTGTTTCCTAAACCTAACTCAGTAGTTTTGTTTCCTAAACCTAACTCAGTAGTTTTGTTTCCTAAACCTAACTCAGTAGTTTTGTTTCATAAACCTGACTGAGTAGTTTTGTTTCCTAAACCTAACTCAGTAGTTTTGTTTCCTAAACCTAACTCAGTAGTTTTGTTTCATAAACCTGACTGAGTAGTTTTGTTTCCTAAACCTAACTCAGTAGTTTTGTTTCCTAAACCTAACTCAGTAGTTTTGTTTCCTAAACCTGACTGAGTAGTTTTGTTTCCTAAACCCAACTCAGTAGTTTTGTTGCCTAAATCTGACTGAGTAGTTTTGTTTCCTAAACCTAACTCAGTAGTTTTGTTTCCTAAACCTAACTCAGTAGTTTTGTTTCCGAAACCTAACTCAGTAGTTGTGTTGCTTAACTCTTGAACTCTAGCCCCATTTTTAGGCCTCTGCTCGAAAATAGTTTACCCATACTCAAAGGGACTTATCTCTCTAACTACAAGGTCTATTTGAATAATACAAATTTTACAATGACACTCAAATTTGTGAGATGTTTTAATATGTGTACATATCAGTGTATATGTTACTGGTTAATGCTGAATGAACATAACAGGTTTATGATCTATCATAAAATATAATTTCATGCGTTCTCAGAAGTGATTTGTACTACATGTGTGTAGTACCCCGTAGAGGTACTACACACTATACCTCTATATATAAAGATATAGTATAAAGATATAAAGATATAGTACCTCTATCTAGATATAGATAGAGGTACTATACCTCTCGGTATAAAGAGGTTTTAAAGTAAATAAGTCACAGTTTGATTGTATTGCATTATTTCCTGTAAATACAAAACAGAAAAGTACATGGATTTTTTTGTATAATTAGTGCAAAAAACATAGACAGCTGAAGTGAAAACAAAACTTCTGGGTTTTGTGCCAGAGGCAAGAAAACATCATTTAAAATCACACAAGTGCAACTTATCCAAGTCCAACAACATATCCTCCCTTCAAAGTATGGGGTTGTTTGTCTGTAAATTGAGCACATCAATTAGCGTTACACACCTCCACTGTGACAGTGTGTGTTTAATATCCACCTGTATTCGTGTGTGTGTAGGTGTGTGTGTGTGTGTGTGTGTGTGTGTGTGTGTGTGTGTGTGTGTGTGTGTGTGTGTGTAAACCAAAATCTAGCCTTGAACTATAGTCAGTTTTCTAGATTCTCTCTCTCACTCACTCACTCACTCACTCACACACACACACACACACACACACCCCCCCCCCACACACTCACTCACTCACTCACACACACACACACACACACACACACACACACACACACACACACACACACACACACACACACACACACACACACACACACACACACACACACACACAACATAGTAGATGCTCGTAGCTGTCCACTGACTGTAGATCTCTGGAACTGTCAGAGTCCCAATCAAGGGCAGGCCTGAGGAACACACACTCACTCCTCAGAACAGTACTTGGAGACTAAATTCTGCTTTCCTTGTTTTTTTTAACATGGGTAATAGACTTTGCTGGAATTAAATCCTCTTCACACATCTTCCTTGCACTCCTACTCCCTCTTTTTGTGTCTTTCTCTCAGTAATGACTTTAGCCTCAGTCTTGTGGGTTCAACACTTGTAGTAAGTACGGAGTGGAAAATGTAATTATTGTAATTGTTTATTCTTCCATTCCCCAACTCGTTGGTACTATCAGCATTTGCCTGAATAGCCCTTTCTCTTGCAAATATCCAGAACTATAATTCCACTACTCCCTTATGTACAACTGTGGCCATTATACACAGTGAACCAATGGTAGGGCACATTCCCAATACTGGACTGTGTGCCCTCTTTCCTCCTGGACATTTGACTATACAAATTCAAATTGAGCCATATAGTGAGAGATTAACTTGTTCTTTCTGTTTTTAAAGATAGCTAGAATTCTTGCAAAGTCTACTCCTGTACTTCCGTATTGTAAGCCATGTGTCGTTTTCAAGTCAAAGATGGTGTACTTTCACGATTTTTCTACTAAATATATTAAAACATAATCTGTGTTTAAAATCAATTTTCATTCATAGTTAGAAATCCTGGCTAATGTGTCCAGAACTGTGAAATCTCATTTGTTGGAATTTCTGGTGATGCACTTTGAGTTTCTGTATGTGACATTCGCCCCATGGTATCATTATTCATACCAAACCAATTACATTAATCTGGAAATTCACTTGATATTTTCTTCAGGATTACCCCCCAAAATACTGTATCTGGACAGACTTTAAAGCAAAGAAAATATAATATGAAGTATTAAACTGGCTGTGGTTTTCAAATGGTAATGAAGAGTAATATTAGGGCTTATTAACTAAGGTAAAAGCACAGGAATGATCAAGCTTTCTGTGACTGTAAGACGTTTTCACCACAGCAATGAAATCAGACTGTACACTCAATTATTTCCAGGAGATAAAACATTGTGCACTTCCACAACTTTGTCCTCTCACCTAGGGCTGCACGATTATGGCCAAAATCATAATCGCGATTATTTTGATCAATATTGAGATCACGATTATTCATCACGATTATTCATTAATTTTAGGGACAACATCTTTTTATTGCACTTTCACTTATTGTGAGTGTTGATGGAGCTGCTACCATGTTAGCATAGCCTAGCACCGATCGATGCGAGCTCCATTGAGAAAACAAGTATTTAAAAAGTTATTTGCTTGAGGAAAGAACTAAGAAAACATGAATTCAGACAAATCGGCATCATTAGGTAGTTATTTCGGAGTCCCTTTTTGTCGGTTTATTGCAGTTAAATCACAGCCAAATCAGTTTATTTGGGGCTCATACAGCCGTAGTAAACAGCGGACGTGTGGCTTGCTAGACGCAGTGAATACATCTTGATCAAATACACGGAGCTGCTCCGGATGATGTTATTAACCCAGACATGACGGCGTTTAGTTTCCCGTGATATCTGGGACTTCCACAACACATACTAAGCAGGTTATTTTTTCCATGGTTGATGGCGGACAGTTGAACGGCTTTCAGGGCGATAAGCCCCGCCCCCTCTCCAGCGCGTCCAGCGCGATTCGCACGATTCACGCGAATGAACACAAATGGTCCCCGGCGAGACCGGGGGCACGATGGACACGAATTTGCGTTTGGTGTAACGCAGCATAACGCACTCTGTGCATATGATTTTTTCTTGTTTAACATCACTTGCCCTAAATCCAAAAAACTTCCAGATAACTGATGATGATCCTTT
This sequence comes from Leptoclinus maculatus, assembly GCA_032191485.1. Classification (NCBI taxonomy): domain Eukaryota; kingdom Metazoa; phylum Chordata; class Actinopteri; order Perciformes; family Stichaeidae; genus Leptoclinus; species Leptoclinus maculatus. The sequence goes on from JAVDOI010000004.1 coordinate 464,413, forward strand.
TCGAGGTACTAGCTCCTCGCCTTCTGCTCCTGACATTTTATTTACCTTTCACACGACACCCGTGACCGTCTGCTGTCTGTTCTGTTGTCTCTCTCTCTACTCTTCTACTAATACCGGAGTCGACTGCAGACAGAACTTTTTTTGAGGCTGCCGCTGCAGGGTGCGTGCATGACACCTCCCATCTCGTTCTCCCCCTGGTGGTTGGCTGACTCTTATTTGAGGAAGCGCTTGATTTGATATGTAGCAGAGCACGCATTTTAAACGTCAATATCGCCGACGATCATGCTCATTTAATCGTGGCAGCCATAATCGTGATCGCGATTAAAATTCGATTAATTGTGCAGCCCTACTCTCACCCCAACCTTCGCATCTCTCTTTTATTTTCTTCTTTTTCTACTTTTGGGCTGGCGAGACAAGGTTTGCAACATTAATAAAAGCTTGAAAAACATTGACCAGAGGCTTTTGAAGCGGCAGAGAGAGCCTCGTCTGCCTCCCCTCTCTCTTCTTTCTCCTCCCTGCTGCTGCTGCTGAGCTGATAAATGTTGCATGGAGCTTGCTGGACAGATCCTTCTCCTAATCCTCTGGTCAATACTACAACTCTCCATTCGGTTGGTTTGAAAGTGTTCCATCCCTGTCACCTCTCTCTGCCCTGAAAAATACAGCAAAGCTAAGCAGTGTTGGCCCACACACCACTGACATTACTCTCACCCTCAATCATGAGACAGCAGCATTTTGAGGCTGAAGTCCCGTGCATAATGCAATGCTTCTCCAGCAGCTGTGGAACACTCTTCTGGGTACGAGTTCATTTTCTTCAATTATCGCTATAAACTGGACCACGTTGCGTTAAGATGCTCTCAGGGGTACCAATGGATGCACAAACTGTGCAATGGTTTAACTAACTTTAAGGAATTCCTTAAGTTCCAAGACCAAAATAAGTTGAAAACTTAAAATACTTCAGAGAACATTTTAAGGAAACGTTAAGGAGAAGACTTAAGTGTGTTTTGTGCAACTAATTTTATTCTAAGGAATCCTTAACTCAACATTTAAGCACAATCTTGACATAAGGTGTTTTGTGGAACCAGCCCAAGGGGATTTAAACACCAATAAGCCTAATGGCTGTACCATCTACTAACGGGCCATACATATGAGAAATGCCTACGGCTGTCAATCACCAAGAAAAGGATGCAGGCCTTAAGCCCCAGTTCCACCGAAAGCCGGATGTCCCCGGATGTCCCCGGATCACCTCGGATAAAAAGAGGTGAGAACCGGGGTGAACCGGGGTGATCCGGGAAGGAAATCGATGACAACACATTTGACATGTTTCCCGGTTCTACTACAGTTCTACTATGGTTCCGCCATGGATCACCCCTGTTCAAGCCTGGTTCATCCCGGATGTCCACGGTTTGACCACGGATGAGCACGGATTAGCACGGTTTGACCACGGTTCAACTACAGACACGGCCCGGATGCGGCCCGGATGCGTCACGGATGCGTCATGGATGAAGCGTCAGGGTATAAATAGTTCTGATTTTCAGAGACAAAATCACTCTTCCGAAAATATTTGAAAGGACAACAACATGCCGAAAATTAAACCCAAGAAGAAGGCGATGACTGCTGCAAAGAAGAAAGCTGCTGCTGCAGAAAAGAAAAGAAGAGAAGAAGAATCTTCCTCAGACGACAACAACACGCCGAAAATTAAACCCATCCGGGGTGCTCCGGGTTGTCAACTAGCTCCTGTTTCACCCCGGATTAACACGGTTATGCTACGGTTCATCCCGGTCTTCCCCTCTCCATTCCCGGATGTCCCCGGATCACCCCGGATGTTAGTTGTACGTCCGACGAGCCGCTCGTCTTCCCGGATACGCCACGGACGGCCGCGGATGGCCACGGTTCAGCACGGATGGCCACGGTTTTACTACGGTTCATCACGGAACGTCCCGGACTGACTACGGTTTCACTACGATTCCACTCCCGGATGACCCCGGATGACCTGATCCGTAGTGTCTCCGGGGACATCCGTAGTATGTCCGGCTTTCGGTGGAACTGGGGCTTTACAGGAAAACCCGGATGAAACCGAACAACTTTTTGCCTTCACTCCAGCCCATGGCTGGCTACGCTGGGTCAGGTCCTCTGATCCTCTTTGTGTCCACAGCCAGGAGCTCGACGAATTCATTAAAGTCAGCAGACATGAACCAGCCAAAGTTAACTTAAATACATCAGGGATGAAGGTTATCATTTATTGTCCATCACAGTCGCAACATAACTACTTAGTCAGGCAAATGAAAAAATCCTGAAATACTTAGTAAGGTTCAGGAAACAAAACCACTTAGTTAGGTTAAGGAAAAAAAATCAGTGTTTTGGGTTGAAATAACCATGGAAGTGCCGTTATTGAAGTACCCAAGTTAGATGATGAAAAACATCAAAGTTGACTTCATGTTTCACATGGGGAACAAACTGGTTGAAAGATCATCTTTTGTTGGACACATCCACCTTCCCGTGGGACATCATCGAATTGCGCAATTTTTCGCAAGTATTGCAACGAATGCTGGATGAAACCAGCCTGTCCTAAACATACCCTAACCAAGTAGATTTGTTGCCCTAACCTAACTAAGTTGTTTCCTGTGAAGCCGGAAGTTTATTTCGAAAATACTGTATGCATGTAACAAACTGAAATGTACAGGTGTTGCTGGCTTTCGAAGGAAAACAATAAAACAATGAGAAGTAATTTTTCTTAAGATATCATATCATCCGTAGTATGAGGAAACGTTGATCAACAGCACACTGATCTCTATTTTTCCTCCTCCTTCCATCTTGCTAATACTTATTAGCAGTATTTCTCAATCCCGTCACCTTCAATGTGAAACGTGAGGATATGTGCTGTTACGCACAATTAAACAAAGATCAACACACATATTTACCCTCGTTCATCAGGACATTCCAATTGTATTCCTAGACGTGGGATGAGAAAGCTTGCATAATTCTATCAGCTTGTGGTTCCTGCCTTTCAATTTGATGAGACATAATGAGTAAAGATTTGTCATAAGAGTGACAATATCAAAACACACATTCACTGTACTGGAACAGCTTATTAAAACGACACGAATGGGTAAACAAATAAATAAAGAGTAAGAGTAGTGCAAGATCAAATGAAATACAAGCAGTGGATCCCTCTAAGTCAAAAACTCACAATGCGTGTACTGTACAGTGTGAATGAATAGGTTTAGTGTTTCCATAACTTCCAGCTGTGTTAGTGGGGACAGGGATGAAGATCTGGGTGGAGAGGACAAAAGGAGAAATGTGTGCTCTAAAATTGATATACATTACATTACTAAAGTGCTGATGAGAAGGTGTTTATCACTTTGTTATCATTTGATTTACATTTTTTTCAATAAATGACTAAACAAACACAGATTTACACTTCAATAAGGTAAAGGTAATGATGTTAGTATAGAGATAGGCAGTGGGCACAAGGCACACGTTTATACAAACAATAACTTCAGAATCAGAACCGTTCATTGCCAATGTATGTTTCACATACAAGGAATTTGTCATGGCGGGTGGTGCATAACATTAGACAATAACATTAAACAATAACATTAAACAGTCAACAACAATCAACAGTGCAAGAAATAGAAACATTAAAATTTACAATAGAATTTAAAAGAATATAATATAAAGTGCACAACATTCAAATTTACAATAGAATTAAAAAAATATAATATAAAGTGCACAACAAACAGATAACAGGACTGTAAACAAGTGTAATGTAAGTGTAATGTAAAAGTGACAAGTGTATTAAAATATGAAGGGATGTGCAGGGGAACTAGTAGGGAGGGTAGGAATTTGTCCTGGTGATGACAGAGTCAGTCAGTGGGGGACCCGGGCTCTGTTAATGAGCCCGACTGCCGACGGGAAGAAACTGTTCGTGTGGTGTGAGGTCTTGGTCCTGATGGACCTCAGCCTCCTGCCAGATGGAAGGGTGTAATGGGAAAATATATTTACGACTGTGTCCGTGTTGTGAAGCCGAAACTTACGTATGGTTAAAACTATGCAGTAATGAGGAACTTATAGTTGAAAGTCTTGAAACCGTAACTGACTCTTATTTGAACACAACTGGCAGACTCCGGATAACGACCAGATCAAGACAGCCTGTGTCAAAAGACCTCTACTCCCCTTTGTATGATTTATCTAAAGGCGTGAACCTCTGTATGCATAAAATGATGTGGTGTCTTGTAGTTTTTTGAAGTTAATACCACAGACTGCTGAATACGTATCTGTTGTGTTCTCTTCCCACTTGCAAGTGTATAAATGGAAAAAGACAACTTTGAATCTTCTGAAGACTTTATTATTGATTTGTGAACAAAACTCTCTTCTCCCGATTAACATAGAAATCTTCCATCACAAGGGGCATTAACAGTTTTTGTCCAGGATGAGAGGGGTCGGCTACAATCTTTCTTGCTCGCTTCAGGGACCTTGAAGCGAACAAGTCCTGGAGGGACGGCAGATTGTAGCCAATCACCTTCTCAGCAGAGTGAATGATGCGCTGCAGTCTGCCCTTGTCCTTGGCTGTGGCTGCAGCGTACCAGACCGTAATGGAGGAGCAGAGGATGGACTCAATGATGGCTGTGTAGAAGTGCACCATCATTGTCTTTGGCAGGTTGAATTTCTTCAGCTGCCTCAGGAAGTACATCCTCTGCTGAGCCTTCTTGGTGATGGAGCTGATGTTAAGCTCCCACTTGAGGTCCTGGGTTATGGTGGAGCCCAGGAAGCAGAAGGACTCCACAGCGTTGACAGGGAGTCACACATGGTGATAGGGGCTGGTGGGGCTACGTTCTTCCTGAAATCCACAACCATCTCTACTGTCTTTAGAGCGTTGAGCTCTAAGTTGTTCAGGCCACACCAGGTCACCAGATGGTCACTCTCCCACCTGTAGGCAGACTCATCCCCACCAGAGATGAGTCCAATGAGGGTGGTGTCATCCGCAAACTTCAGGAGTTTGACGGACTGGTGACTGGAGGTGCAGCTGTTTGTATACAGGGAGAAGAGCAGAGGGGAAAGAACGCAGCCTTGGGGGAAACTGGTGCTTATGGTCCGGGAAGCTGAGACATGTTTTCCCAGCTTCACGTGCTGCTTCCTGTCAGACAGGAAGTCTGTGATCCACTTGCAGGTGGAGTCGGGCACGTGCAGCTGGGAGAGCTTGTCATGCAGCAGAGACGGGATGATGGTGTTGAAGGCAGAGCTGAAGTCCACAAACAGGATCCTGGCGTAGGTTCCTGGGGAGTCCAGATGCTGGAGGATGAAGTGAAGGGCCATGTTGACTGCGTCATCTACAGACCTGTTGGCTCTGTAGGCAAACTGCAGGGGGTCCAGGAGTGGGTCGGTGAGGGTTTTTAGGTGGGACAGGACCAGGCGTTCAAAAGACTTCATGACCACAGAGGTCAGGGCGACAGACCTGTAGTCATTGAGTCCTGTGATCCTAGGTTTTTTGGGGACAAGGATGATGGTGGAGACCTTGAAGCAGGCTGGTACGTGGCATGTCTCCAGGGAGGTGTTGAAGATGTCTGTGAACACCAGAGACAGCTGATCAGCACAATGCTTCAGGGTGGAGGGGGAGACAGAGTCCGGGCCGGCTGCTTTGCGGGGGTTCTGTTTTTTAAAAAGCCTGTTGACGTCTCTCTCCAGAATAGAGAGAGTCGTCACTGGGGAAGGGGGTGGCGGGGGCGCTGGGAAGGGTGGTACAGAGGCATGAGCCCCTGCTGGGCTGGGGGAGGGGGGGCTGGTGGTCTGGGGCTGGTTGATGGAGCTGTGGGGGATGGAGTCAGGACTGTCCCATTGTCTTTCGAATCTGCAGTAGAACTCGTTCAGCTCGTCTGCCAGGCGGAGGTCATTCATAGAGTGGGGGGTTTTAGGCTTGTAGTTGGTGATCTGTCTGAGACCTCTCCAGACAGAAGCAGAGTCACTTGCTGAGAGCTGGTGTTGCAGTTTCTCAGAGTACAGATGTTTAGCGTTCCTCACCGCCTTGCTAAACAAAAACAACACAAAACAATGAGCACCAACACACCGAGGCAGCCGTCCGCGGCGCCATCTTAGTGCTAAGTGCTAACTTCTCTTCAGTGTTGATACACAGTGTAACTAGTGGTCAAAAACTCCATCATGTCTATAATGGTATAATGGTACAGGCAACAGTTAGAGAGGACAGGTACAACAATGACTGAAAACCCAAAACAAAGAAAAAGACAGATTGAGAAAAAGAAAAAGGGAACTGTGGCAGCAGGTACTAGCGGTGATGAAACAAGAGAGTTTATGGTGTGTACTGACGTGGGAGAACCTTGAATATGAAAACAGAATTGAAATGATGAACTGACACACAGTAAATGGAGTAGGAAGATGAAAATGTGTCACCTGGAGTGTTGGCCAATTAAATTTGATGTCCGGATTCCACAAGGTTTCCTATGCCCCATTTAATTTGTTAATTTGCTCTTCATTGTTCATGCAAGTCTCCTCTAATTACTAGTTGACATGTTGTGTACGTAGTTGTTGGGGGTAGAGAAGAAGGTAGGGTGTGGAATAACCACTCTTGTAGTTGAATGATAAAGTAACTTTTTTGTATGGGATTACTTGTGATTGTGATTTATATATTGCTCTGCCAGACCTCTCTCCACCACATTCTCAGATTAATTTAAACATAATGTATGTCATAGTTAAAGAAGTAATATGGTCAAGGTTGGGCATAACTGTACTGAGGTCTTGCTAACTACAGTGCAAGATTGCTAAGAACTTATGCACCATTCAAGGTTTCATGTGTGATTTGTTACTTCCCAACATTTGCAAACAGCATGTTAGTTAGATCAGCACAAAGACTGGCTCAGAGAAGACAGGATGGAGATTTTGACCACTAGTTTCCCAGTGTAGCAACGTTCTGATGAGAATGTCTGTGTGTTGTATGTGTGACATGCTCCATTATGTTGATGTTCATGCAGACATTGAGCATGGGCGTCATGTGCACATTTCTAAAGACTACAGAAGCATCTGTGTGTGCTGACAATGGTGATGGTGCCAATTAAAAAGGACATGAAGAAGACCACATCCAATGCAAACATTCACAAAAAGGCTTTGCAAATGTTTTGGGAGGTAGGGAATTCATTCAACATCCTTCTTAAAGGGTACCTTCCGTATTGTTTAACCCTTTTTTCTCTTATGACTATTTCGTATTTATTTGAGAAAGAGTGTACTGATGAAGAGCTGCTGTAAATTGGGAGAGAGAGATAGAGAGAGATGGAGATAGGGAGATAGAGAGGGGGGCAAATGACCACATGGAAATGAACCAATGACCACAGTGGACAAAAGCTGAAGAGTTGAACGTGTTGTTGCCCGATGTTTGGATTTCATAACGACTCTTTTCCTTCAACAGGACTTGGACATAATAAAAAAACAGACGGGATCCAGGTGGAAAAAAGGGTCCAGGTGGAAAAATACTAAAGTTACCATTTAAGTGCATTTATACATAACATACAATGTTAATAAAGCTGTGTTTACAACAAAACCTTTACAGGTCGGGGCAGGACAGGCGACCCGGTGGAAGGGGACGTTGCTCTCTCTTCCTCAGTCACTGAATAATAGTATTTCAGTAATTCACACAATTTATCATTTTAAGCCCCATTTTAATACTATAACAATCTTATAATATATCTGTTGGAAAAACATTTTTGTGCAGTTTTGTGACTTCCAATTAGCATAACATACTGCAATACTGTAAAATAGCACACACTAGTACATAACTCGCCGCCTGAGATCAAGAAAGCGGATTCCCAACATTGACCTATTCCTGTGCGTGAAGGCACAGAAGGCACTTCATGACCTTGGAGTTCTACATTTCCCCCCATTAGACACGAGCAGGATCAAATTAAATGGCATGAAATAACAGTAGCGTGAAAATAAGATAATATACTTTTATTCATCATATTAAGGGGACAAAATTCTGCTCCATCAGTCAAATTATGTGGTGTCACTTTCCAATAGGGGACCTCGAGGTCGACATTGTTTTTTTGCAACCAGAAGTGACACAAGAGGGTGGAGGTTTCCTTCAGCACAGTTGAAGCCAATCTGGTGACTAGTTATGATATATGTTGATCAAAGACAGACAAATGGATGGACAGAGGTGATCATGTGACCTTGGCAGAGTTAGTGTTTCTCAATTCATCCCATTGCTACATTAAATGCAGCACAAACTGCACATAGAGAAGATGGACTGTGGAGGTAAGGTGGAGAATATGACTCACTCTCTTTTTGTCTCTTGAAGTCTTTTGTGTGTCTTTTAAACTCAGTATGTCCCCTTCTCTCGCAGCTTGCTTTACAAACCAGAATTACCACTTCCAGGGTGCGAGAGCCATAAAGAGGCGGGTGAATGTAAATGCAACCAGGATAATGGGGGTGTGATGGGCAGTGCTGAACATTTTACTGCCTGTTAGTACCTGTTACATGTTGCTTTTATTCATTTATCCCCGTACTTTATAGGAAGGGACATTTAAATGGGGATACTGCTTGATTTAAAACGGTCTAGCATAATGGTGTTTCTACTGTCCACATTTGAGAGTGTGAACAACTCTCTACCCAAGGACTAAGGAACCAGATTGAAATATGCTTTGTCTGCAGAATGTAAAATGAGAAGCATCTTCTTGCTGTAGGAGAGGGCTGTTTTTGTCAGTCCACATAATGGCTGTTTGAGCTTTTACTGTATATCAAAATGAGCTTTATTGCACTGGTTGGCCCTCAGGAGGTAAATACATTATCAAAAGAATTGTGATCCTTTCAGCTTTGAATTTGACTTGCCCACATTATACACCTACAGCCATCAGTCCAACATCAAAGGCTCACACTCGTTGGCACCTTTTGTGATGAATTGGTTGATGGTTGTGCAGTATGAAGGGAAATATGCTACAGTGGAGAGGGCCTGAAAAATAATTTGTTCTCTTTGTTAAAAAGATTCGGAGTAATTATGATTGAGTGATTGCCTCCACACATCTCTCTACCTTTTTTGACAGCTTATTTTGAAAAGACAATAAATGTAATGAGCTGAAACTGATGCTGTGGGTAACCTAAAGCGTCATAGTTGAGCTGAGAAAGCGCTCTCTTTTTATAAATTGGGAGTAAGAATATGTTGGTATTATCAAAACAAAGAGCTAAGGGAGGCTACAACACTGTGCTGCAAAGGTCTGTGATAATTATCTGTGGGATTGTCTCAAAGCTGGATTACCGAGGCAAAGAAAAGAAACGGTTTGAGTTTGAGGATTTAAGTTTTCTTGTAATGCTAATAATTTGTGCAATACTTTTAGCGTCATGCATGTCCTCAAGCTTCCCAAAGCAAAGCAGCAGTGTAACAGTACAAAAGGTTCAGTCACGTCATAAACAAAGCAAATAATTATTTGTCCCCAATACAGAAAATAAATGTCTCACTGTACTTTTGTTAGTCTATCTTATGAAAGCATTAGTACGCTGCACACTAAACTTGTTGGCCACTGGCTTATGATGACTCCTGCTGTAGCTGCTCTGTTGGGTTGAGGGCCCATGGTCTACTTGTCCTTATCGATATTACTCTGGAGCCCTGCCAAGACTCACCTCCTAGACAGGAACAGTATGCGGGAGAGATGGAAAGAAAACGTTGTACTGTGTAAAATAGAGACTGGGGATCATAGAAAGATGGAAATAGAATGCCACATAAGATTTCAGACGCTTTTCGGAACAATAAACGAAAGGCATGGATAACAAAGGTATGCAGATGGGAGCCTAACTTATACAGTAGATACTGCAACTACAGCTACTTTGCTAAAACTAAATCACTAGCTATTATCGTATTTGTTTGCCGTATGAAACAGTGAAGTCAGGCACCGTGGGTCAATGACAATTTGGCAATTCAATCAGATGTGTGTCATAATTGTGAGTCTGCTTTGGACCCTAACGCACTGGAGGATTTAAAAACTGACTTGTATTTAGTAGTTTTTACTGAATTATTGCATCTCAGTTGTAAATCTGCACAAACTGGATTAGGCAATGATGAGGCTCAAACAACAAGAAATTCGTAGTTGAGATCATTTTACTGACGACATCTTGTCAACCACCAAAACACTAAACACTCTGTTCGCTGTCTAACATTAAAATAAATATGTTTGATGTTGGTTTATAATGATAATAACAATAATAACTTTATTTATATAGCACCTTTTCAACTTACTAAGTGCTTCAAAATAAAAACATGATAAAAGATCAACATTTTAAGATATAAACAAGATACAATCATTTAAATATTAACAACAATACATCATCAGTTAAGAAAAACAGATAAAAAAATAAAGTTTTGCATCAACTGCAGTCTGTGGATCTTCTCTCTGCTGATATCAGAATAATTGAGTTTGGAGGAAATGAAGCATGACTTTGGGATGGGGTGTTACACAAGGCTACTATCCTTCTGTTTCTTTTCATGTCTGTATTTGTTTTGGGGGCTTACACCAATTTTTAACACCAGTTTTTAGAAATTATAAAGGCCGGTTAATTTCCTGCCAGTCATATTTTCTCCCGCGTTACGTTTGTCTTTGACATGTCAAAAACACGTGTAGAATTATGATACGTGTAAGTCGAAATAGAGAAGAATCCAGGGTGGTCGGATGGGTCAAACAAACACAGGACTTTCACCCAGGTGACTGCTGTTTGTGTCCTGTGTGAAACCAAGATTCAACTTTTTTTTAGTTTACGTCTGTAACTTCAATTATGTAGCACACATACTTGTTTTAAGTCAAACCATGATGAACCTAACCAAGCAGTGTTGTTGCTTGAACAGAACCAATTCATTGTATTGCTTTTTTGTTTTGTTTCAGTAGATCAGACCTGATATCTGCAGGGACCCAATATTAAAAGACTCACATTGGGGTAAAAAGCATAAACATGTGGTTGTGGTAAACCATATTTTCATTAATAAGCGGTTTGATTTTCCAAAGAGAAGGTTAAAAGGGAGGCCCAGCTATTTAAACAGGGTTTGATGTAAATATGTTATTTACCAAATTAGAAGGACGCTCGTCTGTCCTAAAGGCTCTAAAAGCTGAGAGTAATCACCCAAAACAGACTGGTTCATTCCGACACGAGAGAACCACCGAACACTGTCTCCTGGCTGGCTGCCCAACCTACAGGATGTTGTGCCACTGTACACAATGTTCTAACGCGTCAGACACCAAGTACTTTACACATCCACGTACTGGAGAAAACTACTCCACATGGTCGCATGCTGAAATATCCCTGTGTTCTGGTTTACGTGGAACAAACTAAAGAAAGATTAATTTGCATTTCTAAACACAAGACTGCAATACGCACACAAAACATGGATTATGCTATTTCTGGGCACTATGCAGTGTCTAGCCATGGCTCTGCGGCATCATTAAAGCTCTGGGGAATAGTACAAATTTCACCCTCTCCTAGAAGAGGTGATATTTTCAACTCACTGCTCAGCAGAGAGGCATAGTGGATTCATGCCTTTAACACAGTTAATCCCTTTGGCCTGAGTGAATAACTGAATTTGTCGTGTTTCCTTTAATTGGTTACACATCATAGATTGAGTACTTGTTCTTTCTGTACCTTATATTTTTCTAACTTTAACAGATGCCTGTGTTCTTTCATTCCTGAAGTGATTGAGTGCATTGGTTGTAGCAACTCCCACCTTCAAATCCTGAGAATTACACATTTGTTTTATATTGATTATATATTTTCCATATTAGTGCTGAAACTTTAGTCTGTTTGCACAAGTAAAGGAAGCAAATCGATCAGTGTGCTCCAGTCCTTATATGCTATATATATATATATATGAAATATGCTATATTTGAGCTAAGAGGCACCTGACTTAGCTGCATGCTGCTGGAACCCTGACTGTATACACACAGTTTTTATTTTACTTTCAGTACTGCAGCTGTCCTTACAAAGTACCTACTGCTCCTTGCAGTATGAATTCAATTGGAACACACAACTTCCTCATAACATGGCTTATTGAACTTTGACCCTTTTGCTCATATATCTGCTGTGCAAAGGATTGTGGATCAGAAAAGCATACTGGCTTACATACTGCAAAATGCTACCAGATGTAGGAGAACATCCTGATATTTGTACTGTATTCTATGTATTGGGACACACTAAATCTTTTTCTAGATAGTAAATAGTATGGTAGTATGGGTTTTGGAACACACAGTAAGTATTTCCCAATACATAGTGTGTCAAATAGAGTATGCACAATTGAATGCACACTGCATTTAACAATATGTACTGTGTAAGTGCAGCTGCAGTATGTACTGAAAGTAAAAAATAAATCAAGTATGCAATTTGGAACTCAGATCCTGTTTCAACTAGGCTTTGTTAGGTATTAAGTTGAACTCAGCCTAACCTGAGCAGATCCTGCAGTGTGCATATGCAGCCTGTGTACTGGCTATATGTTTTCTGCTTTAGCAAGTGCAGGGTTTATTTAAAGTTCTATAAAGCTAAAAGTGTTCTAAGAAGATTGCAATATAGATACAAATAAGTCTTCAAAACCCATTGAATTTTCTTAAAGTGTTTTTCCATTCGTACATGAAAGTCCTGATTAGTGCAGGTTACAAAGACTTTGTCATGGACGTGTAGTCCTTACATCTATTATAGTCAATAATCCATAATATACATATCCTGGTATTCTTTTTATTCTAGTGGTGAATGAGGTTGAAAAATGAACTGACAAAAAGTGGATGTTAGAGATTCTGCACTCGTATTAAGCTGCTATAAATCAGCTGCAGTGGCTCCTTTATGGATGCCTCATCATGCATACAGGAGGTATTTCCCATATGTTACAGCAGTGGGACTGTAGGCTGCCTCATAAATCAAGCCATATTTATCATGACGTATCCGTGATACTGACACCTGTGTGGCTTGTCGGTTCAATATGTTAGGTCTCATAGGCTGTCATGTATTTAGTAGGCGTGATGATCAGATGACTTTCACTATTAAACAGCCTATCAGACATTTCCTTAGAAAGACGTGATGAAGATTTAAGCTCCACATGCTGTGTGTTTGTGAGGCGAGGGGGTAGGAAGACAAATATATTGATATTCCACTTCTACAAGATCAATATATAACTTATATTAATAATTTCGGTAACACTTTATAATAACTACACACTATGAAGCATTAGTTAAGTATGAGTGAATACTTAATTCAACATTTATAAAGCATTGTTCCTACAGTAATAATTAATTAGTATGCAGTTCATAACAACAGTTATAAATGTTTTATTCTTGATTAATAAGCTCGTCTAGTATGTGTTTCATTATTGTGTTTTCATACTTTATTAATGATGGATTCCCCATTTGTAAATGAAGTATTATATATTTTACAAACCAATTGATTTAGATATGCACTAATGGTTAGGGACTATGTTAATATATGCTTTATAAATGCGTATTAATACTGCAAGTCATGATTAATTAATGATTTATTAAGGTAGTTACTAGTCCTTAGTAAAGTATTTAGTGTGAGCTCATCTAAAGTGAGGACTATCTATGCCTTATAAAGCATTTATAAATGACATTGAAAGGTCAGCAGTGCCTCAAAACCCATAGTTTTTTAACAGAAAAGTCAAATACACACAACACAAAGTGATCAAGAACATATCAATATTTATTGCAAGATGCAAACAATATACTGTTAAATACAAACCTCTCAGCCATTCATTCATGTAAGAAACAGACATTCTCCTTCAGGAGAACATGGCTGGATATAACACATTTGTAAATATACAACTGGAGCTAACCAGGAGCTTTGCATATTAGTTTACATTTACTTATTTAACTATTCATTTTAACCAAGCATATCGATCTCCACTGTTCGCACTTTTCTTCAGTTGCATGTCCCGATGGCAGCCGGCCGAATCTGCTCGTTGTTTGCAATAAGCGAAATAAGTGAAATCGAGTGAAATCCCGCTTTCAAAACGTCATCAATGTGGGACGGACAAAGGAAAAGACCGCTTCATACGTCATCAACGTGGGACAAACGTTTCGCTCAGGAACTGATACGGAAGTGCACTGACGCGGTGGTAAACTCCGACCTAAGTTGAAAGGGCGCGCGGACCTAGCTAGCTGTTATATGTGGAGTGGATGTGAATGAGATCGATATGCTTGGTATGAAATGAATAGTTAAATAAGTAAATGTAAACTAATATGCAAAGCTCCTGGTTAGCTCCAGTTGTATATTTACAAATGTGTTATATCCAGCCATGTTCTCCTGAAGGAGAATGTCTGTTTGTTTCTTACATGAATGAATGCCTGAGAGGTTTGTATTTAATAGTATATTGTTTGCATCTTGCAATAAATATTGATATGTTCTTGATCACTTTGTGTTGTGTCTATTTGCATTTTCTGTTAAAAAACTATGGGTTTTGAGGCACTGCTGGCCTTTCAATGTCATTTATAAATGCTTTATAAGGCATAAATAGTCCTCACTTTAGATGAGCTCACACAAAATACTTTACTAAGGACTAGTAACTACCTTAATAAATCATTAATTAATCATGACTTGCAGTATTAATACGCATTTATAAAGCATATATTAACATAGTCCCTAACCATTAGTGCATATCTAAATCAATTGGTTTGTAAAATATATAATACTTAATTTACAAATGGGGAATCCATCATTTATAAAGTATGAAAACACAATAATGAAAGACATAATAGACAAGCTTATTAATCAAGAATAAAACATTTATAACTGTTATGAACTGCATACTCATGAATTATTAATGTAGGAACAATGCTTTAAAAATGATGAATTAAGTGTTTACTCATACTTAACTAATGCTTCATAGTGTGTAGTTATTATAAAGTGTTACCATCATTTCCCTTTAAAACTACCATGTTCATTTCAAAACTTTCTTCATCTGAACAATTCAAATCTGTAAAACATTTCTCACATTTCATCTAGGGACAAATGGATTCATGTGAAATGAGCCCATCTATTACACGGACATACCTATTGCATTATGTAATCTATTAAAATACTTAAGGGTTTACAGTAGGGATGTGCAGGATTAGTCGACTAGTCAATTTAAACGTTGCTAAACTTGCTAGTTGGCACCAGAAATACTAGTTGGTTAAAATTATTATTTTGTTAATGTACATTTAAATTACATATTATCATATGGTATCCTATTAGCCAGCACTCCTCACTCAGTCTGGTTCTTTCCTGTTCAACTGGATTGTCCAGCAGCACTCTGAAACTTGCTAACTAGCTAGCTAGCCGGCTAGCATGTATGTTATGGACTAAAGCAAATGATCTAGCATGTTATGAATCAACAAAGTGGGCTAATGCCAGCTAGCTCAATGAATCAAACTTTCACATTAAGATACTTTAATATAATCAATGCCACAACATGACTCTTCTTACACCACACGCCAGACACAGAGTGGACACTGGGGACATATTGATTTCAATTTGTTCAGTTTTGAGTGTTTTCTTACCTTTAGACTAGTTGACTAGTTTAAACTTCAGCTTAAAAGAGCATCCCGAGTTGGCAGGTTTTTAAAATTATTTTGTTTTGGCTGACTCACTTTAAAAATACTTCATCACGGTAATTGGAGGTGCTCCAAACCTGTTACCACTCCAGTAAAATTAGCCTAAAACGCCTATCCAAGGCATACCCAAAGTAAATTGAAAGCTGTTCTTGAACCATTTGGAGTACATGCATGGTGTTGGTCTCTTTTGAAAGGTAGCACTCTGAAGTTTCTTCCCCAACAATCAAGAATCACTGTAAGTGCTACTGGCATTGAGTAATAGAAGTTTGAACACACTGAAGTAGAAGGTTTTTATTTCCGCCTGAATATTTGTTTGCAAACAGATGCCTGCAGATGACTATAGCTGTGACTTATTAGCTGGAAAACACAATGGGACCACAGCATGAAGCCTTACCTAGTATAGGTTCAAATTTGATAACAATACCACAGAAAATGAATATCATCGGTGAGTTGCCTCGATTTTGTAACTGCTTGTTTGTTGGTTGGTGGTCTGACAGAGGCGTTGATTGTACCTGCTGTTGTGATTGTATCTTGAAATGGTTTGCATAAATCGAATCACAAGAATCTTAGCTTTCCAAAGATATGTCGCATCAGTGCCTACCTATAAATAACAGTTGTGTACATGACACAGATGTACAGTTAACACTCCGACGGCAGTGTTAACAGAAAATGGAAATGAAATATTCACTTTTTATAATCCATGACTTAGAAGTCTATGTCATTGACCTTTACACAGCAACAATGTGTGGTTCTATCTGAAACGTCCACTTTAAGCTGCTAGGAAAATGATTACCCTCAGAGTGATGTCTTTCTCAGGAGAAATTAAATCTGGAGCCCTTTTAATGAGGTGCAGCAACTAACGTTTTGACATAAATCATGTCTTCATCAGAGTAAGAAGAGGCCGTGGAACCTCAGTCAATAACTGTCGGCCATAGGATGGATAGGTTCTGGGGATTGCTTGACTAGCCAGTGCCATATTGCCACAGAATTTCATAAAAACATCATATTAGTGGGTGTATTGCTGGGGACTGGTTTGAGCTTTGTTAAATTTGGTGCAATTTGGACATGCGACACATTCAATGTTAATAAACTTTGAATAAACAAGCACACAGCGCTCTGTGCAGCAGAAGCTGCTGTATTTTGCCTGCTAGTGCTAGATGAATGCTGGATAATGTTACAACTTTTTCTTCAGCCAGCATGAGTGGATAGTCTACAGGAAAAGCGCCTCTCTTCAGTGCATCTCAAATTGTGTCAGTTTTTGCCATTATATCTTTTACCGCCAGCAAAATACCTCCGCTAATTAAAACCATGCTCCATTTATAACTGCAGTGGTTATGTCGAAGCAAGCGACTATTATGCCTATTTGGAAATGAATAACTCTAACTGCTAATTGTATTTCATTAATGTTGCAGTGAGTACTACTTGCGAGACATTGGTGTGTTTTTCCCTGTGAGTACATTTCCTCACTGTACGACTTAATATTATCTAATAACATTACCGCCTGCAAAATACCTCGCCTAGTTAAATCCCTGCTGTACTTGCTATGGAAACGGGACACCTGTACATGCTGCGGCCGGTCGCTCCCATGAATTTTGCAACATTTTTGTCCTAATTTGTTGTCTTTTCATTACTGGAGCACTAAGGTTGCTAAGGTTGTCTTGGTATAAAACGGAATACACTCAAGGTTGGAGAGGGAAGAGTGGGGATTGGATTCATTTGTGGGGAGCTAACTCAGGCTAAACCAGCAACAGGAGTTCGGTGACTGTTGTGCTCACATCTTTACAGATCCCAGATCACTTGACCGGTGGAATGCAGGACTCCGGTTGGACTCTGTTTACATCAATGATGCTTGATGCTCAAACATAGTCAAAGTTGTTGGATGATGTTTCCCTCATGTCAGTATGTGAAGATGTCAGCCATATTGCCAAGAACATTGTTTTGTTGCTCCTGTGTGCATTCCTCCTTTTGCAAATTAAAATAATGCACAGGAATGTACATCTGTTTCTGTTTTGTGGTTTGTAATGTTTTTACTTATGTAGCTAATGGGCTACAACTACATTTAGTTGTGCAACCCTGTGTAGCATAATGACAATAAATTAACCTTTAATCCTTGAATCTCTTAAATCCTTGAATAAAACCTGATACGCCTATTTTGAAATTACCTATTACATGTATTTCACCGATGTTTCTGACCACGACCTGGGTGTGTTTTTCAGGGCTGGATTTAGGGATTTCAGGCAAAAACAGTCTTGCTTTACTTTTCACTCTCTCTAACTGGGAATCTTGGTTGAATAAGTCTTTACATTTTTTTTCTAAAGTTAAACTATTAACTATTCTTAGTGAAATGATTAATACCAGACAGTAAAAGTCCATCATTCTAATGTGTATTTTAAGTGAAAAGGTTGTATCAGCACAAGGTACTGAAATTGACTTAACCTCTGTTCAATATGGAGCTTTCAATACTATTATGATGTTGGATAGTTTAGTGAATAATAATTCATCATATTTTAAATGATATATTTTGTGAGTAAATCTTAATCTGCAACGTAACCAATTACATTTCTCTGTCAAGTAAATGTACTCCGAAGTAGAAGTACACAGTAAGTAGTTGGCTGTACAGTTCAGTTGCATATTTTTTTAAGTGCTTTGAGGGCCTCTTGTAAGGTATTTTGGCATAAAATAGTGAAATAATTAATTACTTTTCTAAACATCATAATAAATCTAGAGCTATTTGGGGCCCTTATAGTTATTAGCCCCGGTTAGTGATGTGTCCTTCCGTGTCGAGGTGTCGAAGCGTGTGTCGAGTAATCCAGGAAGATGTTGGTGAAGCGCGTATCGAGGTTTGTGTTGATGACGTATGTGGTGACGTTCGAAGCCTCGCGAGCCGGCCGTACCACGTGACTGATTCAGGAAATGGTTCGCGGGTTTGGCGTGCGATTCGAAGTACAAGGGGCAGCGAAACGCAATGGATCCCCCCTCACCTTTTGTGGATTTGGGACTTTATTGCACGTTTGTTTGCAATCTATTCGAGCATCACAAACATCATTAATTTATTCAATTCAATGCTTCACACACCAAAGCCATGGTGTCATTATAATCACTCTGCCTGTTTTACATTTATTGTCCACTTGATGGCACAGTAGAGCAAATGAAGCACCATGAAGCTTCGGCCCATGAGTGAACCAATTGGATGGAAAGCTTCAATGCTTCATGAAGCTTCATCTCGCCATCACTAGCCCCGGTTGCCTACCTTGCAACTGTGAAGTATACGTATTTCACTGGTGTTTCTAACAGTGAGTTACTGCAACTTGGGTGTTTGACGCATCAACTGTATGTAATGGCAGGTGTGTTATTCAGGACCCAAAAAGGCAATGTTGTTGGAGTTGTTTGTATGAGCGTTTTTACAGAAAGCTTTAAGCAGCAATGCCACAGCCAAACATTCAGCCCTTTCTGAACATGCATGTTTTGAACGGGCACTGCACTAGTAGAACAATTCTTTCAAGACATTTTATAAAACGTTGATAGAACACAAGGTGTATTCCTTTTCTTATTTAATCCATGTGCTTAAATTGTGTCCAATGTAAAAATCCAGTTTCTTTCTGTTAGGCTGGCCACGCAGCGGCTGGACTTTGGAAGTAGGAGAACTGACAGAGATTATGTGCAAACCAACCAGGTGTTTATTTCACCGACAAAAAAACAACAAAGACATGGCACAGCTCTTTACATGTTGGACCACGGGCAGCATGTGGTCCTGGCAGCGACAGACTAGATTTAATATGGCAGCCTTATATAGCCTGCCACTAACGAGGACCTCAACCCCACTACAAGATAGGTAACTATGCCCCTCACCTGACAACACAATTACCTAAACTATCACAATTAAATTAAAATGAATCCCTAACATCCCAATGTCAATCATCTGTATGATCTCTATTGTGGTTACACATCACAATAGAGATCATATAAGGCCCAAACAGGCAATTCAATTTTGCTACCACCCCTCTACTAATTACCACATGGTACCTCCCGGAACTATAAAATGGGGCTCATGTACCCTGGGGACTCTTTTAGGCCAAACACCCTGGAGAGGAGACACAGCTGAGGTGAGTGATTTGAATATGCATGTTATTCGACAGCACTATTAAACAACAGTTTATATTCAATCCTTTTGGTAAAGATAACCAAACCAATAATATGTTTGTATCTCCAGGCCCGACCTTCAACAACTATACCTGAGAACATCAGAACCACAACAGTACAATACAACATTCAACCCTTAGTGTGTGTGTGTGTCTCTTATTGTCTTGAAACAGTCCACAAATGCTTGTAATGGAGAGGGTCTTCATTACACTTTCCCTCTGCAACAGGTTGTTGGAATGTCCAACACCCCAGAATTTCAGGGGTGAGGCTGTTCCATGATTTTCATGTGATGCTGCTCTCTGCTGGACAACAACTTGACATTAATGTGGAAGGGAAAATTCATATCAAAATGAAAAACAGATCATTCTTGCATTTTGAAAATTTATACAAAAATGAACCCATTCATCATTTATGCAGATAATTAATTATTAAGTTGGAGATTAATAGTAATTTTATCTTAAACTAAATTATCTCTAAGAGAAACCGTCCAGCCAACCAATATAAAAGACAACTTACTTAAAACCGGTTGGGCCCGAGAGCCCCCCTACAGGGGGGCTACTGGTACCGAGTGGTACCGAAGAAAGCCATTTTTCGGTAGCAAATATAATATTTCCACCACCATGCAGCATACCATTTGAACGAAGAATTCCTCATGAACCGAAGCATGTGTAACACACTCAAAACACGATTTAACACAAAATTGCTAGCCTCCTGCGATATTTCGTCACTTTTTCGAGTTCATTTGGCCGAGACACGCATCAGAAATAGTCCCTCAAAAGACTTTCCTCAACCGTCCAGGCTAAAGCTACATACTTAGAAACAATAGCATTCGACCACGCTTCAAACGTAAATTCCGGATTTCCTCTTAGGGAAACACTTCAAAAGTTACCCGGGGAACAGCCCCCCCGAGCAGCCATCACACTGCCGAAGAATTCTGGGTTGGTACTCACAATTTTGAAGCAAAATCATCAAACGGTGTCCTTAAACTCCTTTTAGACGGCTGATTCGGCTCCTGCTATATACTCCATTTCCTGTCTAATAAAGTTGTGAAAAAAAGGAAGGGGGTCAAATAAGCTCGGGGGACCACATTCTAGCAAGGCAGTCTCGCGTTTTTACGCGCCGGTCCCTCGGCTTAGATCAGCATTTTTCGGAAAACTAAAGACTTCCCGGAAAATCTGTTAACGCCAGTCCATTAGCCACATCCAGACACGTGCATAGACGTTTCGTATGAAGAAATTGACCAACCAGGGGCTCTACAACGGCCCAATACACAACCGCTATGGCGCAATTCTCCCGTAGCTCGCCGGCCTGGAGAGGCTTTGGAGACGGTTCCAGCTCTCCAAAATGATTTTTAACTGCTGTATGTGATAGATTGTGCATGTAGAAGGATAAAGGAACTTAAATATATAGTTATTTAGATTATAAAAGTACAATGGAACAGCTGGAGAGGCTGTTTCTCACATGACGACCTCTCGTGACCTCTCGTAACATTTATGTCTATTTCTCTGGCCTACTTCACTCTATTCACTCCAATTCTTTTGTGGGTGACTACTGCTGTCGTTTGCTATGCTGGTGGGTGGATGATGGTTTTAGGCTTTACTGAGCCTCATTTAATATAGTATTATGAATAATAGTGCTTTTTCACCATATGAATTTGACATTTTCAAAGTGGAGCCTTGTTCCATCTTCATCTGCTATTAACCAGTAACATATACATAATATTTACTCAAATCATATGAGCAAACCCTTCGTAGTGTTATTAATCCTTTGAAATTATTAAAAAAGACCTTGTAGTTAGAGAGTAAGGCCCCTTTGAGTATGTGTGTAGTATTTTTGAGAATAAGCCAAAAAAAACGGCTAGGGCCCAAAAGGTTTCATGCATATCAGTGGGTCACAGTATCAAGACAAAGGCAGGAGGAGTGTTATTTGTTGTATAATTCAGGAATCCTGTCTGTGAACAGAGGGTGTCCTTTGATGTTATTTCGTATCCTGTAGCAATAGCTTGACAAGATATACCAGTGATTGGATATCTGTACCAAGGCTTTCCTGCTAGGGAGCTCCTGGCTTTGGCATGGGATGATGTATGCTTGATGTAACCATGACAAATCAAGTATGAGTTACTACATTGCAAAAACTAGTAAGTATGAAGAACAATATTTTTTTCAGATTGTTTAGTTGGAGTGTTTTTGATACGCCATGCCTTAGTTTGTGCAAATGCCATTTTTCTTGTCCAGAATCATTTTGATTTATCTATAATGGGAAACGGTACCACTTTCTCAAGGCAGCCTTGAGGCTTTATACAGTAAGATGTCACGCCTGGCTAATAGTTTGTACGTTTTTCAGTAATACTTTTTTATTTCAGCCAGTTTTAAGATTGGCCAAGTGGTGGAGGGAGAACACACAAAGGCCGGAGTAATCTACACCTGGTGTATGTTTTAACTGTAGTGTACAGAACACCAATAAGCACTTCATGCTGGTTTTGGTTAGGTTGTGAAAAAAAATCTCAATACAAAAATTAAACATAAATATATTGACCAATAGCACTCAACATAAAGAGATCCATAACGCAAAAAAGAAAAGTTGGGCTGGGTCCATGGCTATAGGACAGCTAGCAGCAAGATTTCAGCAGGTCCATTAGCAGTTAAGCTTGGTACTCCTATTCAAAATGTTAAGCACTGAGTTCCTGCTATTATAAGCCAATTGGAATCTTTCACTTGCTGCTGCAGTTTTGAACCATGATCAAAAGGTATTATGGGTCGGAGCTCATGCAACCAGAATTTAGTAAAGGAAGAACCAAAGAGGAGGGTGGTCTGGATGATGGAGATCAGCAGGTCAGGAGACCTTAGCTGGACATCCTGTGGGCTAGACAAGGACAGGGCAGTAAAACTCAGGGCGGTACCTCGGGTCAGGAAAAGCGGCAGGAAACTGATTATTCGGTAGTGGGTCAGGGCTGGCTGGACAGGTGGACCGCTAGACTCCAAAGTAGGATACTGGCAGCATGGAGAGCAGAAAGGGGGACCAGCGACAGGAGAGCAGAGCAGGTAACCGGCCACAGAAGAGTAGGGCCGACGGCTAGCTACAGGAGATCAGGGCAGGGGGCAGGTTACAAGGAAACAGGCAACAAGAGAGTGGGGCAGGAGGCAGGCGACAGGGGAGCAGAGATGCCTGCAGTTCTGGCAGGGCAAAGGGAGAAGTGGCTGAGAACAGGGACAGAGGGGCGGACTGAGATAGACATTGTCTAAACCTTAAACCTAAGAGCATTTATTAGGGAAGTGACTGCTCTCTGTGACAAGATAAGCTCGTCATAATCTCATTTGCTGGTGTGGTGTCTATTACATCAGAAGTACTACATCCATCTTAGTCCCTCCTAATAGGTGACTTGCTGTGAATCACACAGAGAAGAGGATTCAAAAGAGGAACTCTCACTTTTACCCTCTAAGCATTTAAGTGTCTTTTTTTCCAACTTGATATTGAACATGTTTTGCTGTTGTAACTCATTTTGTCCTCCTCAATTCTTTGTGGCAGTAATGAGATGAATGGCTTGGTGTTGTGTCCTCAAGCTGCGATAACAGCTCTTGTACAGTGGGGCTGCTGTAGGCTTCTGGACTATGCAGTGTTTTTGACAGAGAGGAGTGTGTTAGGGGGTGATAGCAGCAAAGGATGTATATTGTTTAGCCAACAATGATGGGATGAGGGGAGTAGATGTGTACAAGAGGTGCAGACACATAGGGAGAGATGGATGGTTTACTTTATTTACTAAATAATTGTAATGCACATTTACATCAGTCAAGTGCTTTGCAGCCTTGCTGCTGTGTGTTGTTGACGGGAGTTCAATCTAAATACTGAACCATAAATCACATTATTTGTTTTTCAGACTTCACAGGGTTCAGTTTGCAACATTCCTTAAGGATAGCACTAATATAAATGAACATTTGTGGGCATCATGGTGGACTAGAGACCATGTATTGTAACGATGTAACTAAAACTTATGTCCCAGGTTCAAGCCCCGGAGGAGCATCGGAAATAAAACCAAAGTCCATCCAAAAAGGATATTTCAGTTGACAAAGGACACAAATGATGCTGACTGATTTTATATTGGCCCTGAATGCTCCCCTCTACATTCAAATATTTGGTTTATTCTGATCAAAAGGTGCAGAGGCTGAGATATCCTGACTTCTAGTCCTAGAATAGGTCAAGCTCCAACAAGATTGGATCCTACATCAGCTATGAGCAACTGATAGCCTCTTTTCAATACACATTTCCAACTTGTTCAATGCCCACATCTTTCAAAAGCCACCGTCCGTTTGCACCCTTCTGTGCTGAATGTATGCTGTGTCTATGTTGTATCAATTGTTGTGATGCAATGAGACATTATCAATACACTGGTATTGCTGTCACCTTGTGAGTCTGTGTGTGAGTCATCCTGGCAAAATATGGTCCTGGAGACCAAGTACCAAAGAAGGGATTTTAAGACTTTGTCAGATGTTTATATGTCAAGGATGTCCGTTCAAAGAGAGGAACTAAATGCAGGACACGCCTCGTGGCAGATATGACTTTACATTCAGTGAGCTTTTAACAACAAAAAAATTATAACAAAAGGCAAACTGACAAGAAACATAAAATGAGTGAGCAGACTAAGGAAGACAAAGTACAAAGGAAAAAACACCCAAAAACTAAAGTAAGAACAAACCAGGAACTCAGGCAGGAAATCCGACAAGGAACAAACTACAAGCGCAGACATAGACCCAACAAACCAAGGCAGACCACCTGAGACTGAAATTGATTTAATTGATTTTCCTTCTTTACTACTTTGTAATGTATAAATTCAACCGTGTCTTTTTTTTTTTTTTTTATCAAACTATCAATACAAGGACATTATGTGAGATGTGGTCACTTCATTACTTGATATACAAAGCTGGGCATGATGTTCCCTGTGACAATTTCTACACATACAAGCATTTATACTGCAACTTAATATAAATGTTCAGATTTTTCAAATTGATATAAGTTTAATTTAAGGTTGTCGGTATTGCATGATGCCAGGGTCAAGTCAAGATATATTTAAAGAGCAATACAACAGTGTTGCATTTGGAAAGTGGGTTGTAAGAACATTGCTGGAGTCCAATGTTTTTACAACCTATTGTACTTGTACAACATGGGGACTGAGCCATTCTGAATTGGTGTCAAGGAGAAAAACTAGGAATCTGCGAACACATCAGATCTCCTTCATTGATTTCCTCTTACATACTCCTTGAAAGCTCATTGTGTATTTAGGAGGTACGAAAGAAGTGAAGAGTATGTGTGTATGAATACATTATTTTCATTTTACGATGCACCAAGTGAAGCTCACAGTTGAAGGTTACGTCAGAAGAAGAGAAAGACGAGCAGAGTGAGCAGTTTCCAGAGCTCTTGTGTCATTGTAGCTGTCAATTTGTTAACTTATGACGCTCAGTGAGCAGTGCTAAATGGCAAATTGCTTTCATAACATACATCTGTCATAAATGCTTTGATAACAATGCATTATGACGACATTTAATAGATGACTAAATCTCTTGTGAGTGCTTCCTCCCTCCAAACTTATATTGTAGGCTGCTGTTTATCAAAGGCAATGCAATCCTGCTGCACAGAGCCGTATGCAAATGCTTCTCTGAAGAATGTCACACTTTAGGCAGTGTAATGAAACGATACTGTATTCAGTAAATGCTGTGTTATGCACAATGTGGTGAGCTAAATGGTTTACTGTGTAGACCTGGTATTTCATTTGATCAACAGGATGCTGGTTTGAGACCTTGGCCTGAGCGTTAATCTTATAAAGTTAATCTTAAATTTCTTTCTTGTTCTAATGCTTAGTTACGTAGAAAGTGGTGTACTATAAGCACAGTACTTCCTACATTGGTGCTGCAAGTTGGCATTGGACATTTCATTGGCGGAATCCCCCAATATGGACATGATTCCTAGGGTTACTTGGTTGTAATATCTTGTTAAATTCTACTGCGTTACAGTATGTATACATAGATGGTTGTGAATTTGATATCAAAATGCATATAAGCATTATTATCAATTATAAAATAAGTTAAATACAAGATATTATCTGGATCACATGCATGAAAACATTTTTTACTGTAAATCAATGGCAATATGTATGAATCTCTACTGTATATAGAGATGGGTGACCGATTGAAAGTAAAAACCTATTGGACCTAAACTAGACCTGAACTCTATTGGATGTATAAACAGCCATCTTTCTTAATATTGAAGATATAAATAATATATTTCCTCTTTTCCTCTATGTTTTGATTATTTTGGTGGAGAGCGCTGATGTTTATTCTAAAATCTCCCATAGGTGTTCAGTTGGGTTGAAATCATGGTGGCTGTGGCGGCTATCCACGAGCTCATCCAACCAGTCAGAGTGAGAATGTATGTATTAAAATCTTTTGTTACCTAGCCCCATTTTTAGGCCTCTGCTCGAATAGTTTACCCAAACTCAAAGGGGCTTATCTCTCCAACTACAAGGTCTATTTGAATAATTTAAATTTGATAATGACACTAAAATGTGTGAGATGTGTTAATATGTGTACATATCAGTGTATATGTTACTGGTTAATGCTGAATGAACATAACACACAGCTCACATTGAAAATTTTCATTTTTACAGACTTCACTTGAACCTTACAGAGCCTTCTGATTGGCGGATTTTCGCATGTGACACAGTGTTAGATGCGGAAATGACCAGGGATTGTAATGATATGTTCTTTGAGTTGATTGAAAGAATTTTAAGCCAATACAAATCGAAAACCATGACGCGCCCCCCCAAGGGTCAAAACCATTGGCCGAAATGGAAAAGACAGCCTATCCTTCATACAAGCACGTAGACACTAGTTTTTTTCACAGAACGAGATACAGAGAGCAGCAGGACATGCTGAAAGGATTACTTTTGGACTCATGGCGAATTTCTTTGGAGAAATCTGCAAAAAGGTACGGTGCGTTTCAAATTTTGTACTGTTTCGCTGTGTGTTGCTGTGTGGCTGATGGATTGATAACTTTGAAGGAGAGGAATTTTGAAGCTTTGAAGCTTTTGCCGGACTCGGGGTGGAATCAGCATGCGGTCTGATATCTGCTTTGTCTGTGAAGGTGCCATAGTTTTTGGTTGGGATCGGTAACGGAGAACATAGCTCGCCGTGTCCTGGCGAAAAATAGGTGAAATGATGGTAGTACTTGTAGTATGTTGTAGCACTTTGTGTACCATAAATTCCGGCATATAAGCCGCTACTTTTTTTCACACGCTTTGAGACTGCGGCTTTTACAACGATGCGGCTAATTGATGGAAGAAGACGCGAACATCCGGTTGTCGAGCACGCAAGAGGAGGATCACGGGGCAACCCCTGTAGAGGATGATGACTCCGAGACCCCGCGCGCATCAGACGCGGCCGCGGAGACGAGCGTGTCGCCCGCTCTCCCCGGGGGGAGCCCGCTCGCGTTCGGGGAGCTGCTCGTCGCCGAGTACCGCAAGAAGGGCCGGGTGGAGTTCAGGAAGATGTTCGAGCTTCAGACGGGGGCGCGCCTGCAGAGCAGCTGGGGGGTGGTCCCGCACGATGACGTGGCCGGGGACACCTGCGGCTTATAGACAAGTGCGGCTTATTTATGTACAATTTCTTTTTTCTTTTAAAAATTAGCAGGTGCGGCCTATATATAGGTGCGCTCTATAGTCCTGAAATTACGGTATATATATGTTTTTGAGTGAGTAAAATGGCATACATTGGCCATTTTATCAGAATTTGTTCGTTACGTAGGTTTTTGATCTATCATAAAATATCATTTCATGTGTTCTCAGAAGTGATTTGAACTACATGTGTGTACTCTGTTTCCCCCGTAGGGACCCTGGAGGGTCCCGCGCGTTAACAAAAGAAATCTTTTCTTTTCATTTATGTGAATTTATAATACAACCATGTTTAATCATTGCAACCATTAAATGCTGTCCCCACTGCTATATCATAATAAATCATAATTATCAATATTAATTCAACATTTACCACTAAGAACACAAAACATTACATAATAACATGCTTATTATAAACTAGTCAATAATCAGTCAGTAATCAGAGCTTTCTTCCACGTTGTCTTCCTGCTCTGACACATCCTCCAAATCACTCTCAACCTCCTCATCTCTGAAGAACAGATCAAGGGCCTGTTGCACACTAAATCTTGCTGCCATGATGCCAGTCACTGAAATGGCAGCTCAGGTACCTTTTATAATGTTATGACCCCCCACCACCACCACCACACTCCCAACCCAAATTGATTCAAATGTGTTACTTTGTAGATTATTTGATAATATTGCAGGTGCTTGTGCTTGCAGGTGCAGATCTTGTGTCTGTGACAAGTCACCCTCTGACCTGTGGATGACCTCTGTTCCCTTTGATCATATATGATCACTTCTGTTTTGTTTTACTATTTCACTGTTTCGAGGCTCCCCCATGCCCCTTCAAAGACCAGCAGGTGTCTGTCTCTGCGGGAACTTGAGCAAATGTTGTGGGAACACAGACAGTTCTCGTGAGTTTCGAGGTCCCCCTTGAACTCTGTCAACACTGTCCCATAAAAAGTACACACAAACATGGCCTGTACAGTTTCAAGATTCCCTAAAACCACCATTTTCCTTGATTTGACCCACACTGGTAGATCTAAAATCCATCTCAATAGATACGGGTCAAATTTGACCCGAAACAGCCTCAGTGTACAAAAATGTGTAGCACCTGTTCAAACGTATACAATTTTAAAATATTTTCATTTTTGTGTATTTTGGGTCACTTTAGGAAAAGTCATCACATTTCAGGCTAAAAGAATGACGTTTAGGGTATTTGTACTGCTGTCAAATGTCAAAACGGGTCAAATTTGACCCTAACAGTATGTAAGGGTTAAATACACTCGACACTTTACATTACAGTTACATCTCACTTGTTTATAGTCCTGTTATCTGTTCGCTTGTGCACTTTATTTTATATTTCACTTTATTTTATATTTTACTTTATTTTATATTTTACTTTATTTTATATTTTACTGTACATTTTAATATGCTTCTACTTTTTGCACTGTGTTGATTGTTGATTGTTAAATGTTATGCACCTCCCGTCATGTCAAATTCCTTGTATGTTCAACATACCATGGCAATAAACGGTTCTGATTGTGATTCTGAAGAAAGAGAGCCGAGCTCCACTGTGTAAAACAACCACTTTAAAGCATTTCAAAGTACCACAGCAGTATGTGGTAGGGAAGTGAGACTCAAATCATTGGCAACCCTGGCAGCAGCGTTGCGCAGCTAACACACAGTTAGTATGCATGTGATGGCCTGGCCCGGCATGTCCACTCTCAACGTTTTACCCAAGGGACGAGGCTGTTACTCTGGGTTGCCCTGACATGACAGAGTCCTTGTGATCTGGAAAAGTCATGGAGATCATAGCCATGCTGTCAGGCAGAAGGGACAAAGAGACAGGAATGGTGAGGGAGAAAGAAAGGAAACAGGAAGACAAATACATTTTAGACAATGGGGAAATTAAATAAAATGGGAAGAAGATTAGAGTAAATCAGGAAAGGAAATGAAAAAGAACAAAGATAAGATAAGATAATCCTTTATTAGTCCCGCAGTGGGGAAATTTACAGGATCACAGTAGCAAGTGGACAGTGCACACAAGATAGAGTGACAAGTAATATAAATATTAAACAGTAAAGAATATCAACTATACAAAAAAGTACAAAAAGCTCAAAAAATCAACAATAAACTCAAAAAAAGAGGTGTGGAGGTTTCCTGAAGCATCTACTGTAGCTGTAGAGGGACTGGAAGTCACTGAGGCAGAGAGAGCAAATGAGGAGGAGACCAAGAGAAAAAGCAAGAAGCATCCAAACAACTTTCTTGGTCGTTACTATTCTGAGGGAAGGGGCAGCCTTTTCAGAGGTATCAAAGCCTCTAATTATTCTCATGCTCTGTTTGGTCACGGCTCAACAGGATGGGATACTTCCTCTAATGTCAGAAAATCAGCCGTTTACCATCAGAACCAGCCACTGTTTGATATCGCTGATTGAAGTCTTTTTTGTTTCGCGCTGCTCATGAAGATCCTCTGAAGCAGTGCCATGTGAATTGCTTAGAACACCTTCCCTGTGTGTGTGTGTGTGTGTGTGTGTGTGTGTGTGTGTGTGTGTGTGTGTGTGTGTGTGTGTGTGTGTGTGGTTATAGGGCTGGACTGTTCTACAGTATTGGCTCTCCAATTCACAGTGTATGCTCCTAATACTAGTCTTTTGTAAAAGTGAAGATTGGTCTGATATAATTGACCTCTAAATGATTCATTGAAGAATTGTCATCACTTTAGCTATTATCAACATGCTTATTTATGTGTTGTTGTTTTTTCCTTATTTGTTTTGTGTGGGTATTAGTTTTTTGTTTTTGTAGTTCTTTTTTTTGTAGTTGGACCCATAGCTAAATGTTGGCTAATATTAGCAAACTTTAGATAGTTAATGCTGTATAATGGACACTACTGAGTCATCTCTGACTTTGAGTCATTTATATATGTGCCACAGTTATTCGATATTTTAGGATTTCTAGTAAATGTAATTTGTGTCCACAGAAGCAGCTATTCAGAAAAAGTAACATTGTCTCACTTTAAAATCCACAGAGTGAACTTATTTATTAACTCATGTGATAGAACATTTTCCCTGTGCTAGTACATTTCTACTGTGACTTAGTTTATGTGCCTTACTCACTAACAAACCTATATACAGTATGTGACATATGATTGTTACCGAGGAGAGTGGTAACAGGACCATATCTCTGCCTTTGCTTTGATAAGAGGGAGTGACTCAATGGGGGTGCAGTTTAACCAGAGAATGTTCCCAGGGGTAATCAAGGGTAATAAAGACAGATCTCTTTGTGTGACAAGGCTCAGAAGAGGAAGGGGATGACTGGAGGGGTCAATGGGGAGCTTGAAACTGCTGATCAATTGTGATAATGTAGATACCTGATGTTCCCCCACCCTGTGTGCTGAGATGCTTATAAGCATCTCAGAAACTGAATTCTTGGCTGATTCCTCCTGCAGACTGCGCTGCAGTCTGCATGACGATGAAGCCTTCTCTGGCCAGAGAATAAATACTTTAAAGACAAACTTCTTTCCTCAATCTTTCTTGTTTCAGTATTATAGGACTCACTCGGTACTATTGAATAGTTTTTTCCACCACACTCATTAAAATTACGATGGGGAGCATGCTAAATATTATGCCACTTAGCATCAGCATGTTAGCTTGAGATATTACCATGTAGACATTAGCTACATTACCTGTAGACTCCATCCAACCATTTGTGACTGTGACCCAGTGGAGTGTAATTTCTGTTACTTTTCCTGCTTGATATCTACAATGATATATTTTTTTATCTCAGTTTTTGGTCTCTACCAACTCCTGAGGAGAATATCTGTCTCTTTAGCTGCTAATTGCTTCACTATGTTCAACAGCTAGTCTCTATCTGTGTCAGCCTGCTGTTTGGTGCTTAGCAGTTAGTGAACAGAGGCTTTTTAGAGCTTTTTTACTGAAAACTGCTCATTGCTCAAATCAAATCAATGCTAGCAAAGTCCAAGGGAGCTGCAGATTTGGGTGAAACTTCAACCAAATTTTTGACACATTGATTTTAACGATAGACTGTATATAATATATGAACGTAGTCAGTTTGATGTCATACATTGGTTTGTGGACTACGATTTTAAAGCCTTGATTTCGGCATTTTGGCGGTTGCCATCTTGTTTTTCTTCAAACAGAACTGAGAGGTGGGGCTAAGTAAAAACAAGATAATCCTTTATTACTTCCACGGCGGGGAAATTTAGGAGTACAATCTAACATTGAACAAGATATTTTTAGGCGACAAAAATGTTACAATAAACTTTCATGAACTGAAAACACACTTTGAAAGGGTTAAAGTCCTACGTCTAAAACACTGACAACTGCCAGACCGGACATCGTCTCTGGTAGAGACCTGTCAATCACAGTAAGCCCGCCCTAAAGCATCCCCTGCTTCATGGTCTATTTGACTCCAAATGGACCATCATTTACTAAATGAACATCATGCTGTATTGAAGAAGACTTGAAACTAGAGATTGAGACCATAAACTGATGTTTACAATGTTTACTGAGGTAATAAATCAAGAGAGAAGTAGAGTCATTTCTTACACAAGCAGACTTCTTTTTATTACCAGTGGAGTTGCCCCATGATGGCCAGTAGAAAGGCATTGGCTTCACTTTTGAGAGCGGAGGTTGCCGCCTGATTGTAACGGCTTTAATAAATATAGTAGGAGAGAAATTGTGAAGCATTCAAATAGATTTGCTTTCCTTATTTTTGCCTTTCATGTATCTGTCGAGTCCTACCTTGTTGGGAGAGTAGTCAAAGCTGATGTTTACTTCGTCTCCCAAGGACGTTTCAGGGTCATCCATTAATATGCCTGAAAGTGATATAGCCGTGGGTGAAAAATATTGAAGTGAGATGCAACAAAAAGCGGTGGAGATAAGTCAGAGCCAAGGACAAACAGATTGGCGCTCTTTACTGATGCCAGAGCATGAGGCTATTAGATTATCTGTAAACGTGAATTCTCCCTCCGACATTTGACGAGGGCTGAAAAGGGATCCATATTTTGCTGGAGGGGCCGACGTGCACACAGAAACTATTAAAAGATGGAACTTCATTACTCTGGTGCCACTGCCGAATCCAATGAGCCACACATGCAGGCTCCCTAACACACTCACACACTGCAAAGCGAAGTATAATGATGCTGGGAGGGACTAATTGAGCAACATTGTGCTCCCTAACATGTACTCCAATAGATTAGCTGCTTGTGTGTTATTAACTACATGTGTGGGAACTGTTAGATGAAACAAGTTCAATTTAGTCTGAGGGCTACGCTGTTCTCTGTTTTAGCCTCAGCCTATCTAAATATATAATATAATAAATAAATAACTTGAAATATTTAGCAGAAATAACTTTCTGATAAATACAGTATGCGGCAGTAGAAATGTTTTATTAACACTAGTCATCTTATTAAGTGTACAAATATTTAATCATCACAAATAATCCTGATCTGCAGTTATAGATGAGTGTAGAAATGATTTCACACTGAGACAGTCACTTACAAGAGGCGTTCAGTATAATTGTTTTTAATATATTATGGTCTTCCATAATGCTGTCTGTGTCAGGATCGTATCACGATAACTACATTGCTCATCCCCAATGTTGCTTCATGTGTGTGTTGGACAATAAAGTTCCAGATTAAAAGATCTGGTCACATGTCATCTTGTTGCACTGGATTATTTATCCAAGGTGTGTCATGACCATCCTCACTCTTTTTAAACGAAGGAAAGGAATACATTATAGAATATCAGCAAATCACATGGAAAGACTGAAACCACAAAAATCCACTTACAAGATATGCATGTGGACCTGTGCCATAGAGCAGCATTACTATCCGTGAGCCACACTGTTGCACTGGAGAGCCCCACGAAAAGACCATTCTTTGTCTAACAAGGCCTTTTGAATCTGTTTAACTGAAGTAATGTGGACAAACACATCCCATTTTGAGTGTTTCTATAAATGAATCTGCATTTTAATTAATGTAGGGCTATGCACTGTGTTACAGTTTAAAAGTATCAAATTCATTTAAATTACATTTAAGAGCATCTGATAGAGAAATACTATTTGCCACAACAAACCAATGAACTGCTGTCATTGAACCGTTTAGTGTTTGTGGAGTTTTATAGAAAAGTTGTCTGTAGTAGATTGGTTTTATTGAGGAACTGGTTGAAAATGATCCATTAGTGTTTGACCCCCACTCGTGGTATTAGTATTAGTCTGTATATTAAAAAGTTTGGACACTCCTGTCCTACCCCATATCGACAGTATAACATGAGCGTTATTAGAGGGACAAGTGTCAAAGGAAAGACTGAGCCGTGATCAAACAGGATTCATTTTCCAGGGACACATAATAATTGACATCATAACAATTTATTAGCATGGCTGTTGATTAACTTCACCCCATCTGCCAGGGTTTTATATCCACAGGCAGGTGTGGGTGTCACTGTCACTCGTAGCATGCAGGATTCCTGGTGTGTAGTTAAAGCATACATCCGGGTGTGTGCAATTAGTCAAAGCATGCTTTCCATCATGCATAAATCAACAGACTGATACATAATAATCATCTGACGGACACTTATATGGATGAAAACATGGTTGGTTTTTGGGGCTGGACTTTTCTCACGGTTGAAAGGTGAAAACAAGACTGCCAGGCCGGGATGGGATTAGGATTATGGAGTAGAGTTGTAAAAAAAAGAAAAAATGAAACTCCCCCAGTGAAACTAATCCAGTCTGACAAGCACTAAAGATTGGAAAGTAGAATGACACCAACAAGGTTATTGCCTTGAAGCAGCACAATTCACTGAGTTTCCTTGCTTCATTCTTTTGGAGGGGAAACTTTAAGTAGTGAAATCATAATAATTATTGATGTAATAGCATGACCTTGGTTTTGAGAAATTGGCTTTTTGTCATCAGTTACTGTTTGAAACAATTACTACTGAGCTTGGCAAGTTTCTGATTTAAAATAAAAGTAAAATCAGAGCCAACCATAGTGCAAGAATGATGAAAGAGGTGGTGCACATTACATCTGTGAACATGTGGAGCAGTGTAGGCTGTCATGCTATATTCAGTACTCGGAGTGGGCCGGTACTCTCCGCTACATTTGACTCTTTGGTGCACGGTGACTTTTTGTTCCACACTCTCTATTTTTCCACATCAGGTTCGCAGCACCAACGTGTTTGAGCAGCGCCTCACAGGAACTTACAGTCAATGTGAAGGAGCATCTGGACAGACACACGGGACAGAGGAGGGGGGGGCACTGCTATCATTTATTGCTATAATGTAACATCCCTTTTGTGAAATGATTAGTGAACTGTACATCACAACAAAAAAGCCTACAGTGAAGCATTATTAAAAAGTGTTATGTATCTGTTCTTTTGATTTACAGCATGTGCTTTGATAGGGCAAACATTTCCACAAGACTTAAATGTTCAAACGAAGGCTGTGACATGTATACATAATAATACAAAGAAATGTTAGTCTTTGAGCTTTATCTATTGTAATAATGGCATCCACATGATATGCAATTGCATAGTTATAAGTCAGAAACTTTAAAATGATCTTCAGGACCCCCAATCCCAGTACCTCCTAGTTTATTTCATTTATTGTAGAAACTCAGAATGTATGCTGATAATGATTGCTGATACCAACATTCACACTACTACATGTGAATAAAGGGAGTACCACTTAACGCACTGGTTAAATCAAATGCTACTGTATAAACATGACATCTTGACACATGACAGATGCATTGCATTCATAATTAACATTGATTTTTCTACATTATACTCTAGAGCTGGGTTCTTGAGTACAAGAATAAAACATCATAATTTACTGCTAAAACAAGCCATTCTGTTGTGAAACAATGTCTTATGTGCACGTTCAAATTGTAAGATGCCACTTGCAGAACTGTGTGTTTCTTAGAGTCCATGTTCATCATGAGCCACGGTGTCTCACTCTGGAACCACAGTTGACCAGTTGAGTCAATAAGAGCCTTTGATAACAGCCCATATGTATTCAGACTCAGAATAGCAGACTTTTAATTCAACACACTATCATAAATAAAGTCAGAGGACCTCCCACCAAATCCAACTCAATGTTGTACACTACACAGTGCAGTGAAGCAGATTGAGGCAGACAATTGTGTAGTTATTATACATGCAGCAATATCAATGTAGTAAGAATGTATTGATTCTCAAAGGACCTTTGGTGACATCCAGATGACCATCTTACACCTCATAGATCTCTATTGAGCTAGAGAAAGAGTAGCTCATGTTCACAAACATTGATTGAACTTTCCTCGGCTACTGGCATGAAAAAACCTGGTTTTTATTTATTTTTTTGCCTCTTGGGGAACACAAGAGGCAAACATCAGCATTCATGAGTTGTGTTTCTGAACTGATGGATGCCAATATTTACCCTCTTTTTAGCTTTGTTTTGGTGTCACCCAACTCCTGAGATCTGTAAACCTGAGGGGAAGCAGAGAGTTGGGTGATAATTGTCTGTTGGTTTGTGATCGAGTATCACTTCTATGACACGCTCATCTATTGGTTGGATCATAATTATGAGCAGCGGAGTCAAACATGTAAATTGGAGATGTATTTCTGACTGGTTGCCAAGCTATGATTGGACTCAAAACTCACATACCTTGTTATAAGGGTTTGTAATCATCCCAGCGGTTTATACGGCTAAATATTGATTACACATGAAAGTATTCAGAGCAGCACATGAAACATTTCATTCTACCTCATCCTACAACAGTGAAGGCATGAAGTTCTTCATTCAAAACTTATCAATCATTGACTGTCATCAGTACTCATTGCTCAAAATGAGAGGTCAGTGCAATCAGTAACTTGATTACTTAGTTTCATGAGCAGCAGATTATGTAATCATTACTGTATTGTACAGATGAACCAAACAGAGTCTTTATCCTTTGAATCGACCCGGCTGAGAAGCTTAGCCTGCTGATTCTGTATCATCTTTTGAATCGCCTCGTTAAGCTTATTTTTATCCTCCTGCTTTTATGTGATGGTCTGCTTTTATATCTTGTCTTACTTTCATCTTTCTTATCTCCCTTTCATTGCCTTTGCTGTTTGCTGCTTTAGTTTTTCAGGCATTTTTTTTGTTCTTTGTAACTGTGCATTGAAATTAAGATTTATACACTTGGTTTTGATACAATGTATTGATCCAAATATCTCAAAGAGGTCAAAGTTTTGTGTACAGCCCAATGTTTTCCCTAATTATGCAATAGGGTCTAGAGGATTCTTAGAGGTGACATATTACGCTTGATGCTCTTTTTTTTTACTTTTCAACATAAATGAAAAACAACATTTGAGAAAAGAGCATTTTCGCCTATCGCCTACTGACCGACTGCACACAGCTCAAGAGGAAGGGCAGAGACCCCGTGTTGTTGGACTGCTATTACTCTGAGCAGCTTTGGGAATGATTCACAGTAACATATATTTAAATATATTCCTGGATTTTCTCCTGATTATCTGAATAAGACTGCTAAATGATTGGCTTAGGGTATCGCTCATCTCTTTTTAGAACCAAAGTTGTCAAGAGGGTCAGACAAGTCACCAAATCTAGCAAGAAAGTTGGCGAGTAAGCATTACTGGGAAGAAGCTAGTGAGACTTGCTGCTGGATATGATGTCCTATGGGGTTGCCGTGCCATAGAACCACTTCCAGCTGAGGCCATCCCGCCCACAGAGTATCCAGTGAATCTGCCTCCCTGTCCGCTATTGTGATTCCCTCTCTATCACCTCACAGTTTGAAATATTCATATTGTATTGCAATGGTTTTTACCATGAAAACATTCTAAAACAAAGTGGGACAGGGGTGTGTGCATATTGTAGTTTTTAAATGACCCCAGTTACAGCCTCAGTTGTGATGCCAGTAACCTCTGTAACTCACTAGCATTCTATTTAGCAATTCTTTTATTTATCATGTCAGTACAGAACAATTCAAAGAAAAGTCAGTTAACAAGTCAAATATTCAAGTAGTAGTCGTGTTAGCAAACAGCAAATGAAAGTTGTAGTTAAAAAAAAAGAGCCTGCTGATTACTCACATGGTAAATGCAGAATATGATTATTTGGCAACAAAGAAGTCATGTCATACAAACCAATCTGTTGTTTTTAAAATACAAACAGTTTTCATTTGCTAAAAATAATTAACTTTGAACTCTGCTATCAGTTGACTGTCAGTAAAAGCAGCACTTCCTAGAGATGTTTCAAATGAAAAGCTTACTCAGAATACTTTAAAGAAGTTGGGTTACACCCTTTAAGATTTAAGATAAAAGTAGCTTAATATTGATTGAAAATGATTAAATAGAAGCAACTGGAAGGAATTCCATGAAAACAGTATTTCTGAGAAACGGAGAGAAGACTGGTGAGAATGACATGGCTGTGTTCTTACTGATGTATATTAGTTTTGAGTTTATTCATATTTAAATACAAACAGATATAAAATTAGGCAGCAAGTGTTGTTGGTGGGTGTTGAGGTCAGAAAAACAGAGTAGAAGTCCCAAAAACGTTTACAAGAATTTTGAGACATTAAACAAAACAGGCAGTCAGCGGAGAAATCTACGCAGACTAACAAAAGGCAAATCCCAAAAAACAAAAGGGCTCACTCAGCATAGGACAAAAACAGAGCAACAGGCTCGAATCAAAATGAGAAAACAGGCAGAGGAAAAACACTCGGTGACAAACGATGGCTGGAGAGCTGCTTGTGAGGGAAAAACCAGACAATCTGGCAAATAGGTACAGAACAGCTAGGAGTATAAATACTGGGAGGTCTGATGGGAAAATAGAACACAGGTGATGAATAAAACTGGCGGGAAACTAAACAATGGCAGTAAATCAACTGGGAAGGATGAAGGCAAGTAAATACTAAATAAAACTGAAGTTAATTAGAGTCCACACGAGTCGTCACAATGGGAAATAGGAGCGAGAGGAAAAGTTAAGACGGGGCTCTCCTTTAATTCATATTCGCTCACATATCTAAACACAAGAGTAGGAACTGGAACAAGAGAATAGGCCATTTTCACAGCAGAGAACACGTCATAGCAGAGAAAACACACAATAAGTGATACAATAAGGTTGGTTCCATTTGATATTAAGTGTGAAAGTCATTCCAGTGAGCCAGCATGCACAATGCCAGGGCCCTGACCCACTAAATGGAACAGGGCCACAAATAATGTCATTAACTCTATAGAGCTAGGGTTCGGTTTGTCCATTCTAGGCTACATGTCAGTGTACCATGACGAACTCAGTGAAGACATGACTGTGTGTGTGTGTGTGTGTATGGGAGGGGGAGTAAATAGAACGAGCAGTGTGTAGTGTGTGTATCTCTGCCGTAGAGGGATGCTCTGTGCAGCCTCTACTATGTGTGTGTGTGTGTGTGTGTGTCACTCATGAAGCAGCTGATGAATGTATACTGTGGCATCTCAAGGTAGCAGCTAAATGGCCAAGTGGCACAGTGCCCGTCGCTCATCTGTTAGCACCCGCTGACAGTAATTGACACACTTTCACTCACACACTGCACACAGTATGTGTTTTAGATACACATCTGTGTGCAACAGAGGTGGTCAAGACTTAGATGTAAATGTGTGTGTGTCAGATACAAAAGAGACTGAAAGTGAGTTTTCTCTTCCTCTCAGTCTGTTTAGACGTGCTACGCTGCCTGTTCAATAGAGACATTCATTGACTAGGACAGTATGTAAATCATTCATATAAGAACATGATGATGATCACTCACTATCTCCAGTGTTAGCCACTGCCTCATGTGATCCAAACGTTTCCAATAACTTTAGAGCGTTGTAAAGTCCAAAAGTCAGATTTTTTATGGATGTAATCATTTCCAAATTTACCAACATGTTCTTATCTAACAAAATAGTCTGCTTCAATCCATCTTTGTTGCTTTTTAGCCTTTCAAAAACATGTACACTGCCAGCCCGTGCAAAAAGGCACCATTGTGCGTAAGATTGTTTCCAACTCGTGTGATCCAAACAACTCCAATAACTCCAGATTATTGCGGTGTCCAAAAGTAAACCAATCACTAGCCCTCAAATGTATTTAATGGTTAAATGTTTTGAAAAATGCATCTCAACCACATAATTAAATAAATAAAGTTGTTTATTTTCAAGAACGAATATAAAATCATAAAGAAATGTCCACGTGGTTACAGCTGCCAGCGTCCAATATTCACTCTTCTTTGAGCTCAGTTCAGGTCAGCATCAGATCCTGAGGGAAATATTTTGGCTCTTCGCCAGTTAAATGCTTCACTGTGTTCATGAGCGAAGTTCCAATCACCTGTGTTGACCAGGCAATACTGAGTTGAATGGAATGGAACTTAGTCTGTTGTGTTTTTTCCCACTGAAAACTGCTGCTGGAAACAAAGTTGATGGGATCAGAGAGACTGAACCAAAAACCATAAACCATAACAATGAGATG
Organism: Leptoclinus maculatus; assembly: GCA_032191485.1. Lineage (NCBI taxonomy): Eukaryota > Metazoa > Chordata > Actinopteri > Perciformes > Stichaeidae > Leptoclinus > Leptoclinus maculatus. Next base: position 504,223 of record JAVDOI010000004.1, read on the forward strand.
ATTTGCAGAGTTCTTTGACTTTGCCGAAAAATCCTCAAATTTAGACTGTTTCCTCTGTACCAAAGCAATCCCAGCCCGGTTTCACCAAATGGCATGTGAACAAAACATTTGTAAGTCATTTAGCGTGCAATAGAATTACCATAGTGGCATGTAGTCTGTACTGACTGCAATATAAATGCATATGCATGAATATATGAAAGTGATTATAAAAATTGAGAGACTACTCATGGGGCAGGCGGGCGGGGAGGCAGATGGGTCAAATAAACAGGACTTTCAACTACAAGATCAGGGTTCAATACTGGTGTTTGTGTCCCAAAGTGTTGTTGAGATATTTTGAAGTTAAGTTTGTGATGTTTGTGACGTGTTTTCCACAATTCAAGTAATGTTGTTTTCGTTCAAATGTTCAATATTTTCTTCCAAGCCCCCAAAAAAAAAAAACTTGGAGGGAATAAGAGTAATTATACTGAAGAGCTTATCACAGTGTTTATTTCAGTGAGTGGTCTTGAATATCTATTATTGATTCACAGTAGACTGAATGAGTCACAGTCGATATACTGTCAATGAAAAAATAAGTAAATGATGTCAAAGTGAAAACAAATCTTTTTGAAATTTACTTGAATTAGTTACAAAACACAAAATAAAGTACTCATCCCCTTTACTATGACACACTTACATCATGCCTTCTATTGGACTAGTGCCAATGAGGGAAGAACAAGGCCCTGCATATCCCCCGGAGTACTGTTAGGCTGCTCCTAAATCTGACTCAAGCAGGATACTTCAGAAAGTGAGGGCCAAAAATGAAAGACTGACTAAATTGTTGTTTATGGTGCAAAAAGAAAGAAATATACACATAAAATAATTTATGGGAAGGTCCATGCTACATACTAGAAAAGACCGTTGTGCTCCATTTGCTGATCCTGTATAACTGATAAAGACGTTGAGAGATCGGCCATTGTCATTACATTTGTTGTGTTGATCGAAACAGTTTGGAGTTGAAATCACGAATCTGGACAATTTATCAAACGTAGGTCATCTTGCCCCCACACGGGAGTTCTTCTCCAAAGGGGAGCAATGGTAAGAGAGGAGGAAAACCAGGGCTGGAGCCCAGCTGAGACCTGCTGTCCGAGTCCTGTTAAGTTATTGCTGATGAAAACCCGACATTTCCTGACATTGACTAAAAAAGTCCCATTGGAAAGACAAGCGTAACCACTGCTTAAGTGATAAGTGATATTTCAACATTCATTCTGTCGGAATTCAACAATTCTAATAGAAACCAGCTTTTTATAAGAATCCTGCGTCACGTAATTCTTTTGATTGTAAATTACGTTTGGAACAAGTGGAATTATCCCACCTGATTGGCAATTTGTTTCTAGTTTAAACAAAATTAGTCTTAATGGTTGATTTACAGAGGATATACCCTTGAGATGGATGGTTTTGGATGTATTGTGTCTTTTTCTTCTTTCCTAACATCATTTTATTTGTCCGTCCAACTTTCTTTCAATCTTTCCTACCGAGAGTATGTCTATACATTTGTACAGTGACTTATTCATAGTCCCCAATAAATAAATACATTTGTGTTTGACGTATTACAAATACGTTTCTAATCAACATTTTAACCTTTTTTTCCCTCTCCACCACCGCCTCTCCTTCGCAGTCAGAATACTACCGCAACACGCCGCCTGTCTCCAGCAGAAATGCTCTGATCCACGCCCGGGAACAACACCGAATTGTCGGCCGAGATACCACCAAAACACGCCGCCTGTCTCCAGCAGAAACGCGTTCATCCAGGCCCAGCAACGAGGAACATTACGCGGCTACAATACCTCCACAAAGGCCAGCGGGTAAAATCCGGGAGTAACCGTGACTCTCTTAAGTGTTAGGTTTGGGTGGGGACGTGGCTTCCTAGTGGAAGTTATGGTTAGGGTTAGGGTTAGGGCAGGGTTAGGGTTAGGGTTAGGGCAGGGTTAGGGTTAGATAGATACAAATGGAAGAAAGCAGTGTGTAGAGTACAGTAGTGCAGTGTTTTTCAACCTTTTCTGAGCCGCGGCACACTTTTTACATTAAAAAGATCCCGCGGCACACCAACAACCAAAATGACAAAATGAAAATGACACCTTTTATCATAATACAGCATATATGCCATGGTGTCAAACTCAATCCCAGGGAGGGACAACATTTAAAATTGTGACTACGTTGAGGGCCAAATAGAGTCACCATTTAATAAACAGGATAGAAGGGATATTGGACAAAGTGCAAAAAGAATACATGTTTAGGTAGGCGACATTATTTTATGCATATGTACCAGAGCCAGATGTTTGGCATCTTTTCTTGGCTGCCAGTTCATTAATATCTGGGGTTAGGTTCTGTGGAAACCCTCAAGATGGAGTGAAGGTGTGCATCAGTGAGACGACTCCTGTGTGGGTTTGTGTTCATCTTCATCACAGAGAACAGCTGCTCACACAGGTATGTGCTTCCAAACATGCAGAGCATTTGAGCAGCATGTAGGCGGAGTTAAGGCATCGTTTTGGGATGAAGCTTGGAAACTGTGCAGCACCCTCAGAGTCATACTTTGCCTTGAGTGTCATTACACTGGAGGTCTATCAGCTCCACAGGTGCTCTTTCTACGTCAACTGCAAACGGATGGCTGAGCAGTTCAAATTTAAATTTCTGAGCTGCAAAGTTGACAAATCGCCGAGTGAACTCTGTGCCAAGTGCACCCAGTTTATCAGCACAATGCTCAGTCGGGATCACAGCAGTGGAGACATGGTTTGTCAACACGGAAAGTGACCCAAGTTTCATCTGAGTCTCCCACAGGCGCAGCTTGGCTTAGAAAGCTCTTAATGCATCATACATGTCTGTGATCACACGTCCCCGTCCCTGAAGCTGAGGTTTAGCGCAGTGAGATGCTTTGTTATGTCGCATAAAAAGGCCACCTCACATCGCCACGTTTCTTCCCGGAGCTCTGTGGTGTGGCGGGCCGGTTATGATAAACATATGATATTTCTCGCAGGCCGGATATAATTGTACCGAGGGCCGGACTTGGCCTGCGGGCCTTGAGTTTGACATGTCTGATATATGCTGACAATTTAATGACAAGTCTCTCAATGTGTTGATCCTTACTAGGCTTTTCATCTGGGTTATGTTGTCCAGGGCCCAGTTCAGAGTCTGCATTTTTCCTTTTCAAATATTTCTCCATCGCTGTTCGTCTTGTCACCGCAACCTCTCTTTAATTCTACTGTCTTAAATTAACAAGGTCATTATTGCGCTACCTACTGCCACCCATTGGCATGGAAGAGTATTTATTACTTAGCCAGTGTTGAGTTCAGGAACCCCTCGGAACTGTGGGAGAGCCACATGTCTGCCGGCCGTGACAAACACTCAGCCGGTTCAAATTATGATCAATGGTATTTAATTTTACAGAAGTTAAAACAATTGCAAAGTGAATCACACTATGTACACTATCGATAGAAATATGATCCGCGGAAAAGAGTTCACACACGCTCCAATCAGGAAGCTTGTTACCTGCAGGATGGAATGTGATGAAGTGAAAGAATGATTCCTTTGAATCTCCTTTCATAGTCCATAAAATATCTGTCTCAAATACAATTGGCTTAAGTCCAGCTGACTCCTCCTGGCCTCAGTCAGCTGACTCCTCCTTCGTTGTGACCTATTGGCCTCGGTCTGTTGCTCCTTCTGCGCGTGCATCCCTCTGTTAGGCCCAGCTCTCACTTCCTGCTCTGGTCCTGGTGTTCCCTGTAATGCCTGTCTTAAAATCCCTGTCTGTCCCTATTGACTATTCTTTACAGTTTAATACATTCAATAATTGTCTCTTATGGCTCAACACTTCTATAGTTCTAAAGGCACAGTGGTTGAAAATCACTGGTCTACCCCATGAGCAACGGTCGCCCCTATTTCCTTATCCAGATGAGATAGAAATATGGTCCAATGTCCCATCTTTTCCTGCCCTATCACGTTAAACCCCAATATTAATCAATTGTCAGGAACGGGCTTTTTGACTAGAATCCCTATGGATCCAAAGACATGATGCTAAGTGCACCATTTAAGTTTTTGGACCAAGGGCAGTGATCTCTCCAGCTATTTGCCCCTGTTCATTGCTGAAGGAAGCTTTCAGAGATGTTCTGACTGAATGTGTCCAGATTTGCTGACCTATATTCATGACTGAAAAAACAATATACCGGCTTGATTTTACTTGTCAAGTGTCTGATCGGGTCATGCATTCACTCTGTTGGTGATATGTGTATATATTGGATTTGTTTGGATTTGGATTTGTTTGCTTACCTGTTGCACCTGCTCCCCACTGCTACCGTCTACTCCCTGGACAACTAGCTGGCTGGCTGGCGGTCTCTCACTAGCCGGCGGCTACCGACGAGCCAGCCGGCTCCCTGCTGGATACTCTTGTCCATGCTCCTTGCTACTGCTCTGTGGGTTGCCTGGATAGCCTCTCAACTGTCCTGGTGCGGTCAGTCTGACTGCTGCTTTTCCAGCTAGCTGTTAGCTAGCCGCCCCCTCCAGTCAGCGTGTAGCTAACGTTGGCAGCTGACTGAACTGCCTCCTCCGTTTCCTCGCCTCATCCATCACCACTTTCTCACTCAGCTCCGATCACCTGCCTGCTGTGAATTATCCTGGCTTCTCCAACTCCATCAAGTCCGTGGCTACCGACAAAAGACCTCAGGCCGGCATTGTTCTGCAATACTCCACCTCGCAACTCCTCAAACTCAACAACTTCTCTGCTCCTCCGTTCATCTCAGTCATCAAAACACTTGGACTCCTCCGTCGGCCCCGTTACATCCACAGAGCCTCCCGCAGAAAGTGTGTTTACTCCTGGCCTGATCGCTCCACTCTTTCCATCCCCTCCCTCTGGTCAGCCGAGCGCACCGCCGCAACTCCTGCACGACATCACCACAACAATCTTGCTCCTCTGTCTTTCTTTTATTATTATTATGTGATTTTCTGTGTAAATTATTAGCAAAAATGAAAAAACTTTTCCTCTCCCGCCTTGTACTGTCTCATCACATCTTGCCAAATCCTGTCCCTATTTGACATCGTGACAGTTTGGCTCCCTACAGCAGTAGGTTTCAGGAACGCTCAATGCAAAGCAAAATGTTTGAACAAAACATCTCTTCATGGATCACAGCATCAGGCGATCGGGTTTCACTGCTGATCTGTACTTTTGTAATCTGGGTCAAGACACACTGGCTCAGACACAGAGAATACTGCCAGCCAATTGAATTTGCTGCCAAAGGAATGTTGCAAAAAGCAAAGCCTGTGAAGTGGCGGATGGGACTGACCGGCATTTGGCAGTAATGTTAGTTTCAGTCCATGTTTTAAAAAAATAAAAGTTCAGAAGGTCAGGAACTGCAGCTTGAATAAGCAGACAGTTGTGATGTTTATTTGTTAACGTGTCTTTGCAATAAACCATGTAAAATTAGCTAAGTCAATGTCTGGGCTAAGAGGCACATCAGGAGTCTGCCGCTCCAGGCTAAGCTTACTGATGCAGCTGCACTGCTCTCGTATTATACCTTTAATGATCACTAACCGGGTCAGGATACTGTCATTCATCATGGATTTATTTTGAAGCCTCGGCTTCTCCACCAAGATTTGGGCCACATTTATATTCAATCTGTGTATTATAATATGGAAGCTTAGCTGGAGATTGCACAAAAGGAGAATTGGCAGGGGTACTGTATGTATTTGTCTGCATGTAGAACAATGTCTCTCATCACAAAGAAATGCTCACTCGCCAATTGTCCCTGTTTTAAGGATAAGACGCATTTATAGCTCACAAACAGGCAGCATTGTTTCTCCTGGATAAGCTGCTCATCCACACATCATATTCTAGACTTGATGAGGAGACAATTAACAAATGAGCTGTAAAGGAGCCATAATAGGATTTCATGATGAGGTCCGTCTTGTATCTGGAGGTAGTGCAGTCATTAAAGGCACACCTTGACACTTAGAGTTTGCAGCTGCATTTAGTCTTGTCAAATTATAAAGAAAAAAAGGCACCATGTTGGTAATTGAGTTAAAAAAATGTCATCCAGAAAAGAAAACAGATTATTATTATTTTTGGAAAATATTGTATGGAAATAAAATAAATACTTTTCTCAACACCAAGTAAAGTCCACATTAGTACTTAAAAGCTTATTAACCAAACTTTGAGTTAGTTTTCAGTAAAGTCAAGAAACATTACGTGTGTCATATCTGGTTGTGTTATATTGGGGTCATTTTGACCCCAATATATAATAATTAAAGTAAACCCATGGTCATTCAAACTTAGTAATTTTGATTTGCCTTTCAATACTGTGGGGGTCATTTCTGTTGAATAACGGACAAAGTCAACTTCTGTCTCTCTGTAAGTGTAATTGTCTGCAGCAATCATATGCACATATGAGCAAAGGACAGAAGAGAAGCCAGTGATTTATACACTGGAGACTGTAGAGAGAGAGAGAGAGAGATTAGCAAAGACATAAATGTCTCTCTTTACTGAGAGGTAAAACAGGGTTTCTTCACATTTTCTGCCTGGTCATTATTTTAGAGTATGTAGTAAGCAGGGTCAGGGTACACAAGTAGATATGCATACTGATACAAAGGTCTCTAACCTTTGACCGACCTGTCAAAATAAAGGTTGATTAAATCAAGATCAAATTTAGATTTTCCAATTTGTATTGTCTCCTTCAAAGTGCCCCTACCACCTGATAGTGTATGCCACTTAAAATCAGGCCCATGGCATACATGATCTGAATAAAAAGTTCCATCTAATAAACCTGCATGGGAGGAACAGGGTGCTTTTGACTGGTGTCCTCCAATACATTATTATTTTGAAAAATGACTATTTAATTATTTATTCATTATTTATTATAAAATTATTATTCACATACAAATTGCACATACCTATTTAAATCAGCTTTTAACCTGTGAAGCTAGTTATGTTTGTTTTTGTGCTGTTCCTTACTGTTATGTCATCTCTTTTGTTTATATTGTAATTGCTTTAATTGTTTCTGTTTTTACCATGTGAAGTGCCTTTGAGTACCTTTTTAAAGCGCAATACGAATGAAATGTATTATTATAATTATTGTAACAGAACACAATGATAAGTAGTCATTAGGAACACACTGATCGACAATGTCATGAAAAATGGGAGTGATAGAATAAAGGGTGACGTCACGGTGACCCCAAATTTCTCCCCGAGAGCTGTACAGCTGACCACTGCTCCTAATGCTTAGGATGGGTTAATGCACTGGTCAAATTTCATATCTTTACCTGTACGTATATGAACATTGAACTAACGTTTAAGTTTAAGTATTAGTTAAATGAAAATATTGAGGGGCAAATTAAGGCTCGATGAATGAGAGAATTGAGGACAATGTGAAAAATAAAAAAAGAGCAAAACAAGGCTGTCTGACCACACTCAGTCATTCACATCACATTCAGCGAACAATTAAAAAAGAACTTGACCAGGGATCTGCGCTGTGTCTGAAGTGGTCCTTTCACTTTCAGAGTAACTTCAAGCATCCTTCATGTGTTTTTCAATAATAAAAACGTGTTAAATTACCATGTCACAAGGTTGTGATTTATCTTCATGTATTGCACCTAATATAAATAGAAGAGCTAGAGGAGACAGAATCATGGCCTGTGTGAAAGTGAATGAGATAGATAGATAGATAGATAGATAGATAGATAGATAGATAGATAGATAGATAGATAGATAGATAGATAGATAGATAGATAGATAGATAGGTACTTTATTTATCCCGCAAGAGGACATGTTTTTGCTACAGCAGCATTTATAGGTACAGGGACATTTAAAAAAAAAGATTAAAAATAACAGAGTCAAAATATTAACTATAAAATGCACAATATATACAATAAAATAGAATAATATTAAATTAACTAACTAAACAATAGTACAAAGATTTAACCAAACAGTGTAACAGTGTTATAGTTGTGTGATTGATCTGACCAGAGGTGATATATTATAAAGTCTAATAGCAGAGGACAGGAATGTTCTCCTGTATCTGTCCTTGTGACAGCGGAGCTGGATCAGTCTGTTGGAGAAAGTGCTCCTCTGTCCCTGCAGTAGGTGGTGGAGAGGGTGGTCCTGGTTATCCAATATGGATAATAGTTTCTTCAGTGTCCTCCTCTCCACCACCTGTTCCAGATAGTCTTGTTTGCAGCCAATGATGGAGCCGGCCTTCTTAACCAGTTTATTAAGTCTGTTGGTGTCTCCGGCTCCAATGCTGCTCCCCCAGCAGACTACGGAGAAGTACAGTGCACTGGCCACAACAGACTGGTAGAACATCTCCAACATCTTGCTGCACATGTCGAAGGATCGAAGTTTCCTCAAGAAAAAGAGTCGACTCATCCCCTTCTTGTACACAGCGTTGATGTTGGTCTTCCAGTTCAGTCTGTTGTCGATGGAGACACCCAGGTACTTGTACTCCTCCACCATGTCCACGTCCTCTCAGCGGTTGTGGAGCCGTCGTCTTCCTCCTGAAGTCGACCACCATCTCTCTGGTCTTGGCCACATTCAGAAGCAGGTGATTTCTACCGGCCCACTCCACAAAGTCATCCACTACTGACCTGTACTCCTCCTCCCGTCCGTCCCTTATACACCCGACCACTGCAGAGGCATCAGAGAACTTCTGCAGATGGCATGACCCTGAGTTAAACTGGAAGTCAGTGGTGTACAAGGTGAACAGGAAGGGAGACAGAACAGTTCCCTGTGGAGCTCCAGTATCACTGACCACCGTATCAGACAGCACACGGCCCAGTACACTCAAAAAAACGATTCAAGCCCTTCTTAGATGTGACACATTTAAATTGTGTTTGCTTTGTTTAAATATATCTATTTAAACGATAAACCTATTTATATTTAATAGCAGTAACACAAAATGTTTTCATAGTTTCACTTAAGAGATTTATTTAGGTTAGATGGTGGGTGTGTCAACGCAAAATAAATGTGTTTCATTAGAGACTACCCTTTTTTACCCTGAAACTGCACATCCGGTACAGTAGGTGGCGGTAGTTGGTTGCGATCCGCCAATCAAATTTAAAGAAGAAGAAGAGACTACACTTTGCGCATGTGCCAGATTTCGCGCTTGTATACGTCTTTTTTGCTAACTGCAACAGGTTGCATCAAGATTGACCAACTCAGGCGAAAGTCCATTCTTTGGTAAGTAGCTTTATTTATTTTGGTGTACTCTACCCCTGTCAAATAACACTTGCATTTTGTAATATTGACCACAAATTGTGGAACTGCCTTCTGCTGTAGTTTTAATGAAGTATGAATTGGCAGTGCTCAAGGTAGGTACCCCACGTGGTTGGTATTACGACCTAGTTAGCCAACGTGGTTAGCATTACGACGTAGGTAGCCAACGTAGTTAGCATTACGACCAGAGGTCAGGGTGTGCCCTGACATTAATATGGCTTGGGTACAGCGCCGAAGCGCGTACATATGAACCTTGCCAACATAAAAACAATGTGGAGAGCAGTTAAACGAGTCGACCACGGGTCTCTCCCTCTCCTCTTGCGCCATAACAGATGCAGGCCAGTGGAGGCCAGTCACTTCAGGTGTGGAAGTTCAGTTTACGTGGCTAACGTATATAAACTTTAGCCACGTTTTCTTTTACTGACTAATATGAATTTGAATCATGAGCAACCGCTGAATCCCTCTCACTCAATCCCTGTCTCCCCTGCTGACTTTCTCGCTGGATTCAGCGCTTTCTTTAGAATCGCATCGATGTACGTTCATTTTATTTCTACACAGCGTCTTTTCTCTTCTCGCGCTGTGCACATGCAGGCAGGAGTGAGAATGAATTATTGTTATGGTGACACTGTTAATCCAACAAAACGAACTAATTGTGGCTACTCGGATGAATATTGTACTTTGAAAAACCCAATTTGATGCATGTGATAATGAATAATCAGTGATATAACTAGCTAATTGTAAAGTTTCTTAAAATGGCGGTTTCCCTGGTCACCGCAAACGGTTTGATATTTATTAAAGTTATGGTGTAAAATTTATTTGAAATGCTTTCTGATTTGATCCGTTATATGAAGCTTCAGTATTGTCGTAAAATGTAAATTGATAGTCCATTCTAAATGTTTTCTCTGGGTGTGGTACCCGGTAGATACCCTTAAGGGACCCTCTCATCAGCAAGATTGACTTATCTATGAAACTTTGAGTATTCCAGCATTTCACACCTCTAATATATTTCTCTCATCTTTTGCAGTTTGATCAGCATTTCTAAAATAATTGAGGCAACCTCCAAATGATAGTAAGTAAAATGCTATATGCTCAATAGTTGCACAAGCTGATCTGTATCATTGTCATTTGTTCAGTGTGATATGTGCTAATTCTCCTGTTCTCCTTTATAGGATTATACATGTGGCAGTGTAAGGAATGCAGTTTGGAGCTAAATACCAGGTATCTGTTGTTGCAACATTTTAGGCAGACTCATGGGCATTTTAGGGGGAGTTATCGATATCCATGTCCATACACAGATTGTCCGTGTACATTTACTTCATGGAGTAAGCTTCTCAATCACACATACAAAAGTCACGCTAAACAGCAAACTCCAAAGCCAGTAGAAGTACCTACATTCCAGTGTCATGTGTGCTCATGTAAAGAACTTGTAACAGAACAAGATTATTTTCAACACATAAATGGACATCTCAGGCATGGTGAAACGGTATGTTTCTAGGATGCACATTTAAAACTAATATTTACAGTACATTCAACACACACAAAAACAGGAAACACAAGCAACATTCATTAAATTACTTTAAAGCCAATGTCGTCAGTACAAACAGTCAGTTTCATCAGTCAGACAGTTCTGCAGTTGGGCCAACAGAGTCTGAGGATACAGATAATGAATATGAAACGCTAAGTCGTGGTGATGCTGCGGGGATACACCTGCCAAATTTGATTGAAGAGAAAATTGCGTGCATTTTATTGAAGTTGGAAAATATTGTTCACGTTCCAAAGGCAATTATTGATGAGGTCCTTTCTGAACTTCACTACATATTAAGTACAGAAGCTTTGCCTATCACAAAAGCTATTGTTGCTGATGTATTCCAAAGTCATAAACTACAAGTGGAAGAGTCAGTAGTTGAAGAGCTTTCCACTGTTCTATGCAAATCTAATCCGTTGGGAATAGCTATTGCAACAGATGGCCCTCTTGCTACTGCATATAAACGTAAACGGTACTATACTTCCCATTTTGGTGTTTTAGAGCCGGTTGAGTACATTCTAGATGCCCAGAGGAATAGGACATATCAATACATCCCTCTGTTACAATCTTTGCAACATTTGCTCTCTCGTAAAGGTGTCATTGAACATCTTAAAACTCCAACAATACAAGACCAGCTATTGTCTTGTCCCCAAGAGTACAGAACCATAAGAGACGGTGAGTACTATAAACAAAACCCTTTTCTGTCAGGTGAAGGTTTGAGAATAGCAGTCAATCTTTATGTAGATGATTTTGAGATTTGTAACCCTCTTGGGACATCTCGGAAGAAGCACAAACTCTGTGGTGTCTACTGGGTTTTGGGCAATTTGCCACAAGGTTCCCATTCAACACTAAACTCAATCTACTTAGCTGTTCTATCCAAATCTGATGACATCAAGGCCTATGGCTATGGGAAAGTGTTGGAGCCTCTCTTGCAAGACTTGAGCATATTAGAACAGCACGGTGTTTTTATTTCTCAACTTGGTCAGTTTGTGAAAGGTTCTGTCCAGTGTGTAATAGCTGACAATCTTGGAGCCCATGGGATAGGTGGATTTGTTGAGAGTTTTTCTGGTGGGTCAATATGCAGGTTTTGTACTGGAGATAAATCAGAATTTCAGACTAAAGATGTCAAATCAGGTGCTTTCCAACTTAGAACAAGAGACATCCATGATCTTCAAGTCCAGTCTGCTCAAGAGAATGCAACTATTTGCTGTGGTGTAAAAAAACAGTGTGTTTTAACAGAGCACCTTTCGTATTTTCATGTCAGCACTGGTTATCCTCCTGACATTGTGCACGATCTCTTTGAGGGTGTTGTTCCAGTTGAACTTGCACGCTGTATTAGTGTATTGATCTCCAAAAAATTCTTCACTCTTGATGGCCTTAACACACTGATCCAGACATTTCCATACAAATGGGGGGACAAAACCAATCGTCCTCATGCCATACCACGTTCTTTCACATCTCGCAACACTATTGGTGGCAATGCACATGAAAATTGGACATTGCTAAGATTGCTTCCCTTTGTGATTGGGCACATTTTGCCAGAAGAGGAGCCAGCATGGCAGGTGATTCTAGATCTTAAGGACATAGTTGAGTTGGTTGTGACCCCTGTTCACACAGAAGAGACCATTGTGTATCTGGAGGCCAAGATCTATGATCACAGACAGCGCTATCTAGAACTCTTCCCACAAGTTAAGCTCCTACCAAAACATCACTATTTAGAGCACTATCCGCAAATGATTCGTTGCTTCGGACCTGTAATTGCACTTTGGACGATGAGATTTGAGGCTAAACATAGCTTCTTCAAGCAGGTTGCACGTCATACCAATTGCTTTAAGAATATACCACGGTCACTAGCTGTTAAACACCAGTTCATGCTTGCCTACCACACACATTCCTCCAGTCTCAAAAAGTCATCCTTGGAGGTCACAAATGTCTCAATCATGCCTGTTGATGTCCTTAATGAGAGAGTAGTGTCTACACTGAAGCAGAGATACCCCGATGTGACTGAGGTTCATATGGCAAAAAACGTGTCTTGCAGTGGTATATGTTACAGTGAGGGGATGCTTATTGTACATGGATCTGAAGATGGACTGCCTAAATTTCATAAGATCATTCAAATGTGCATTCTTAAGGAAAAGTTAGGTTTTCTTGTAAAAGATGTATGTTCATGGTATAGGGAGCATTATGGTGGATTTGAGCTGTCTGCCTCAGCCACTGGAGAGATTGCCCTAATTGAGCTTGGTGACTTGGTGGACCCATACCCCCTTGTGGAGTACATGGTTGGGGGTTTGAGGATGGCGATGTTGAAAAGATTCGTCATCATTAAAGGTTAGTGTCATCTTTAGGCCAAATAGTCTGACAAATTCTCAAAAATTATATTTATTATCATCTCAAATATAACTAATATATTGGTTTCTTGTTTCTCCTGTAGATTAAAGGTGTTCCATAATGGCAGGTTCGGCTGTACTGCGGATCATCTTTGGTGATGAGTCTGACTCAAGAAAATTAGCCTTGGATTCTGGAATTCCAGCAACAGTGGAAGAGCTGCATATGGTAATAAAGACATTCTTTCAATTGAAAGAGGACTTCCGTTTGCAATACATGGATGCTGACTTTAACGAGTTCATGAACCTTACTTCGGTGTCTGAAATCGAACATAAAGGCACACTGAAAGTAATTTACTCTCCTATATTGTCACCTGTGGAACCCTTCATCACTTTGTACACAGTAGACTCATCTGGTGAGACCTCTATTAGCACTGGCCCAGAGCCTCAAACCCCTTCTTCATCAATAGCTTCATCCTGTAGCGATGATACGCTGTACACATCCACACCACGTTCATCCCCAGATACTCAGCCCTCACTATTGTACTCATGGCCCAAAGTCTTTGTGGTCCCTCAATTCACCTACGAGGCTGAATTTGAGCTACAACAAAGGAATACAGAGTTTTCGACAAATGGAACACACTTCAGCCCTGCGCCAAAGCTGAAAGGAGTCATCCTTGGTGGCCTAGCCCAAGAAATTATGAAATACACAAAATACCCAAAAGACTATCAATGTGAAGAAGTAGCAGCAGCTTTGACGAGGGCCCATCCTTGTTTGTGCCAGCTGGGAACCACGACAGGATTTTGGGGATGGAAACAGTCACTTAAGTACAAAATGCAAAACTATCGAACAAAGCTTGGACACCCTGAAATCCGTGTGAACTCCGAAAAGGCCAAGGCAAAGCTGCAGCCAACATCAAGAAACCAAGAAAGGCTGAAGTGAACTACCTTCCGCTGCACCCAAAAGGTGAAACAACAGAAAGCTTGGAGAACGAGAGAATTGCTTTATTGTCAGAACTGAAAAAGCGGAACAATGAAGTGGTGATAAAAGCCAAAATGGAAAAAACCTTCTCCCACAGGCGACTAGAGATCATAGAGCAGAGGCCCATGATAGAAGATTTCAAAGACAGATGGCCTGTCTTGTTCCAGCAAAGTGAAGTAAGTAAATGTGTATGTTTGCATGTGTTGACCATTTTGATGATTATTGACTGCACAATTGCAATTTGAATTTACTAGTTAATCCTACATCCATATATGGTAGTAACTATAATAAACAAGTAACAATTTGATGTATTTCTTTTTTTTTGTTAATAATATTCAGGTGAATGCAGAGTTCTTGCGGATCACCACCAAGCCATTACAGTCTAAGTTCTTGTCACAGCTGGACCACTTTTCAGACAAGCTGATACAGATCTTCAACAGCAACGGAGGTGTGAAGGGGAAAAAGATTAAAGATGTCCTGGCAATCAATGATTCGGTTAGTACAAACATCCTTTTCACTGAATTAGGTTGGTTATTGTAACATTTTCTTATCTATATCTGTTAATTTAAACACATTTGATGAATGGTAAATGACCTGCTTATATAGTGCTTTTATCCAAAGCGCTTTACAGTGTTTGCATTTAATTCATACACACACGCACACACACGCCAATGAATATGAAATTCATGACAGGCAACAGCCAGTTGGGGACATTTAGGGGTTAGGTGTTCAGGGACACTTCAACAGATATAACCCTCTGGACTTCAGACAACCTGCTCTCCACCCTGTGCCACCGTCGCACCCACATTTACCTAATTTCTTTCTTGATTTGTTGCCCTTGTTTCAGTGTGACAACATTAACACCAGGAGGGAGTGCATCCTGAGAAGCCTGGTCATCTATCTTAATGAAGATCCAGACTCTTTCTTCAAGGAGTATCTGGTAAGTTTGAATCTGCTGTTGATGATTTAAGAATGCTTATTAAATAATGCATATATATATATATATTTCTGTTTTGGGTTTTACTTAACACAAGTGTTCTGTGTTTTTGTTGTTGTTCAGGCCTCCGCCCCTGAGGATGCAGAGAGGGACATTGCAGACACTGTCATGGGGATTTACACGATCAGAAGAGATGGGGAGCCAGAGGACGTGGGAATTGTGATCGAAGGCATTCAAATCCTGAACAAAATAGACGGTGTCGTCATGGCAATCATCATGCTGTTTGGATTCATTTATGCCCTCGATCTCAGCTTTCCGGACAACCTCAAATACACCTTTGAGTTTCTCCAGAAGATAATCATGAACTTGGATGGGCACAAGCTGAATGCAAGGATACAGCAGCTAAAAATCAAGTTGTTTGCATGAGGGTGAACACACGGTGACAAGTTCAGGACAATCAATGACTTCACTTCGTGCATTAAACTCTTGTATATCAAAACCTAAAACTATATCCCTTTGGAGAGCAGTTCAAAGCCTCCACCTTGAGTGCAGTGCATCTTTGTTGTTTGTGGCACTGCACAATTTGGGATAGCTGGGTCTTTATTTTTCCTCCTTTAAATTTTTTGCTGAGCTGTTACAAGAGTACTGTTTCCAGGGTACTACCCTAATAACTACACATAAAATGTTCTTTTAAAAAAAGGTAATACCTTGCTCTGTGTAGTGATGTTAAATGTTGTACAGGTTTGTTGTCAATAATTTAAAGATTTAACAGCACAAGTTGCACTCTATAGATAATTCTTGCAGTTGTTTGTTAATTTCCTAGACAGTTTGTTTATTTGTTGTATTTAAAAAGACTATTTTAAACTTCAATAAAAACACCTGAACTAGGTTTTGGCTCATGTGTGTCTTAATTGGGGATCAAATAGAAAAAAGGTTTTTACCTGATTAATTCATTTCCAATGAATTATATAATATTGAGTTGGACTAACTCAATTCAATTTCATTTCATTAATGGTATTTTTTTATTTAGGCTGCATTTGCTAAAAATGAGTTGGACTAACTCAATTAAATTGTATTGCATGGATGTTCTTAATTTAAATTGGGTTTATGTATATATATTGTGTGGAAAACCTGCCCACAATTTAATTGTGTTCATCCAATGAATTATTTTTTGGAGTGTAGGACAAACTGTGGTCTGCCTGTGAGGTAGTCAGTGATCCAGGAGACGGTGGACACGTCTACCTCCACCACCCGCAGCTTCTCACTCAGTAGCACTGGTTGGATGGTGTTGAATGCACTGGAGAAATCAAAGAAAGTGATTCTCACAGAGCCACCGGTTCCATCCAGGTGCGACTGAGCTCGTTGCAGCAGGTAGATGATGGCGTCGTCCACCCCCACACGGGGCTGGTATGTGAATTGCAGAGGGTCCAGTGAGGATTTCACCTGCGGTCGGAGGTGGTCGTCAGTGGTGGAAGAGCCCTTTGATGTTGAGGGCTCTGTGTCCATGCAGCTCAGAGGGGGGGGGTTGTGAGGTGTGATGTGTGGAGGAGACAGATGAGGGCTGTGAATTAAACCTGTTTAGCTCATTGGCTCTCTCCAGGGAGCCCCCTGGTTGTCTCCCTCCAACCTTGAAGCCAGTTATCTACTTCATCCCGCTCCACACCTCCCTCACGTTGTTCTGCTGTAGTTTGGCCTCCAGCTTCTCCTTCAGGTCGCGCTGTACTCTCTTGAGCTCGTCCCTGTCCCCAGACCTGAAGGCTACTTTCTTCTTATTAAGAAGAACTTTCAGGTCACTGGTGATCCATGGCTTGTTGTTGGGGAAGCTGTGTACAGGTATGGTGTTGTGTTCACAGAATTTAATGTATTCAGTGATACAGTCCGTCATGCTGTTGATATCCTCCCCATGTGGTCCACACAGCACATCCCAGTCCGTCGACTCAAAGCAGTCCTGCAGGGCGTCTTTAGCCTCCTGTGTCCACCTCCTCACAGTCCTGGTGGTTACAGGCTGCCTTTGTACCAGAGGAACATACTTTGGTGTTAACAGGACCAGGTTTTGGTCAGACCTACCAGGGGGGGGGGGGGGGGTAGTAGCACTGTATGCACCTGTGGCATTAGCATACAGTAGGTCCAGAGTTTTATTGTCCCATGTGGGGCAGTTAACATACTGGTGAAAAGTTGTCATTGCTTTATGCATGTGAATTTATTTAGCGTCCTGATGGCATCATGGTAGCCTCTGTCATCAGTGTGTGAATGGGTGAATGATGACTACAAATGTTATCCCTATTTTTCTCAACATGCTGCCAAATGAACCCCAACAAGAACACTGATATCTTTGCAGAATCATCAACTTTTTTATGTGCAATGTTAATATTGATTAGGCTTTGCCTTCTGTGTTCTGTGTGTCTTTGTGTAGTTCCACACCCTCCTCACTCTACCTGTCAGCCACTCCCTCAGCATCAGCCTAACTCCCTTCACCTGCCTCTGATCACTAATCAGCAAACTCCCCTCACCTGTTCAAGCCACTATATAAACCCTTGTCTCGCATTCACTCTTTGCCAGATCAGTGCCATGTCTACCCGCCCGTTTGGCTCATCCAGTTCTCGGATTTCCAGTCTGCCTGCCCGCCCTGCCTCGTCCTGCCGGATTTTCCCCCTCGTCTCCTGTCTTGTCCGTGCATCCCCTGTTGTGTCCTGTAAGCCGCCAACCTGACCGGAGGCCCAGCGCACACGGAAAGGCGACGATAGGCCCAAATGACAACAGACGCACGCACGCCTTCATAATCCCCACCCTAAAGCACCAGGGTCAGAGATACCGGGAGAAGCAAGGTCGAACGTCAAGAAGCCGATGGGGGCACCAAACAATACAGACCTAGCAGACCCCCACCCCAAGTTTGTATTTCTGCACCTGGTAAGGTTATAGGGGAAAATCGTGGTTACAATGAATACAAAGGGACATGGTAATTGCCCCACAATGCAGGACTTTTGGTTGTAATGGAGTATGTTCATATAGTATTGTAAGTAAAGGATCTGAATATTTTGTGATTGTAGAGCAGGGTCATCCTTCAATCAGAGGATCACTGGTTTGTTCCCCGGCTCCTTTTAGTCCATGTCGACGTGTCCTTGAGCAAGACACTTAACGCCAAATTGCTATGTTGTATGAATGTTAGGTAGTCCTGATGGGCAGGTGACACCTTGCATGGTAGCTCCTGCCATCAGTGTGTGAATGGCTGAATGATAGTGGTGTAACGGATCACGGGTCGATCCGTGATCCGTTCGGATCACCCCTCACGGTTCGGATCACCCCTCACGGTTCGGATCACTCGTGAACCGCGGATCAATTGAGTATTCTTTTTTTTTACAGTGTAATCATCAGTGTGTAATAAAGTTTTACTGCTGCTGTTCAAGTAACAAGTCCCCGAATATCAATGCAGAGTGTCAGTGAACAGATATAAAGCAGTAGTGTGTTCAGTGAACGGAGCAGGTTAAAAGCATTTAACGGCGAAAGTCACGGCGAGCGGAGGAACTTGAGAAGCTCCCGGCGTCATTTAAGTCGCAAGTTTGGGATCATGTTGTCTTCCTTGTAACTTATAATGACGGATAAGGGTGGTGGACAAAACCGTTACGGTATGTAGGCGTTATTTAAAGAGAAAGACATACGACAAGGAAAAGACTGTGACCGCTTTCACCACGGCGGAGTGATTCATAGTCCGGCGCTGCAGACACGCCCCCTCTGTGAGAGTCGCACAGACACACACCTGGTGCAGGTGCTGACAGAAGTATCAGAGTGGAAGCTATAGGCCCAGTAGTAACAGTCACTACAGAAAGGTCGACCCTCTCCCCAGACAATGGAGATATTCTCATCTTTTTGAAAATAATGTCACAGTAATGGTAAACATTATTGTGTATTTGAATGACATAACCTGACAGGAAGTAAACACAGACCCAAGTTGTTGCCGATCAGTTCAGTTCAGTTGAAACAGTGGAAGCTAGCTCACTGGCTGTTTCTTTCTTTCAATATTGATCAAAGGACGAGGGTCTCAACTTGGACAACTTCAAATTGGACATCTTCAATATTTTTGTCTTCATGTAAGACTATAGCCCAAAGTTCTTTTCTTTAAGTGTTCTTGAAGTTCTTTAATTAATAAATGGAAAGCAAAGTTATATTTGTCTCCTCCCCTTTTCTTTGTTGATCCGAAAAATTATCCGAACCGTGACTCAAGAACCGTGATCCGAACCGAACCGTGAGGTTTGTGATCCGTTGCACCCCTACTGAATGATGACATGTTGTGTTAAAGAGCTTTGAGTGGTCGGAAGACTAGAAAATAACTTTACCAGTAGAGTCCATTTACCATTTACCACTCCACCACCATTGACCGAAACGCCCTCCACACTGCTCTGACCACCGGTGTAACGTAGTTAGCTGAAGACTCATGTAACTGTCTATAGTAATCATCATGTTGCTGATAACTGATGATAATGTAAAATGGCAAAATTGTAGGTAAAAAAACTACTTTTAATTCCAGGAAGTCTCAGTTTTCTCTTAACTAAAATGATTACAGCAACGATTTAACAGTTCCGCTCCACAGTTGAATAGTGTGATTTGTTTTTTGTAGTGTTCATTACACACTTACCATAGTAGTGTGATTAGAACATCTGGTTTTGTAAAGGTTTCAGACTGCTACTGCTGTGTCATTTCTTGTACTTACCCAGTCTTAGTCTGCAGATCTTTGGTATCTTATCTCGGGTCCCAGTGAAGCCATATAGCATCATCATGAAGCCTCTCTTAGCAACACAACCACAGAAGCCATCCACCTCACTTACTGCACCATGCATTCATTAGATCTTAATGTACGAAGGGAAAGTTTCCGCATTTGTACTTTTTGCTAAATCTGCATGATGGCATTGTTCGATTTGTCTCTGAATGGGATAACGGGAGGTAATGAGCGTGGTTGTAATTAGCAAAACTCACAAGTCTGACTGAGGAGTATTAGCAACAGCGTGCAATATTTTTGCTCCCTTCGTCAGCAGCAAAGAAATGAGAAAGAAAAAGCAGCATTTAATGGGCCCTCATGGTGTTAGACAGGTCCTGATTGACATTTCCAAAGTTACATAGCTATGATTAGAAGTGTGTTTTCCATAATTGTGATAAGTACTCTGCCCGGTGAATGATATTCTGACACTCAGATAATCATAAAATATACCTTGCCATCTGGACTGCACAACTGGCTACAATGCTGAAATGAATTTGCTCTAGTGAGCAACACACAGCAGCTTCTGTTTATCTGAAGTCATAGATGTGGTAATAGCCTATGGTTTTTGTCAACAGTGTGACCTTTCATCACTTCACTGATCATACAGCAGCATTAGATATTAGCATGATTTTTTAAAAGCATTTTACACGTCAGTCACTTTCTGACTTTTGGAAGAGATGCGCTTCAGTTTCACCTAACGTACAGTGGAAGTCACCTTGTGTGAAGTATCAGTCATGGTGCCCGAAATTCAATTTTGGATCGGTAAAATTTATTTTGGCTGGGCCTTTAACTATAGAAGTTAGCACTGTTTGTCTTCCTTTGATGGTTTCCAACTGATAGTCTCGCTTAAACAGAAATTACCAACATCATGCTGTGGAAGTCTACTAGCGCATCTGTTGAGTATGACAACTTTTTAACTTTTCTAAAACATTTTTAATGCAGAGATAACCTAATATTTACACACTTCAGTTTGTATTAATTCAGGCGGCAACCTCTGGTTCTGAAAAGTGAAGCCAATGCAAAAGTGTCTTAAAACTTGCATTCTCTCTAATGTCCACCAGGGGGCGACTCCTCTGGTTGTATAGAAGTCTATGAGAAAATGACTCTACTTCTCTCTTGATTTATTACCTCAGTAAACATTGTAAACATGAGTTTATGGTCTCAATCTCTAGTTTCAAGTCTTCTTCAATACAGCATGATGTTCATTTAGTCAATTATGGTTCAATTTGAGTCAAATAGACCATAAAGCAGGGGATGCTTTAGGGCGTCTTATACCATCAGCCGTGTGATATATTTTCCAGTTGAGGAAACAATATATACTTTAATGTGGTAATGTACATATAGCAACATATGTACTTAATAATCCAGGGATGGCCATGAAATGACATTTATGTATTATTGCAGTTGGTGATTATTTAAGGGTCCCTCGCGTCAACAAGAGGTTTTAATGAGCGCTAGTGTTAAGAAGTTAAACAGGTCATGATTATTTCTATGATATCAATTTGCTATTGCTGTCTCCTTAAACAAATATGTACTGATTGAAGTTTCTAACCGAAAACTAAATTTTACAAGATTACATTTGATATTCTCTCATAATCCTGTCTTAAAACAAGCTTCCAGCTTCATGTTCAGAATGAACTGGGATGGTTGGTGTAAGCTCATACATGTTGTCACTTTACATTTCTACGTTAATATGCTCCTGTTTACCAGTGCGCCTTCACAAAGACATTATTTGATTGACTCATTGTATATACGAAGGATGCATAACGTTAAAGGACAGAATTCAACATAATGCAGCACAATAGCCCTGCAAGAGAGCCTTCCTTTGTGGCACTAATAATGATCATTCATTGTTCAGACTCTCACAAAAGGAGCTGACTGAACTGAGTGACTTGAGGAATAAAATACAAGCCAATAATCTTTCATTCTGGGTAATTAATACATATATAATACACCACTGATGATAATAAAGCACAGTTGTGTTTAGACAGTGATGCTTTTCATTGTTTTGGCACTGCATTGCAGCACAAGTACTTAATTGATACATTGTACTTATCTTACTGCAGACCCCCAAACCTTTAAAGGTGTCTATATTTGGTGAGCAGTTCATTTGATGTGAATATTAAAAGCCTAAAAGAAATCAGACTCTTATTCATTACTTTGTCTCAGATCAATTGTGCTTGCATGTGATGATTAGTATTAAAACCCTCTGGGAACTAGGCCATTCTTTCGATTTTTTTATGTTTTCTTAAACTCACCTTTTAAGGCACTTTCATATATGCTACATATACATGTCTTATATCAAAATGTGCAGAACAATCTCAGCTATCTATATAATGAGGCACCAATTGTCCTAAGGCACTGTGCACTGTGCAATTTGGCCCTAAAGCTGAACAGTTGGAAGTCCAATTTTTTGAAATTCTTCAAATCTCTACTTTACTCATGTGGACGAACTGTTTTGGTGTTTGAAATTGGTTTACCAAAGTCTTAGGTTCACACAAGTAGTGAAATATATGAATAAAATAGTAGATAGATGTATAATAAATGTCTCAAACCAAATTTTGTAATATCGTTTTTTGAGTAAGTGTAATTTACTCTCACCTGTAGAGGGACTGTCACTTTACTTCTTTGTTGTCTGGGCTGGTAGTGCACTGCACCCTGGTAGTGCACTGCACCCTGGCAGCTGTGAATCCTCTCTGTAATATTGAACAGTCATTACTAAGTAAAGTTCTCACTCCCTTTGTCCTTTCTTCCTCCACACACACACACACACACAAGATAGATAGATACTTTATTCATCCCCAGGGGGACGAGCTAGCAAGCTACACGCTACACGCTCGAGCTAACGGACGAGCTAACAATGTAAACAACTCACCCAGTCCATAAGCTCGTCATAAGCATCATAGCTCGCTGTGTGTCACGCAGACTCCACTAACTGTGTGTTTACATGTCTGTAATCATAAAGCTACAGCTGTCTCAGAACGCTGCCGTTAGCAGACGTGCTAACTAACGAGCTAACAAGCTACACTACACGATGTAAACAGTCCGTCCCCCCAGTCCGTCATATGACGAACTGTAAGCTCGTCATAAGCATCACATCTCGCTGTGTGAGTCTCGTACAATCTCGTGAGAATACGGACACGGAAGTGGAGAATCTACAGATTTCTACAGATATTCGAAACATTTTTCTGTGCCGTTTTTCGACGGAGATATTAAAAGAAACATAGAGTGAGCGCCGCTAATGCATCACTGTGAGCGCCGCTAATGCATCACTGCGCTCATAGACCCCCAAGGGTTACACGATCCACTTAAAATAATAAGTTAAAGAGCTTTAGTGGGGTGAGGGGGTGTATATTTGAAGTTAGTGTTAACCCTCTATGGCAGACCTGGGCATTGTACGGCCCCGCGGGCTGTTGCCATCCGGCCCGCGCGAGGTCATTGGGAAATTAGGAATAAAACGTAAATAAGTGTACATCATGCACAGAATAGAGCTGCATTGCTTTTATTTTGAAGGCGACTTTTGTTTTTCTTCTTAATTTACGTAAGTCAGTGAATGTGTGCGAGCAGCAGCATCACTGCAACGTGTTGGTGAACTGAGTTTAAGATGTGTTAGCTGTTAGCCCTCAAACATGTCAGCCTGTGTTAAAGAAAGACTGACAGAGTGTAGAGTTTTTAACAAAACATGGACTTCAAAGTATTTCTTTACTGAAGTCAAAGGTAAAGCCGTGTGCTTAGTTTGTGGAGACCAAGTCGCAGTGTTGAAGGATTATAATTTGAATCGTCATTACGAGAAGAAACACGCGGAGAAATACGAGAACCTGACTGATGCAGAGCGGACACGGACGTCTGAGGCTTTGCTAGCTAAGCTGCTAAAGCAACAAGGCCTTTTTACCTTTCGAGAATGTGCCGCTCTCCAGACGCACCGTAACGAGGAGGTTCGAGGACATCGCGGGACATCTGGAGCGTCAGCTGCAAAAAAAAGCAGACAATTCCGAACTTTTCTCCTTGGCTCTGGACGAGAGCTGCGATGTCCGCGACACAGCCCAGTTACTCATCTTTGTACGTGGGATAACGAAAGACTTCGTGATTACAGAGGAGCTGCAGCAATGCAGTCAATGGAAGGAACGACGACGGGAGTGATTTGTTCACGGAGGTAAACGCTTCCACAAGCTGGGACTGAAATGGGACAAACTGACATGTGTCACAACCGATGGTTGTCCAAATCTGACGGGGATAAATGTCGGACTTTTAAAGCAGATGAAAGATAAAGTGACTGAAATAAACCCAGAACTGAACCTGGTATTTTTGCATTGTATTATGCATCACAATGTGTTGTGTAAGTCAGTGCTAAAACTTAACCATGTTATTGATGTAACTAAAATAGTTAACTTCATCAGGGCAAGAGCCTTGAATCACAGACAGTTTGTTGCACTGTTGGAGGAGCATGAGACTGAACACACTGACATAGGCTACCACACAGCTGTCAGGTGGCTCAGCCCGGGCAAAGTGCTTCAAAGAGTTGAGAAAAGGGACCTGAGAGCAGAGATTCAAGAGTTTTGTAAGAAGAAAGGCAAGAACATCCTAGAGCTCTCTGATGTAAACTGGAGGACAGATTTTGCATTTGCTGTTGATGTGACTGCACTAATGAATGATCTAAATAGCAAACTACAAGGCAAGGGCCTGTTTGCACATCACATGTACAGCCTGGTGAAGGCTTTCATGAGAAAGTTGCAGTTTCTTTCAAGCCAGATGGAGGGTAACACTCACCCACCTGCACACCCTGAAAGAAGCCACACCATCAGTTGAACACCTCCACAAGTACTCATCCATGTTAGGGGCACTGCATGGTGAGTTTTCAAGGCCATTTCAAGACTTCAAAACAGTTGAGAGTGAAACATGATTTCTTCTCCCTTCACGTGCAGTGTGGATAATGCTCCCAGTGATGTTCAGCTCCAACTCATTGACCTGCAGTCTGATGCAGTACTGGCAGAGCACTTTAGTCAGTATCACTGCTGGATTTGTATTCTTCTCTCAATGAGGAGAACTTTCCACACATGAGGAGGCATGCTCAGAAGATGTTGGTTCTCTTTGGATCAACCTACATCTGTGAACAAACATTCTCCGTGATGAAGTTTAATTAATCCAGATCCAGATCCTCTCTCACTGACGATCACCTGTCAGCTGTCCTTCACATGTCACCTCACACATTCAGCCTGACTTCAGTCACTCCTTCAAGCCCAACACAGACTACATTTCTCTCACTGAACTGAAAAACAGAAAGAGGTCATTTGTATAGTACCGTAATTTCCGGACTATAGAGCGCACCTATATATAGGCCGCACCTGCAAATTTTTAAAAGAAAAAAGAAATTGTACATAAATAAGCCGCACTTGTCTATAAGCCGCAGGTGTCCCCGGCCACGTCATCGTGCGGGACCACCCCCCAGCTGCTCTGCAGGCGCGCCCCCATCTGAAGCTCGAACATCTTCCTGAACTCCACCCGGCCCTTCTTGCGGTACTCGGCGACGAAACAGCTCCCCGAACGCGAGCGGGCTCTTCCCGAACGCGAGCGGGCTCTTCCCGAACGCGAGCGGGCTCTTCCCGAACGCGAGCGGGCTCTTCCCGAACGCGAGCGGGCTCTCCCCGAACGCGAGCGGGCTCTCCCCGAACGGGAGCGGGCTCTTCCCAAACGAGAGCGGGCGACACGCTCGTCTCCGCGGCCGCGTCTGATGCGCATTCTGCGGTTCAGCTTGGTACTGTTCAGAACCGGAATTTGCGGAATTCGCCCCCTGGGGGGCGGTGCAGGTTACAGAAGGTTTAAGATGGAGTTTGTGTCTGAACACATGTGAACTGTACTATTACAAATAAAGACACAGGTATCATCACTGCCAGAGTAACAGTTTCTCTCTGTAGCCTGTTACCTGTTTAACAAACTGCATTTAGTATTTATACTGTGTTCTGTTGCTTATAAGCGCAGGATCGATTTTTACTTGCATATTGTGAAGTCATTATTACATAACCAGAATATGATTATGGTGTCTTTTGAACGCTGGAAAGTATTTATTAGGATAAGTGTTCCGGGGAAAATCAAACCCAATGCTCAGGAAGCATCAGCCTCATGTGACAGATTGGAAATGATGATAAATTCTTTAAAAAGTGTTTCTTGTCTCTCCTGCTTTCTCTTTGCTTACATTATTTGTATCCAAAATACTAGTTATTGGGGGAAATAACAGATCATGAAAAGAAAAATCTTTCTAATAAATAAATAAAGTTGTTTGTGGTCCTTTTGTTGTTCAGACCTTCAATAAAACATTTAAATCAGATGGTGAATCAGGAAACAAATAAATTATATAATTTGAGAGTGATGAACTTGAACTTAATCTGTGATCTGTCCTCACTATTGTATGAAACTTCAGCGAGAGATATCAGATCAGTCTGATTGGCTGCAGCAACCAACCAATAACTCAATATCCAATTAAAGCTGCGAGCAGCGATGAACGGGCTCTCGCATCCTCGCGCATGTCAGGGGGGTGGTGGCGGGACTCTAGTTTACGCGGCCGAAGTTAGGCAAGTGGTCATTTTGCATTACAAATGGACGAATCTACAGACGTAACAAACAAAGCAGTTTTACTGGTTTACGTGAATCATGTGTGGGACGGGGACTGACAGGAACAATTTATCTGCACAAGAGAGCTCCTATACTACGACTGCAGAGGACATGTTCAGCTCAACTGCACCATCTTTACATTAAACACATTTGAGAAGTTGAAAATTTGGGTCGCGGCTTGTCATAAGGGGTGATGGTGGGTCCTGCAGCCAGACCAGTTGAGAACCACTGGTTTAGAGCATGGTCCTCAGAGACTTATTTGTAAGTCTCTGTGGGTTACATGTGTCTACCAGAGTTCATACATGTAGGTGAAATGTAGTGCTGGGGCTGCTCTTTTTGTAGGGGGCGCTATGGAGGCAATTTTAAACGGCCAAGCCACAAACCCAGATAAAATATGTATTCCAATCACCTATGACACATGTACAAAGTTCCATGAGTTTTTGAGCATCACAAGTCACAAAAAATAAGCTTCCTTTTAATGGCGAATGATGCGTTGCCACGGCAACGAAAACTCACAATATTCATGAAGAAGCATCTTCAATGTCTTAAAGCTTTCCATACCAAATTTGAGACTGATCTGGTCAATTGACTAGGAGGAATACATCAAAGTATAAAACTTTTGGCATTGAAATGTGGTCAAGCCTAAACTGACATCATGCATAAGACATTTTGTGCAGATTGGATGATGTTCCTTGGAGTTACAACAACTTCCTGTTTTATGGCGAAAGGCGCCACATCAAGGTCCTTCGGTGAAAACTCACAAATTTGATGATTTTTTATCACAAAGGTCTTAAGAGCATCCTGACCAAATTTGAGGTCAATTCCATTAATTCTGTAGGAGGAGTTTGTTAAAGTACAAATGTCACGGGGCATGATGGAGGACTCAAACGCAGACCAGACCAGACGTAGAGTGAAGTGGGAATGTAATGAACACTTAAATCAGAACATGAAATTTACAGGAAAACAACGGGTAATCCACGGACGAGACAAGAGGAAAATCCAGCAGAACTGAGACAGGGCAGGCAGACGGGGAAACCGGGCACAGGACAAGGCAAACGGGCGGGTAGACATGACAATGATCTGGCAGTGAGTGACTGAGAGGCAGGGGTTTATATAGTGGCTGATAGAGGCAGGAGAGGGGAGTTGTGCTGATGAGGAGGGAGGCAGACAGGTGCACTGAATGAGTTGATAGGTGAGTGAGGTGAGTGAGAAATAAAAAGACGGGAGGGAAGGGGCAGAGCTGTGACAACAAAGGCTGAAAACGGTGAAAAATGTAAAAAAAGCAGAAAATTGGTGAATTACTGTAGCACCCCCTAGTGGTTGAATTAAATGAAAATTGCAGGGTATGTAACAGGATGCGATGTAAAAAGGAAATGCGATAAAAATGTGATTATAAAAAAAAGGTATAAAAACATTGTACATGTTATTTTGGAAACCTGAGATATCTTCTTTCAACATAAATTAGGACTGTTTGAAAGGCAGCATGGCAAGTGTGCAGTTCCAGATGGCACCAGCTAATGTGTTGGAAATGGTGAATCTTAAATCAGGCTGCGGTGACATCTCAGGCGCAGAGATGTCTGCCAGCATGGCCTCTCTGATTTATTCAGCGTGTTTATTATCCTAGTACTATTTGTGAGGGCTCCGGCTGCCTCTGGCCTCCAATCTCGCTCTCCATCTCACTGTACCCTCCAGTTTGTGTCAGCTTTGATAAAACGGAGCCAGTTAAAAGTAAACAGCGGTCCCACTCCCTTTGACACTGGAAACAAACATGACACAGAAGTGGCAGAAGACAACATCAAAAGAGTTAAAAGATGAAAGTTAAAAACTATGTTACTAATTGGGTTTGCTACCAGGAAGGTCAGCGATTGTTTGTCACCAATATTTTAGTATTGTTTGGGAAGTTGTTCCATGGTTCAACTACACAAAGTTTACAAGGTAGAGTCCAATCCTGTATATTGTACTCTTCCCTGATACTTGATGACCTGAATCTGGGTCATACTCATACGCCTCCATACTGTCATGAAAGTAACAATGTAAGTCATGTAGCAAGTTTGTAGTAACCACAACCTTTACCCTAAACCAACCCTGGATGCTATGTGTAGATTTTGTGGAAAGTGAGAACAAAAGTAATCAGGATACAGGGCGGCGATATCAATCCATCTTTTCTTTCCTGCTTATCCCGGGCCGGGTTGCGCGGGCAGCAGGCTAAGCAGAGTATTTCAGACATCCCTCTCCCCAACTCTTCCTGGGGAATCCTGAGGTGTTCCCAGGCCAGGAGACATCCTGATCAGAAGCCCTCAGCTGACCCCTTTTGACGCTCCCCACTCTATCTCTAAAGCCCCGCTAACCTAGAAGGAAGCCTATTTCAGCTATATCCACAGTCTCCGGTAACACTTTATAATAACTACACACTATGAAGCATTAGTTAAGTATGAGTAAACACTTAATTCATCCTTTATAAAGCATTGCTCCTACATTAACACTCATTAGTATGCTATTCATAACAACAGTTATAAATGTATTATTCTTGATTAATAAGCTCGTCTATTATGTGTTTCGTGATTGTTTTCATACTTTATAAATTATGGATTCCCTATTTGTAAATTAAATATTATATATATTAAAAACCAATTATTAAGGAGTTGTAGATGATTAATAACATCCTTTATAAAGTGTAAGTAAATGATTAAGAAGTTATTTAGATGTACATTATTCATGCATTTATATATATATATAATGATTTAGAGAAGCACTAATGGTTAGGGACTATGTTAATATATGCTTTATAAACGCGTATTAATACTGCAATTCATGATTAATTCAGGTAGTTACTAGTCGTTACTCCCTAAAGTAACAGGGAGGACTATCTATGCTTTACAAAGCATTTATAAATGACATATACTCTTAAATACATACCTCTCAGCCACTCATTCATGTAAAAAACAAAACAAACAGATTCTCCTTCGTTGCTTTTAACGATGCAGATGATGGCTATGATGCATATTCACTAATGAATGCTATTCTCAACTGCAGGAAGCAATTGTTCACATGCATAGTAACGTTTGTCGCAAATGGAATAGTGGAAGTCTTTTTTGAATCCATCAGATACACACCACAAAGTGTGAACAAAGCTACTCTTGTCACAGCATTTTACATCTTAAATTTTAAAACAGCAACAACACCACAAGAATGTTACTTTTATAAACTAAACTCTTCATCTTTTAAGATGCGTGTGTCCCAGCCATATCCAAGAATATCCACACAGAGAGATGTGCTGTATGTGTTTGTGCAGAAATGTGGGCTAATGCCCCAACCAGTGCTAGTGTGTGTGTCTGTGTGTGTCATTTCTACAGCTGTTCTGTCAGGGGACAGAACCTTACAGACTGCTGGTTGTGACAAAGGCATTGGTACAGCCAGACACATATGCTGTGCTTTTATCATCAGCAGCACACTGACAAAAAACAACACACACAAACCGTCCGACAAAGTGGAATGACTGCGTCACACAAATGAGGGTTCACACACACAAACACACACACACACACACACACACACACACACACACACACACACACACACACATAATAAACCGCACACTGCCTCATTTATCAGTGGTGCATTATTTTATCAGTGGCAGCGTTGCTACTCCTCAAGGTATTTACAGCGAGGAATACATTAGTAGTGAAGAATGCAGGATTGGAAAAGTGAATATGCCTCCGGATTAATATGTACATCACAGCTCCTACTAGAATAATCAGCCAAGCTCCCAGTAAACACAGCCTGGGCCTCTTTAGCCTTTCACCAAACACAGATATTTATCAGAAATCTGTCAATCACAGATAATTCTCTTTAATCTGATCTCATCACTGCAGCCAGCGTTGCCTGACAATATTATTATCCCCGAGCGTCATCGTTCACTCGTTAGGAGTCAGGAAATGAATTACTACAGAAATTAGAGTAATTTGAAAGAAATTGGAATAATAACAAACAGGGGGACTTGACTGAGAAAAACATTGCAACACTTCATTTTATGAAACAAATGAATGGCAAGAGTATTTACCATCAATGCTGACTGTGTTTCCTGCAGGAGAGCAGATTGAGTTATCCTCTTGTGTTGGGACGTGAGATCATAACTGTCCATTGTGGGGGTGTAATGCAAAACATAATACGCTGTGTTAAAAATGATTGCTCCCAAGGCAGTAAGTAAACTTGTAACATTTTCAAAAGGTAATGAATGATAAATAAATATGATGTTTATGAGTCATAAGCGCAACGCTGCTGCTGCATTTTGGAATTAAAGACTCTCAAAGGCCACATAACCACATTCAGGAAGTAAGGTTAATTTTAGCAGACATGCAAGGAGGGGTCCTTATTAAAACATGTTTACAAGGGAATATAATATAAGAAAACTCTTATATTAGAAAAATATTAGCAGAAACAAGGTGAAAACTTGGAAGAGACGAGTTACAACAATTATAAATGATGTATGGCTAATCATTAGGGGTGTAACGGTTCACAAAATCCACGGTTCGGTTCGGTACGGTACAGTGGAGCCACGGTTCGGTACGTTTTCGGTACGTTTCGGTACGTTTTCAATACAGTAGAAAACTATAAATGCCAGAGAAACGTACTTGATTTTAAAATATATTTATTCATTAAAACTAACATCATAAAGTTATTCTTTGAACAATGATGGAACTATACCTGAGTGACCCATCTTCTGGGGTGTCTTCTTAGCAGCGTGTAAAATAAAAACAGTTTCTTATGAAAACTAAAATGTAGCATTGTTTGCTGTAGTTATAAACAAATAAAAGAAACAATCCTGTTTTATATGGAACTATGTGTGTGTGTGTGTTTTTTCAGAAAGATGAGAATGTCTATATATATATATAATGTATATATACACTATATTTATCCCTTTATGGGGGACATTTTTCTCTGCATTTGACCCATCCCTGTATATAGGGAGCAGTGGGCTGCCAATGACAGGCGCCCGGGGAGCTAGGGGTACAGTGTCTTGCTCAGGGACACTTCGACACATGACACGGCCCAGTCAAGGATTGAACCTTCGACCTTGCGGTTACCAGACAACCCTCTTAACCCAGGGAGCCACGGTCGCCCCCTTAAAAAAAAAACAAAAAAAAAAAAAAAAAAAAAAACGTATGAACGGTTCGTTCGGTTCGTCATGCGTACCGAACCGTGAGCCTCGTACCGAACGGTTCAATACGAATACGCGTATCGTTACACCCCTACTAATCATGTATTAATGCTGCTGTTGTGTATTCAACTATGATGGTAAAAACTTTTAACAGATTGAATGAATATTCAAAATGTTATTCCTATTATTGTAATTCACGTTTACTGATCAACAAATGAACTACAAAAAAAATCTACTAAAATGGAATTTTCAACCGCTTCGAATGATATCAGCTGATTTAATGGATGTTATCAGCTACTAGAAGAAGAAGAGGAAGCCAACCTCTATTGGTCGTAGTAATTATGGCGGGAGGAAGTCAGGTGACTTAATATAAACAAAGTCTGCATAGAGACGAGGTCTGGGTGGATGGATGGGTCAAACAAACACAGGATACTTACCCAGGAGACCACTGTTTGTGTCCTGTGTGAAACCAAAAGTCAATGTTGACTTCTTTCATTGTACTTTTTGTTACGCAACAACTGATTGTGTTCTGTGGTTTAATCATCTTCGTGATCTGGGGCCATATTTTCAAAACATCCCGAAGCTAAAAGTAGCTCCTAACTGGTCAGGGAGTTTTTGACATGCAAGTGCTAAACGTAGGTCCAAAGACTGAGAGATGTCAGAGGCAGTCCAGGTGATTATAATCTTTTAAAACCATAATTTGATGGCAGCAAGTCGCAAACAATCCATTAACACTGGAAATTATGGTTTGCGCAATTCTATGCTACTTGTAGTGGAGCTTTCAGCACTTAAAACCTTGGAATATCTGACTTCAGAGCATTTCATCAAACAAAATTGCTATCAAGACTCCAATTTGTTCAATAGTTAAAAAACAACACATTCAAAACAAATATATATATATATATATCTATATATATATAGATATATATATATATATATCTATGAGAGCAGCGGCCATGAACTAACCAGTGGGGCCCGTTCACATCCACAAACATGCCTTAAAAGCATACACGGCCAGCCGGCTATGTGAACAAAGCACAAAGAAGCTCTGGTAACAACACACACAGAGGAAGAGAGACTTCTTTCTCTGCTTACTTGTTTTCTGCTATATTAATGTTCAGAATGTCTTATAGAGGTCCTTCAAGTGTACATTAAGGGTCCCTACGGGGGGGAAACAGAGTACACACATGTAGTTCAAATCACTTCTGAGAACGCATGAAATGATATTTTATGATAGATCAAAAACCTACGTAACGAACAAATTCTGATAAAATGGCCAATGTATGCCATTTTACTCACTCAAAAACATATATATACACAAAGTACTACAATATACTACAAGTACTACCATCATTTCACCTATTTTTCGCCAGGACATGGCGAGCTATGTTCTCCGTTACCGATCCCAACCAAAAACTACGGCATCTTCACAGACAAAGCACATATCAGAGGGCATTCTGATTCCACCCCGAGTCCGGCGAAAGCTTCAAAATTCCTCTCCTTCAAACCATTAAAAAGTTATCAATCCATCAGCCACACAGCAACACACAGCGAAACAGTACAAAATTTGAAACGCACCGTACCTTTTTGCAGATTTCTACGAAGAAATTCGCCATGAGTCCAAAAGTAATCCTTTCAGCATGTCCTCCTGCTCTCTGTATCTCGTTCTGTGAAAAAAACTAGTGTCTACGTGCTTGTATGAAGGATAGGCTGTCTTTTCCATTTCGGCCAATGGTTTTGACCCTTGGGGGGGGGGGGGCGCGTCATGGTTTTAGATTTTTATTGGCTTAAAATTCTCAACTCAAAGAACGTATCATTACAATCCCTGGTCATTTCCGCATCTAACACTGTCACATGCGAAAATCTGCCAATCAGAAGGCTCTGTAAGGTTCAAGTGAAGTCTGTAAAAATTAAAATCAGACGAGGAAAACCCCTGTTTTACAGGTTTATATGAGGCCCAGGCTCAAAAAATTATGCCAAACTGCTTTATTGAACACTATTAGTGATAAAAGAAGTGAAATATATAGTTATATAGTATATAAAATTACAATAAAACAGCTGAAAGTGCTGCTTCCAAAATCAGAATTGACGCCGGCTGACCTTGGCTGACCTGTAGAAAAACATCGATATCGCTGGCCTGCTTCACTTTATCAAAGCCATTTTTTAGAGACTCCTGCCATGTTGTGCTATGACTTGTGAGGGGTGATTTGGGTGTATCTGCAAAAAAAGAAAAAGAAAAATTGCATTCTTTTCAGGCGAACCTGAAAATGTTCAATGTGAGCTGTGTGTTATGTTCATTCAGCATTAACCAGTAACATATACACTGATATGTACACATATTAACACATCTCACACATTTTAGTGTCATTATCAAATGTAAATCATTCAAATAGACCTTGTAGTTGGAGAGATAAGTCCCTTTGAGTATGGGTAAACTATTTTCGAGCAGAGGCCTAAAAATGGGGCTAGGTAGAAAGAGGTTAAAAGTAATAATGGCAACATTTTAAATCAAAAGACAATCATGTATTTCCTATTCATTAAAATTGCATAAAAAAGTTTTCTGCTAATAATCCCTATAGATTATAATAGCAAAATAAAATGATTTTGTTGATATTTATTAAAAACATTTAGAATTGTTTTTGGTTTACATTGACTTTGGGATGGTTGAACTCATGCCATGCAGTTTCCATATCAGTGTTCTACCCCTTCAGAAGCATTTATTATGACATTTTAGAAAAAATGACTACACCGTGATATATATATACGTTACTGTCTTTGCTTCCAAAAAAATTCCGTGATATAAATTTTAGGCTGTACCGCCTAGCGCATAGCCCTGACGTTAGCAACAACTCTGAGGTGTATTAATATTAATAACTATTTTTGATAATTGTGATTAACCAGACCCGTGCATACACGTCCCCGACAGATGCTAAGCTTCCAATTTGTGTAACTCATGACTCCTGATTTCTGGTTGAACCATTATACAGCATTTTGTTCTCCATGTACAAAACGAAACCTTCATAAAAAAACCTTTTTGTAAAGAGGACTTTCTACAACCTAAAATTGAGCAAGACCATTTAACAATATAAAGTAGTCCTCCAGCTGTCTGCACCAAAAAAGCTTTGGAGAAATAGTTAAATGCGATAACCCTTTAGAACTGGCCCCCCTTTCATCCCGTTTGAGTTTGCAGGCCTGTTTTAGCTGCTCGTCCTGTTGGACAAGTTAAAAAGTATCTGAAATGAATCAAGCTTTCAACCCTTGCCTTTGATACTATGACACACCTGCCCCCCCAATAACCTGGTCTGGACACGTACGCTTTTTCATCACAACATCTCCCCCTCCCTCTCCCTCTGACGCTCTTTCACATTGAGGTGTTTTCAAGTGCTTCTCGAGTAGTTTTTTGAGGATATCCAAAGTGCGTGGTGTATAATGGCTTGTCTCTCATCCATTATGTTGAGGCCGAAGCAGATCAAAGTGCATTATGAGGGAAGAAACAATCTGTAAATGATACAAGTGCTCTGCTTTCACCCAGAAAGAGTCGGTATTCCTGGATGTCAGACACAAAATCACATCAGAGGAGAGCAGTGTGAAGGACTGGGTATAGAGAGAGGAGACAGAGACAGATAGAGGGTCCGAGGATTTCCAAGTAAAACCCTCTTCCTCAATATCTATGTAAGGTAAAATTATTTTGAAAAAAAATACTTACAGTAATGTGAGCAAATGTACTTTGTTAGTTCCACCCCCATCATTAACACACATTAACATATCTACTTCCATCCATCCATTATCCTCCGCCAATCCAGGGCCAGGTTGTGTGGGCAGAAGGTTTAGCAAAGCATTCCAGACGTCCCTCTCCCCAGCAACATTTTCAACGTCCTGGGGGGGGGGGCAGACGAGATATATAATCCCTCTAGCATGTTCTGGGTCTAGGCCGGGGCCTCTTACCAGTTCGACATGCCCAGAAAACCTCTAAAGGGAGGTGCTCAGGAGGCATCCTGATCAGATGCCCGAACCACCTCAGCTGGCCCTTTCGATGCCAAAGAGCAGCATCTGTACTCGGAGCTCTGTAAGGCGATGTAAGTTCAAACGACTTTTTTAAACCACACTTCATCGAGGCCAACAATATCCTTTTTTCCCAACACACAGTGAGAACTGTGAAATATATTTGACTGATACGTTTTTTTAGGGGCAAAGTCATGGACAAAAAAACCTCTGTTCTCTCGCTGCTGAAGCTAAAGACTGTTTTGGCTTACTATACAGAAGAGATGCCTTCTCTTACTGGCAGATCTTTCAGATTGAAGGCCCATACTATCATACTAACCCTAACCCTATATCCAGAATATTCTAGTGCATTTATTACATAAATGTTTCATAGAGAGATGCTGGCCCAGTTCCAGTGCCCCTCCTAGGCCCTACTGTGGGCACGGAACCGTCATCGTGATGTCATCACCCTTACTGCCTGGCTGCAGGAGGTCTGTAAGGCAATGATACTTAATTAATACGGCCATAGTACTGTCATGCCACATTAAAGTACACATTTAAACGTGGTGAACATTAACATTTCTTCTATTCTGCAAATTACACATCTGGTTCTGCAGCACCTGCAAAAGCAGTTGAGGAAGCACAATATATTGGTCTAACCCAGGGTTATGATGAGGTTCTCCGACAAGCACTCTTTTCATCCATCTCCTGGAACTGAGTGAGAGATTGTGTTTTGTCACATGAAAGTAAAATGACTGTGAAAGCTGGTGAGGTGTGGGGAGCTGTGAAGCGAAGGAATTTAAATTAGCCATCAAGGTACAGGTTGCCCAGCAATGACAGTTTACCCCTGGTCTTGCAAGGACAACAAATATCAATTTTGTTTGGAGATGGAGGTTGAAGAGGAGGGAATGGGATAGATGGAGGAGTAGTAGTAAAAATAAATAGGAGGAGGTGTGCAGAATTCATATAGCGCCAGCCCTGTCTAGTTGACCTTGCTAGAAAATGACAGAAACAAACAGATTCTGATTCTGGCCTCTGCTCTGCTTCCCATTCCTCCTCCTCCCACCACATTCTCTCCGACCTCCTATTTCCCCTCCTTTTCTCTACAACACCTATCAGAGAGCACTTAATTAGAGGTGTTGTTTTAACGGAGGCAGGGATTCTCAGGTTCTCTTTTCACCTTTCTGTTCAACTCTCTCACTCTTTAATCTGTTTCTCTGACATTTTCCCTCCCCTTAACCTTGCGGTCCACCCCACCCTCTCATCCTCCTTTTATCTTCTCCTCCTCCTCCTCTTCGTCTTCCTCTCTCATGTGGTAATACGCCTGGACTGCTGTGGGCCCTGAGGCACTTCCACTTGTTGACTTCATGGTGTAGGTTTAAAGTTGATTTAGTATCAGTCAGTTTGTACCAGGTTGCCTTCCATACTTCCACCCTCTACATCAGAGGCAAAGTCCAAACACGTCTGAACCAGCTGTGCCACTGAAATGTGGCCAAGCACTTGAGGACAAAGTTGGCATGCGGAGGTAGTGGCCACCAGGATACTATCTGCATGCCAATAATTTGTGAAATAATTCCCTTGTGTTTTTTCTTCGATAAAGTGAACAGCTTTGCTGATAACAGGCACCTACCTGATCATAATGTAAAGCTGCACAAGACAATGACAACTGTTGGTGCCCTTGGATGGCAGTGATTGGTCACTGTGTTTTGGATTTTTTTTTTTATTTTAAAACCCACAAATCCTGTAAACATTAAAAACCATATTCATATAATACAACTTAATGAAGTGAAGGATTGTATTAAAGGTGAATGATGAGTCTGGCAAAATAACCCTCATGATGTCATCAGAATTAGCAACAGGCAAGACTACTTCACCTAAAAATAAAAATAAAGGGTAGCACTTTATAATAACTACACACTATGAAGCATTAGTTAATAAATCCTTTTGAGCCCTAGACGTTTTTTTGGCTTATTCTCGAAAATACTATACCCATACTCAAAGGGGCCTTACTCTCTAACTACAAGGTCTATTTGAAAATGTTCAATGGATTTATAACACTGAGGAGGGTTTGCTCATATGAATTGTGTACATATTGTGTATATGTTACTGGTTAATAGCTGATGAAGATGGAACACAGCTCCACTTTGAAAAATGTCAAATTCGTATGGTGAAAAAGCATAAGCTAAATATTAAATGAGGCTCAGTGAAGCCTATAAACCACACACAATCATAGAAAACGACAGCAGTAGTCACCCACAAAAGAATTGGAGTGAATAGAGTGAAGTAGGCGACTAAGAGTCGAGTTAGAGACATAAACGTTATGAGAGGTCACGAGAGGTCGCCATGTGAGAAACAGCCTCTCCAGCTGTTCCATTGTACTTTTATAAGCTAAATAACTATATATTTAACTTCCTTTATCCTTGTACATGCACAATCTATCACATACAGCAGTTAGAAATCATTTTGGAGAGCTAGAACCGTCTCCAAAGCGTCTCGGGACCGCCGACCTACGGGAGAATTGCGCCATAGTGGTTGTGTATTGGGCCAGTGTAGAGCCCCTGATTGGTCGATTTCTTCATATGAAACGTCTATGCACGTGTCTGGATGTGGCCAATTGACTGGCGTCAACGGAATTTTCAGGAAGTCTTTAGTTTTCCGAAAAATGCCGATCTAAGCCGGCGGACCCGTGCGTAAACGCCCGAAGCTGCCTCGCTGGAATGTGGTCCCCCGAGCTCATTTGACCCCCCCCTTCCTTTTTTCACAACTTTATTAGACTGTAAACGGATGACAAAAGGCGAAACAAGAGTCTAAAAGGAGTTTGAGGACATCGTTTTATGATTTGGCTTTCTTCGGTACCAGTCGGCACCAGTCGGTACCAGTATCCCCCCCGTCGGGGGGCTCTCAGTTTAGAAAGGTTAAGCATGAGTAAACACTTAATTCATCATTTATAAAGCATTGTTCCTACATTAATAATTCATTAGTATGCAGTTCATAACAACAGTTATAAATGTTTTATTCTTGATTAATAAGCTCGTCTATTATGTGTTCTATTATTGTGTTTTCATACTTTATAAATGATGGATTCCCCATTTGTAAATGAAGTATTATATATTTTACAAACCAATAATTAAGGAGTTGTAGATGATTAATAAGATCATTTATAAAGTGTTAGTAAATGATTAATAACTTATTTAGATGTACATTATTCATGCATTTATATATATAATGATTTAGATATGCACTAATGGTTAGGGACTATGTTAATATATGCTTTATAAATGCGTATTAATACTGCAATTCATGATTAATTAATGATTTATTAAGGTAGTTACTAGTCCTTAGCAAAGTATTTTGTGTGAGCTCATCTAAAGTGAAGACTATCTATGCCTTATAAAGCATTTATTAAGTATTTTGTGTGACCTCATCTAAAGTGAGGACTATCTATGCCTTATAAAGCATTTAA
Organism: Leptoclinus maculatus; assembly: GCA_032191485.1. NCBI lineage: Eukaryota > Metazoa > Chordata > Actinopteri > Perciformes > Stichaeidae > Leptoclinus > Leptoclinus maculatus. The sequence continues at coordinate 543,178 of JAVDOI010000004.1, forward strand.
AAATGACATTGAAAGGCCAGCAGTGCCTCAAAACCCATAGTTTTTTAACAGAAAGGGCAAATAGACACAACACAAAGTGATCAAGAACATATCCATATTTATTGCAAGATGCAAACAATATACTATTAAATACAAACCTCTCAGCCATTCATTCATGTAAGAAACAAACAGACATTCTCCTTCAGGAGAACATGGCTGGATATAACACATTTGTAAATATACAACTGGAGCTAACCAGGAGCTTTGCATATTAGTTTACATTTACTTATTTAATTATTAATTTCATACCAAGCATATCGATCTCATTCACATCCACTCCACATATAACAGCTAGGTAGCCATCTGTCACCTGGATCGCTCTATTTACAACGGAGGTGACGCGTTAGCGTGCGCCTGTCTCAGGACCTCTAGTGCTAGCTGGAAGGCTAGCTGGATACTCATCCTCCATAATGTGTAACGTTACGTGCCAGCAAACTAAGAAACACAGACAGTGTTAGCAGTTATTCTTTCTGGCGGAGGTCCGCGCGCCCTTTCAACTTAGGTCGGAGCTTACCATCGCATAAGTGCACTTCCGTATCAGTTCCTGAGCGAAACGTTTGTCCCACGTTGATGACGTATGAAGCGGTCTTTTCCTTTGTCCGTCCCACATTGATGACGTTTTGAAAGCGGGATTTCACTCGATTTCACTTATTTCGCTTATTGTAAACAATGAGCAGATTCGGCCGGCTGCCATCGGGACATGCAACTGAAGAAAAGTGCGAACAGTGGAGATCGATATGCTTGGTTAAAATGAATAGTTAAATAAGTAAATGTAAACTAATATGCAAAGCTCCTGGTTAGCTCCAGTTGTATATTTACAAATGTTTTATATCCAGCCATGTTCTCCTGAAGGAGAATGTCTGTTTCTTACATGAATGAATGCCTGAGAGGTTTGTATTTAACAGTATATTGTTTGCATCTTGCAATAAATATTTATATGTTCTTGATCACTTTGTGTTGTGTCTATTTGCCTTTTCTGTTAAAAAACTATGGGTTTTGAGGCACTGCTGGCCTTTCAATGTCATTTATAAATGCTTTATAAGGCATAGAGAGTCCTCACTTTAGATGAGCTCACACAAAATACTTTACTAAGGACTAGTAACTACCTTAATAAATCATGACTTGCAGTATTAATACGCATTCATAAAGCATATATTAACATAGTCCCTAACCATTAGTGCATATCTAAATCCTTATATATATATATAAATGCATGAATAATGTACATCTAAATAAGTTATTAATCATTTACTAACACTTTATAAATTATCTTATTAATCATCTACAACTCCTTAATAATTGGTTTGTAAAATATATAATACTTCATTTACAAATGGGGAATCCATCATTTATAAAGTATGAAAACACAATAATAGAACACATAATAGACAAGCTTATTAATCAAGAATAAAACATTTATAACTGTTGTTATGAATAGCATACTGAGTGTTAATGTAGGAACAATGCTTTATAAATGATGAATTAAGTGTTTACTCATGCTTAACTAATGCTTCATAGTGTGTAGTTATTATAAAGTGCTACCAAATAAAGTTTACACAATAAGTGAAAGATGACTAAATATAGGATTGCCATTTTTGTTGAGCTGTTTGAAAAAAGAAGACAGTTTAAGAACATTATATGTTCCGTATACTTATTATATTTTTAATATAATTATATACTTATTTCCATGAAATGTATTAGGAAAATAAAGTGTTACCTTTATTTCGTATGCTGCAGACAACCTGCAATTTCAATAAAATACATACACTATATGTAAATTTTTCTAAAATTCAAATTTACTTAAGAATGGTTATCATTATACTCAACATAACTGTATTGATTTTCAAAATGATCAATGTGTAGTAACAAAGCACCATGACTTCGCAAATCAATTAGCACTTTTAATTGCATTACCACACAATGGCCAAGTAACTTTGACATTAAATTAGATTCAATAGCTGTTTTTGATGGTTTATATTTCTCCAGCCAATCCGTTTCAATTCACAACGCATCAAGTACCTCAGCCTGCTCAGTGCCCCTCAGCGTGTGATACCGACGCACTGAAGCACCCTTTAGCGTCTGTATGACACACTACAGGCTTTCAACGAACTCCAATGTAAACCCATCTGTGTCACTATTAGACACTCGGAGCACCTGATATAGTTTACATAGTGAGAAAGTCCAGTAGGGCAGATGGAAATGGAGGATGGACAGGTCAAACAAACACAGGAGACCACAGATTGTGACCCGTTTAAAGTGTGAAATGAACGTTATTTTACTGCAGTTATGTTACCTAACTTTATTAAGCCAACAATACTCATTATTTTAAGTAATATACATACTTATTTCAACTCAAACCTCCATCCTTTCCTAAACCTTGTCAAGTAGTTTTGTTGAGTAAGTAACCTAAAAACAAAGTAACCCTAAGTAGGAAGTATATTTTGAGAAGAGACTGCATGCATGTTATGAGTAGAATTGGTACGTTTTCTGTGAATTTTGAAAATACACAATCCATGTTACAAGTGGAAACTGACAAGCCTTCCCTGACAAACTGACACTTGAGGGTTACGTAGAGCATAATAGTTGGAAGCGTAGGTCCACAACCAAGTGGAGTTGGGAGTGAGAATGTGTTTCTCAACCATGTCATCTCAAGCAAGAGTCTCAGTTTTCATTTGTATGGAAATACAGGTCAAGGGCTATCTGGGAGCTAGCTAGAACAAAAATAACTTCTAAAATCTAAAAAGAGTTTCAATTTCAACTTTAAATGTTTACAGGAGTTGCAAAATATTAGGCCCGTTGGAGATGAACTGAGCGTCACCTGGAAAGTAGACGAAAGCAGACGGTAGCAGCAGGGGACGTTGACAAAGAACTGCAGCCCAGTCGGACAGTTTTCAGCCGCCTTCAAGGAATAAACAGGAAGTCAAAGAATCAGTTACTTCCTGTTAGATCCGATGTGTAGGCTACTTGTAGTTTACAGACCTCGTTCGTATTTATTCAGATTGTAAATATATATTCATGTGGAAACATGCGTGTATCTGCATTGTCTGCTATCCTTTGTTCTTTTTATGTCTGCCTTTGAAACACTTTTGTTGGAGTCTGACTAAGGCCCTCATATGTACTTTTAAACAAAGGAGCATATGCTGGCCTGATATGTAACAAGAGGCCTGATCCTGGTAGATAGGGCACTCAGGATCTAAGGAATGTGCCACACCTCAGAGTTCCAGCCAAACTTAATACTGGTCCCTCATTGGCCAAAAGGGACCCCCTACCGGTTTTATGACCTGAGGACAGGCATCTGATAAAACCAAGAGCGAGTTTCAAATCTCCCCTTTCCGTCCGAGCTTGCTTGGTACCAGGAGGTCTCCTAGGAAACGTTTGCCTCTCAAGAAAACCTATTAGATCTCAAATCAAATTCGCTGGACAAACATAGACTGTGTTTTTATATTTTTTGTTTTTGGATCCTGCAGTGAGAGAACGGATAACTTCTACGACCCGTTCTCTCACCATAAATGTATACAGTCTCTCTGCAGAGACTAAGGCTGATTTGCGCCACGTTTGGAGCCACGCAACCGAGTGGAGTTCCCCACTCGAAGGACCGATCCGACCAAAAAGACGCTTCTCATAGTAAAAGTTTATCTGGTGTCTGGGCTTAATTAGGTCATTTAGTGTGTTATTCCTTTATCTTGTTTTGTTTAAGTTACTGTAGTGTTTAGAACGTGTTATTGTGCAAGCATCGCAGACCGCTGAGTCCCGTTATACTGTGTATTTTCTGCTGTAACCGTGTTGCATTAGATCAGTTACTGCTTATTGGAGATTGTGATTTTATTACCTTAAAGACCAGAACCACGGCGGCCGAAACTCGATTTATTTTGTTCGGTTTTGTTTTCCCTTCTTTCAATCGGCTCCGTGAGTAGGATTTAGAACTGTAACTATCACTGTATAAACGTGGCTGGCCGGATCCGAATCCGACCGCAGTTTTTAAGTGACAGAGAAGCTGTTCTTACATTTTACGGCGGCGCTAAGTGCCGTGCTTTAGAGTTCGGCTTTCCTTTCTTTCTCTCCCTCTTTCTACTAACATGCACACACATAGTTAGACACACATACTGATTTAGCTAACCATCTCAGACACGTAGGTACGTAGTCTATTGTCTCAACCCATTGTGCGTCGACCCACGTGGTTACGTTCGCAGCCACCTCCCTCTATTTTGTCGTAGTTCTTTTACCTCCGCCATCTTGTTTGTAGGCCCATGGGGAGCGGCCCAGCTTGAGATTACATTCTACCACTGTCTGAGTAGTTCGCTCCTCCCCTACACACATACACCCCCCATATACATACATGTACATACACATATATATATTCTCACACCACAGTTTGTTGACTTGACTTTATGTATTAGACATATAATTGTATGATAGTGTTTGTTGGCTTTTGACATTATTTGATTTGATCATTTATTATTTGGATTTAATAAACTCTGTTATATTTTAAAGAGCAGTCTTCTGTGATTACTTGTGCATATGTGTGTGATAACAGCTGGATATGGTGGCCTGTGCTCGAATTCAACCTTCGTTGTTCGCTCTGAATGTAGAACAGTACTTTGACTGTGAATATTCTGAGTGAACACTAATTTTGAGACTCAATTTATAGTTTGGTTATCGGTCCCTGTTCGCAGGGTGGTGCCCCGTTATTATTAATAATTACCTCTTGAACCCTAGCCCCATTTTTAGGCCTCTGCTCGAAAATAGTTTACCCATACTCAAAGGGACTTATCTTTCTAACTACAAGGTCTATTTGAATAATTTAAATGTTATAATGACACTAATCAGTACATATCAGTGTATATGTTACTGGTTATTGCTGAATGAACATAACACACAGCTCACATTGAAAATGTTCAGGTTCGCCTGAAAATAATGCAATTTTTATTTATTTGAAATGATGCAGATACACCCAAATCACCCCTCACAAGTCATAGCACAACTTGTCAGGAGTCTCTAAACAAAAAATGGCTTTGATAAAGTGAAGCAGGCCAGCTATATCGATGTTTTTCTACAGGTCAGCCAAGGTCAGCCGGCGTCAATTCTGATTTTGGAAGCAGCACTTTCAGCTGTTTTATTGTAATTTGATATACTATATAACTATATATTTCACTTCTTTTATCACTAATAGTGTTCAATCTATCTAATAAAGCAGTTTGGCATCATTTTGAGAGCCTGGGCCTCATATAAACCTGTAAAACGGGTTTTCCTCATCTGATTTTCATTTTCACAGACTTCATTTGAACCTTACAGAGCCTTCTGATTGGCGGATTTTCGCATGTGACACAGCGTTGGATGCGGAAGCGAGCAGGGATTGTAATGATATGTTGTTTGAGTTGATTGAAAGAATTTTAAGCCAATAAAAATCGAAAACCGTGGCGCGCGCTCCCAAGGTCAAAACCATTGGCCGAAATGGAAAAGACAGCCTATCCTTCATACTAGCATGTAGACACCAGTTTGTTTTCACAGAACGAGAGGCAGAGAGCGGGAGGACATTGCTGAAAGGATTACTTTTGGACTCATGGCGAATTTCTTCAGAGAAATCAGCAAAAGGTACGATGCGTTTCAAATTTTTTGCTGTTTGGCTGTGTGTTGCTCTGTGGCTGATGGATTGATAACTTTTGAATGGTTTGAAGGAGAGGAATTTTGAAGCTTTCGCCGGACTCGGAGTGGAATCAGCATGCGGTCTGATATCTGCTTTGTCTGTGAAGGTGCCGTAGTTCTTGGTTGGGATCGGTAATGGAGAACATATCTTGCTGTGTCCTGGCGAAAAATAGGTGAAATGATGGTGAAATTATGGTAGTACTTGTAGTATATTGTAGTACTTTGTGTATATATATGTTTTTGAGTGAGTAAAATGGCATACATTGGCCATTTTATCAGAATTTCTTCGTTATGTAGGTTTTTGATCTATCATGAAATATAATTTCATGCGTTCTCAGAAGTGATTTGTACTACATGTGTGTACTCTGTCGCCCCCCCCCCCCCCCCCCGTAGGCACCATTGAGGTATGAAGAGGTTTTTAATGAATTTATTGATGTTAATAACTCCATTGATGTTGATAGTTTAGTTTCATATTTGCTGATAACCAAACACGCTCCTTTTCGTTCCCAGCACTTTGATGCTCGTTTTGATACTGTTGTATAAAAAAGCTTCATTATTATTATCATAATTATTATTGTTATCAATTACACAAGATATGCCTTTAGATTAAACCTTCGTTGCACAATATGACACTAATAGCCAACAATCCAGTGTTAAATATTACAATTACACATAAAATTAGGATTTTGGATGTCATATGTGTACAGATTGTAAAGCCCTCTGAGGCAAATTTGTGATTTTGGGTTATACAAAATAAATTGAAATTGAATTTAATCTGCAAATAAAACATAAACTCGCAGATTTGTCTGGTTCCCATGGAAGATTAGTGTCTGATTGGGGGGAAGTGGTGAAGAGGCTCAGCCATTGTTGTTCCATCGTCATTCTTTTCACATTAAGCAGACTGTGGTCCAGCCAATTACTAAAGTTCTGATTTGAAATAAATTCACTTTATTCTTTATTATAAATGGTGACAATTATGGACAAAAACACCCCATTTTAATATCATGCCCTTTGAATCAGAAATAGCATCAGGTCCCAGCTGGTTTCTACTCCTTGGGCTATGATTGCTGGAAGACCCTTACATGAATAATCCATTACACTTTGAAAGATCAAAGGCAGAATAGTGCCCAGTCTCTGTTGCTTTAGACCCTAATGAGAGCACTATGGAAATTAAGCTGCAACTTAGAGGGCTACCTGACATACCTGGGTTTTATTTCTGTACATCTTTGAATATCTGGGCATTTTAGGCAGGAATAAAGGTGTGGGTAATTGAGCCAGGCAAACTTGGACCCTGAGAGATAATGATTTCATCGGTCTCTTACAGCACTTTGATGGCTGTTAGGTAATTGAATTGTAATTTGACTCAGTTTGAGACCAGCTGGATAACGTAATGATTTTCAGCTGACCATAAAACCCGAGACAATTTCTATTTTGCACCAACAAATTACCTGTTGCCTGATTTCAACTTACCTAATTAGGATAAATCTAATTGCGACAACCAAACAAAAGAGCAAGAGATCAGAGGAAGAGGGTTTGCTAGATAAAGCAATGCAATACTTTCTGTGATCATTACAATATAAAAACTTAAAATTAATAAAAAACTAAAATCCCTTAACCCAAATTAGTTTGGCTAATAACCTGCAAACCTGCTATTCAGACTGCTCTTTAGACATCATTTGCAGTACACTGCACATTAAAGATGAATAGATCTTGTGATTTCTTTGTGAAACAAGCTAGGCAATGAACAGGATAGATAATAAATGAGGAAAAACCATTGAATTGGAATATTAATGTGTTCAGATAGAATACATGGGACATTTGTTGGTGCAATTTCATTACATCAATGGAAAGGTTAGAATTTTCCTGGTTTCAGCAGAGTTCTTAGATGCTGAACACAAATACACAGGCAAACTCCCACACACGGTCGGTGTTTCCATTGCTAGCATTGGCAATTTGAAGCGAGTCATCACGCAATGCACGGATGGTCCAGCTGTCATATTTGTGCTCTTTCCGTTGTGTCTTAAGCCACGGTAACAAAAACTCCTGCTAACTATCTTGACTATCCCCACGAGAGAAACTACAGCAGTGGTTCATCTTAAAATGAAAGTCATGTCTTCGTTTTTGGACCAGAGGCTTTATGAATAATGGCTGTGAGAAGAAACGGTGGAATTGGTGAGACATTGTTTACCTTGCACCATCACTGCAAAAAACAAGCTTGCTCAACTTAAAATAATTTGTGCCTTAAAATGTTAAGTTAGGCAAGCTAAGAGCTTTAGTTCCTTTAACTTAGAATAAATAGTTGAGGTGACAAAGGTGAAGCTGATAAAATAGTTCCATCGACTTTATACTTAATCTACACGTTTTTTAGTGAAACTAACAATACATTTTCAAGTTGTATAAACCTTAATCCTAGTTGAGGCAACATAGAATAACTAGTTAGACCAACACACTATATTGATTTCTTAAGTTGTACAAACATGAAAATATCAGTTGTTTAAAACCTCTTACGCTCCACGTACCCAAATTTGGGTCTGATATTGTAGTTCTTTAATCGCCATAAAGAACTACAATATCTGCCAAAATATGAGCAAATGGGGACCATGAATCGGCGATCTATGGTCTCCGATTGGATTTCTCGACTCGAAAACTAGGCGCCACATGTAAAAACAGAGCATGAGGTCACATTGGAATTCCACCCCAAAGCCGGCGATGTTATCCGCATTCCTCTGCGCCGAACCGTTCAAAAGATACATTTAACAAACCGCTCAAAGCCACACTCCAACACTGCGAAAAATCTGAAACGTTACTCACCTTGAGGTGCTTTTCTGGGTGAACACGTCCGAAAATCCTTGTAATCCCATTGTAACGTGTGTTCGCCTACTGATTCTGTGTCTAACTGTGTTATAAATGGAGTCTCTTCATCAAAGTATGACAAGATGGTGGTACTTCTCCCGTTCGACGAATCATTTTTCGCTCGGGGGTTGACCGGCGCGTTTCTCGATTTTTAGTGGCTAAAACTTCTTTCAATCACTTCAAGAACCTCCCTGTTGAATACACGTCATCCACACGGTTCTAACAAGGGGTCATATGAAAAAATCCGCCCACCATAGGCTTATACAGGGCTCCATTGACTCAGACAGAGACGAGGAAATTGCATGGAGGAGAAGTGAAAAACATCCCAGAATGGTCAAATATTGCTCAAAATTGCTCAAAATTGTGCCAAACTGCTGTATGACGTTGTCCTTGAGCAATATTAGTGATAAAAAAGTGAAATATATAGTTATATAGTGTATAAAAGTACAATGGAAAAACTGTTGCAGCTGCAACCAAAATGTGAATTTCGGGTGAAATGTAATCTTCAAACCTCTCTAAATCAGGCATACTTCACTCAATCAAGGTAAAAATTGCTGTGCATACGTATTATTATATGTACTTCGATGCAGGCAGGTAGCTATTATTTCAAAAACATTTGAAAAATGGGAGTGCTTTTTGGCAGGCGAACCTAAGGATTTTCAGTCTATGCTGTTTTCTATCTTCATATAGTATAAACTTGTAACATATAAACAATATTTCCTCATCAGGTATTACTATCACACTGTTGTATCTGATGTATAGATCCAAAAATTATTCTAATACACCTTGTAGTTACAGAGCTAGACTCTTTAGTGTGGGCAGCACATTTTCGAGCAGAGGCCTGAAGATTGGCATGGAGTCTAAAAGGATGCAAACATATTAATAAAAGTTGGTTCAACTAAGCATCTTGTTGAATTAACTTATCTTTTTAAGGCAGCCATGTACTTTTTCAGGAATATTTCATTTTAATTGCAATAGTTTAAAAAAAATGTAACTGGGTAATTTGCCCACACAACTTAAGCTTCTATTTTCTAACATTACTACATAAAAACGATTCATCAACATCAAAGAACATTCAAAATGCTACTTTATTAAATTTTAAAACAAACCGTGGCATTTTTTGTTGTGAATCTACTTTCATAACCACGAGGCATAGCTGATTATGGCAATGCCACATATTAAACATGTTTGTCTAGCTATTAACATCTAATAAAACGGTATGGAAAACAGTCTTAATGATGTGCTTTAACCATATAAGAACAACTGTCAAGGTATAAAAGCAAAAAATATGAAATATAAAAGCCTACTGCTTTACCATTAACTCTCGGGGGTCTATGAGCGCAGTGATGCGTTAGCGGCGCTCACAGCGGTGCGTAAGCGGCGCTCACTCTATGTTTCTTTTAATATCTCCGTCGAAAAACGGCACAGAAAAATGTTTCGAAAATCTGTAGAAATCTGTAGATTCTCCACTTCCGTGTCCGTATTCTCACGAGATAGTACGAGACTCACACAGCGAGATGTGATGCTTATGACGAGCTTACAGTTCATCATGTGACGATCTGGGGGACGGACTGTTTACATCGTGTAGTGTAGCTTGTTAGCTCGTTAGTTAGCACGTCTGCTAACGGCAGCGTTCTGAGACAGCTGTAGCTTTATGATTACAGACATGTAAACACACAGTTAGTGGAGTCTGCGTGGCACACAGCGAGCTATGATGCTTATGACGAGCTTATGGACTGGGTGAGTTGTTTACATCGTGTAAGCTTGTTAGCTCGTCCGTTAGCTCGAGCGTGTAGCGTGTAGCTTGTTAGCTCGTCCGTTAGCTCGAGCGTGTAGCTTGTTAGCTCGTCCCCCTGGGGATGAATAAAGTATCTATCTATCTATCTTGTGTGTGTGTGGAGGAAGAAAGGACAAAGGGAGTGAGAACTTTACTTAGTAATGACTGTTCAATATTACAGAGAGGATTCACAGCTGCCAGGGTGCAGTGCACTACCAGGGTGCAGTGCACTACCAGCCCAGACAACAAAGTAAAGTGACAGTCCCTCTACAGGTGAGAGTAAATTACACTTACTCAAAAAACGATATTACAAAATTTGGTTTGAGACATTTATTATACATCTATCTACAATTTTATTCATATATTTCACTACTTGTGTGAACCTAAGACTTTAAAAAAAAAATTTCAAACACAAGTAGAGATTTGAAGAATTTCAAAAAATTGGACTTCCAACTGTTCAGCTTTAGGGCCAAATTGCACAGTGCACAGTGCCTTAGGACAATTGGTGCCTCATTATATAGATAGCTGAGATTGTTCTGCACATTTTGATATAAGACATGTCTATGTAGCATATATGAAAGTGCCTTAAAAGGTGAGTTTAAGAAAACATAAAAAAATCCAAAAAATGGCCTAGTTCCCAGAGGGTTTTAACTTGGTAAAGGCCCTGTCACACTATTGCGTATGAGAAAAACGTATGAGTTGCGTATGCAAATTCCCCAAAAAAACTTTCATACGCACAAAAACCCCTTGAAAATACAGAATGTTTCGTATACTTACCGTATTGAACCTATGATAAGCGTATGAGTAGTGTATCGCCAGCGAATGGCCAGTGTAAGACCAGCGTATCGGCAGCGTATGACCAGGGACGAACTGCGCATGCGCAGTATACCGCTATCACGTGACAAAGTGACGATATTTCCCATAATGCCTGGATGTGGGGAATTGCCAAATCGATCAGATCATACTGGTGTTGGAGAAGAGCTACCTCCATCCTCTCTCGTTGTAGGTCCACGAAGAACTGAAGAAGAGCTCGAAATGGGAGTATATATATATACACTTTCTCAATACGCTAGCTGTACGGTACACCTTCATGCCAGGTATGGATAGCGAATGGCCAGCGTACTCCACCTATGAGTAACGTACCTCTGACGTTACTCTCGCGTATTCAGCGTATGCCGATCGTATGCTTAGCGTATAAACCATACGTCCGCACACGCACAACTTTTTTAAGCATGCTTAAAAAAACGTTTCTGCCTCGCCGTATGCCAGCGTATGCCACCGTATGCGACCTTATGCGACCGTGCTTGAAACGTATACAACCTATGCCTAACGTACCCCTAGCATCTGTCACCGTATACCGGCGTATGAGTGATATTTTTCATACGTCCGCATACGCTAGTACGATACGCAATAGTGTGACACCAGCTTTAGCATCTTGTTTCAGAGTCCATGAACTTTGGCGAAACAATTGCCACGACCAATGCCTTTGTATTTGCTCAAGTATATTTGTCAGTCCTTTGGAATGGTTTATGTTATACCAAATTGATTTACTACCCAGTGTTGGTAGGCAATGACAAAGGCAATATTATGATATATTCTGCATAACATCAAATCACATGGTGTCATTACACCTTAATGAAAAAATCCTATAGGTATTAGTTATGACACAAGCAATATTTAACTGTAATTTGTAATTTGCAATTTTGTTAGTCAAATAGTAAACTGTATAGTAGTGTATACTTATTGTTCTTGGCGTTAAGGGATTAGACAATAATAAGGCATCATTTATTTTTGTTTCAACAAATCCTATGAAAGAAATAGGCTAAACAATACATTTTCCCTTTGACAATATTATGTGTAGTTTAAGCTAGTAAGGTTTAGCTTGTGCACCTTCAGCTGAGATATACGATATAGTAGCATTATAAGACCTGTCCTCCTTAATATTATGTAACTCCTCCTGAAATTGAGACGAAAAATAAAAGAATATTGTAAAGATCTTAATACAATATTTTGACTGATAGGTTGGGCAAAAGGGTGTGGATAATAATAATGAACTTTGTGATGGTTTTATTGATTAGATATTATGTTCCCATTTATTAGGGCGGGATGAGTCATCATTAAGAATGTTTGCTGTGTTTACAATACATACAAAGTAGAGCCTTTGGTTGGCTGAAGAAAATGTGCGGAACTTGCAGATTCAATTCATATGACTCTCCGGATAGGTTGTTCCATCGTACACAGTGCAGCCTCTGAAAAAAATGCTCAAACTCATTTCCATACTTTGAGTTATGTCCATTCATATTTGCCAAAGGGCTTTCTGTGTTTCTGTATCAGGTATTCCTGCACCTAAACTATGAAGAGTTGCTCCATAAATGTACTTATAAAGCTGTGTTTTGATTATCTGTGCACCTGAACATTTAAAAAAAAAAACGTCATATGAAAAAATGATATCATACTTTTCTATTTTTAGCTAGTAATATTAAATTGCAAGGAATAATCCCAGCTAAATAAGTATCACAGTACAAACCTTTTATACATCAAAAAGTATATTCAACAGTCAAATCAGATTTGGCAAAAGTAGACCACACACAGGAGTTGCTTTCTAAATGTCATTAACGACTCTACATGAACAGTGGAAAAAAGGGTGGTTAAAAATGGGTTTATTTTTCTAAATGTTCTCAAAATTATATTCAAACATAAAATGAAAGCAAATTGCAGTTGAGTCAAATCTGAACATTTAAAAGGAAACCCCTTGTCAAATGTGAAATTCTGTTGGCAGCTGTTTCCACTATGACTTCTGAGCTAATGTTGTGGTTTCACACTAAAAATATATTGTTGTTCAGGCTATACAATCAGCTAATACGTTTTTTTGCTTAAAAACAGATTTGCTAGTCTGCTAGTATTTAGAGTTGATCAGTATTCTGCTGCGCTATCACTACACTATTACGCAAGTTCATTCCTTCCGCAAGTTCCTTAATAGACCCAGATTTAGCACTGATACTGGAAAATCCACTGAGCTTGTTCTTAAGAATTATACATGAATACTGTACTGTATATTCATTCAGTATGATCATACCAGGCTGACAAAACTATGTGCACTAGAGTCTGGCTACCATTTGCTGTGTTGAATACAGTAGCCCAGCTAAAAATCACTCAAGTTCCAACATTGGTCACAAACAAAGTTGGGTTTTTAGGTTACTTTGATAATCCTGTGTAACATGTATCTAGTTTACCTGTTCAAGACTTATTTTAACATGACTTTTGATAAATACAAGAAGGTTTCAAGTTTGTTCCTACCTTGAGAATAAAAATGAAGTTTAGTGTGGCTGTAGGATGTGGACGGTCTTTGTTTGCTGCGTGTGGTTGCCTATGCATTTTTGCAGGGGCCACACATACATATAGTTGAGTCAACTAACAAAGACATGTTGCATGAACTATTCTGATTGAACTGATTAGTTGGGCACAGTTAAACTTGATATTTCAAGTTCACCTAACGTTTTAGTTAAACTGACTCAGGAAAATGAGCTGAAACCGCTAAAACCCCAAAAGCCTTTTTTACAGCTGGATTCTTGCCACATGATGCACAAAAATCCTTCTTGTTAGTAGTGGTGTTCGGCAAGGCAGTGACCAGATCAATCGGCGTCCAGCAGGAGCTAATAACAGTTACAGGCGTGGTTTAAGTTTGTGTGAGAGGACACAGAGAGGCGACTGTTACAAAACAACAATGACGGCTCCTAAAGAAGTTAATGTTTAGGCTGAAATAGCATTAATTATTTAGTTGGGTCAACCTAGCATTTGACTTTGACATGGAAGACCACTGTTCACATCATATCCGGTCATGCTCACAGGTTGTCCTTTGGATTAGTCGCAAACCGCAAAAAGGCCAGTCTTATTAGATAAAACCCCAAACCTAACAACACATTTCATCAGTACTACCTTTGCCATGACAACACCAACAATCATTGGTTTTGTGCAGTGGCGGGCCGTGCATTTTATACCTGGGCCTTCACTGCTGTCCTGCAGCTGAACCATCTCCTAATAACCTCATGATGGCACCACAGCTACGGTTATTATTTGTTTCTCGGGTTTCTAATAATATACGTATTCGTATTAACCGTTCGGTACAAGGCTTACGAACTGAACAATACATTTGAATAATACTAGTGCATTTGGAAAATGCGGAAGCTTAAATTGTGGGAAATATCATGTTTTCTGCGCTCACGTAGGAGACACCGGGCTATGACCTCTGAACCCGGAAAAAACAAAAAACAAAAACAGCTGGGGCACCGCACGTGTTCTGGGAGGCTACGCTAAACTAGCTTAACGGGAAAACAACAGCAGCAACACGCATTCTGCTACACACTCAAGGGCCATTCAGATATTAGATGTAAAAAAACAAACGCAGTTCACTTAGCAAATGCTGTTCACTTAAAGACAAACTCCATCCTCCTTTCTTTGTTGACAAAGAGTTTAATCCCACGGTTGAATCCCAACTCACAAATCCGTTTCTCCTCCTTCAGCCATTGAGTGTTAAAAAAACAAAGCTAGGTAAAAAAAGAAATAATCTACACCAAGCAAAATGCAAAAAATTTCAGAATTTCTTCCATATCTTTCAATTTCAACTCTTACTACTCAGACTAAGCTTTGATGGCTACCTTAAGTTTCGTTTCACAACAGTCACGTGCTCGCCCACTGACCAATCACAGAGCACGCTGCACCTCACTGCAGAGCTGCTCCTGAAAACTGAGCTGCACGTAATGCTGACGTACTTGTAGGCCAGCTAGCAGGCTCTGGCACGTCAAAGAATACTCCCAACATGTCAAACTAAAGATCTGATTGGTTGAACACTATGACAATCAACAATATCGTCCCCATTCACTTAAACTGCAAAGGGATTCACTTGTGAGTCTGCAGGCCTCGGGCCTCTCTTCTTACCTAGAGACACAGAGGTGAAATCTGATTGGATAAAAGCTCTACTTAAAACAAGCTGCACTGGAAGCAGAGCAACTGAGGAAGACAGTAGCTGTGCAATGAGAAAATAAGATAATGGGAAAACTATTTGTATAAATTATAATACATGTAGTGTATTTAAGAAAAATTATTAAATTATAAAATAGCTATAACTTTGTGATTCTGTTTAGGCCAGCAGAGAAGGCTTGGCAGGCCCTGACGGCCCTTTCCCTTACTTTCACACAGTAGTTTTAGTTGGGTAAGACCTAAACTACAGGACAAGTGTCCTGACATGTGATAGGAGTTCAATGCAACATGTATTGAGTAATCTTAAATTGTATAGATCTGTGTTAAAGAGTAGCAAAACATGCATTCACATGTCTATATCATGGATATGTTTCTTGCTTCTGGTCAAGTCTCAAAATATACTCTACCAGAAGTGTTTTGGACAAAGTCTGACACCTAAACTTTCCAAGTGAATGATTTCAGGGCATTCATCTTGGTAAAGTAAAAGTAAAAGAGGGATCTCATTTTTTTCTGTAGCCTATGTCAATCTCTTGCCTTTTTTAAATGTTGAACAAGGTGTTGGCATGCCTTGGACCAGAGAGAGAGTATATTTGGCCTTTTCCTACTATTTCTCCATCCAACTTTTCATTGAGCCCCTTCTGCTTTTTTTCTTAAATTCTTTTTCCATTTTTCACCTCCTTTTTCCTTCACTCCCACACCATTGTCCCTCAACTTTCCTCTCCTCTAGATTCATTACAGTTTGATGATATCAGATGATTGCTCTCTCCCAGCTGGAACAATAGGTTCGTACCCTCGCTTCCAATTCCCCTGGGCCCTGACCGACTCAGTTGTGTGAGCTGCTTCCCCATCCCCTCTTCTTCTTCTTTTTCTTCTTCTTCTTAACCTCCTCCTTTCCCCCCATCCGTCATCTCACACTTTTTTTTCTTCTCTTCTTTAATAAACCTTTTTTCTACAGCCCTGTTGATATGGAATTTATCATCCTGATTTATCATCCTCAAAGGTTGTGACAAAGATGCATATGTCAAGGTGAGACATTTCCCAGTTGAACAATGCACTTTACAATCACAGATAAAGTTGCTGTGAATATATGACAATAATTCTGAGCAGTAAACTTCAATGGAAAATAACATATTTCAAATCTAAATTTATAAAAAAAAAATTGGTCAAACATACAGCCTATAAAATATTTATGCAGTGCAGTTTCTCTTCACCTTTCATTCCCACGCTTCCCATAGAAACACTTGGGGAAGTGTTTGTGCTGCTCTCTATTGCAGTTGGTAAAGTTTTGTGCATTTGTCAAACCAACCAGTCCTCATTCTTGAACACTCTTTCTCTCATGAAATCAAAACATTCTGTTTGAAAACACTTCAGATTAAGCATAAACATCATTCAGCTCCTTGGTTTTCCTGATGTTGAGCAGCAGGTTGTTCTCTGAGCACCACTCTGCAAGTTTGTTGATTTCCTCTCTATATGAAGTCTCATCTTTGTTCGTACATTACATTACATTACATTACATTACATTACATTACATTACATTACATTACATTACATTAGTCATTTAGCAGACGCTTCTATCCAAAGTGACTTACGTTCGTAACCCGGCTGATGATGGTAGTGTTATCGGCAGACTTCACAACAGTGAAATGTCTCAACTAATATTGGATGGATGGCCATGACTTTTTTGGAAGACATTCATAATCTTGTCAGCATGAAATGTAACACTTTTGGCGATGCCCTTGTTTTCATCTAAGGCCACCATCAGGGCAACAGCTACATTTACTTTATCCTTTGGTTTGTGAGGAAATGCTGCAGAACTAAAAGCATTCCCATCAACATCAGCTGTACTTTATGCCAATGACATTAAATTATAGCAATGCTAGAAGGGACAGAAAAAGAACAAGCATATTTTACTCAAGTATAAGTACTGTCACTGCAAAATCAATTTACTCCAGTAAAAGAAAAAAATACTTCTATATAAAATGTATTGGGATAAAAGTAAAAGGAAGTCAGTTAAGATGTACTCTGCTGTCTCCTATGCAGTGTTGATGAATTCCAAACAGGGCTTCTTGCCTATCAGTAAGCACATTTGAGTGTGTGAATAGCCAATATCAGCCAATAATGCCAGGCTAAACTCCTCTCTCCTTTCTTTATCTCTCTGTTTTTACTTCTCTCCATCTCCCCCCTCCTGAAGTGTAAACCACTTCACTATTTCTGGTCACTTGTTCCTATTTTTTCTATTTCCTTTCCTCTCTCTCTCATTCATTATATCCACCTTCTTGTTTTCCACTTCTCTTATTCCCTTTCTTTTTTCTGACCTACTACTTGTTTGATCTTTCCCCTCCATATGCATCAACATCCTTGATGTAGCAATAACAGGAAAGTCATGACAGGAACAATACTCTGATCTTATTTGTACTGGGTGGTAAACCACCTGAAGGTAATAGACTACGAGGTTTTTCTTTCATGTTTGATAGCATTACAGCTCAACTTGCGACACAGGTCATGACACATGGGATGCACATTTCACTTCATGCAGTAACTTTCCTCCATTCATCACTGGGCTTCTCATTCACTGCAAATGCAATGTGAACAAGCGTGCTTATCAGATGATGAGGCTGTTGCGAGACAACAGACATAAGCAGCACTTTAGGAGGATTTAGAGTGGTGAATAAGCCACCATCGGAGGGTTTGGAGCTACAAATAGCATCACATTGAATTAAAGGTTATGCTCAATAGGGATTCAAGAATCATCAGATTGACAACAATGTGAAGATAGGTTTGGTATGAACTACGTGTTTACTTTGATTTCAGTTCTAGAACATGAATGACTGAAAGGAATTTGAGAAGGAAATTATTTGGAGCTATGCAATTACATGCTGTTTCTGTGTGTCATCCCTGTTAAGCTGTGAACAATGATCCCTCCCATGTGCAGTTACCAGCTGTTACCATAGGTATATGGTAGGTCATATGCAGTGGCGGCTGGTGGAAAATGTTCTAGGTAGGGCTGTGCCACATCCAATCAATTTCAGCAAACATCCCAGAATGATTTAATGCAAACAAATTAAGGTATCAAACGCGCATTACTACTTTGCAGTTAAATATTTAACATTTATTCCAACACGAAAAAAAGCAGTAAATAACACTTTGACAAACACGTCAGGACATCTTATTTTAGTCACCCTCACAGGGAATTCAGTATAATATAATATATATAACATATAATAATATTCTGTATAATATAATAATATATATATATCATATAATATTCTGTATAATATAATAATATATATATCATATAATATTCTGTATAATATAATAATATATATGTCATATAATAATATTCACTATAATATAAAACACACACACACACACACACACACACATATATATATATATATATAATAATATATATATATATATATAACTATATATCCATTTCTCAGACAGGTGCTTCATGTCCCTCACTCCCTAACTGTCCGTGCTGGATCTGTCCCCGTTGTTTTAAAAAGATAAATAAGTTATTATCATGACGTCATCCAGCTAGTCAAACCTGTCTGGTGTACAGCTAGTAGAGAAGCTTCATGTACTGCTTCTCTTTCCTGCTAGTCTGCTGTCTGATTGTGAGGTCAGGCTGATCTGGGATCAGCTCTTTCAGTAGTTTCTCCTCTCAGTTCTCCTCTCAAACGGGTCTTGGAGGAGTAGTGCTCACACTGGCGCTCTCCTGTAGAGACTTCTCCTGACGAGAACGCGCAGCTTGGGGCAGAATTAAAACTGCCCCAAGCTGAATCTATTTGAGGACGCTGATTGGCTGAATTGTATGTCACTCATTTATATCTTTACTCAGCATTGGCTAAACTGCTTTATAGACCCGCCTCTTTGGGGCAGTTTTTCCAGCGCCCCAGCCAGCTGAGACGTGCACACACAGAGAGGAAGAGCAGACAGGCAGAGAGGACAAGCAGGAAAAGCATATATTTACCGCAGATATCATATTTTACACATATTACTGGGTGATTCCATGTTTCAAAAACACAAATATTGACAATTTGTATAGTTTATTTTAATTTTAAATTTTAATTTTATTTTTATTTTTGTAGCTCTAGGGGGGGCGGCGCCCTAGCGCCCTCTATGGACCAGCCGCCACTGGTCATATGTCATTATGCTGATTAATAACATATCATTAGAGGTGCAATGTGTAATTCCTAGCCACCTGCTCCAAACAAATAGGGTCAGCATTTCACCCCAACTACTGGGTCCATACAATCTCAGTTTACAGTCATCAGTTATAAAACAAACTACATACTAACAGCAGGGAACAAATACACACAATTCAATCGAACTGCTGAAACTCAGTCGGTTATAATAACACTACCATCTTATAATCATGTGTGGTGTCGGCCTTAAGTTTACATTAGCCATCTGTGTGTTTACTGTGACACTAACTGGGGGCTTTTGATATCTCCAATGAATTACCAATTAATATATCGGTTTACGTAAATTGTGGATGCACCTTGCTAACCAAGCCAGCTAGCTAGCACTAACGTTAGCTGCTCACAGTACCTTGGCGTTGCTCCTCCCCGGCTCCACTCTCTTATCCAAATATGTTCAATTCTGGTTTCAAAAAAGGAAGACAGCGATGGCCAAGACGCCAAACTCTAGGCTTCAAAACCATAGTCCACAAACCAATGGGTGACCTCAGAGTGGCTACGTCCAGTTTTAGGTACAGTTTATTTCATAAACCCGAGAGGTATCCAAGGTAGATCCAAGTAGATTCCTAATCGATTCTGATGATGTGTTGTGACTATTGTAGTCATTCCTGCATTGCGTCCAAACTCTACAGCCTTGAAACTATACTGTCTGATAGGAAATGCGATTTCTCCCAGCATGCAAAGTTGTGGTTTTCTGCACTGTGACAAATGCATAATACTTATTTACCATTTATGGTGCCCTTGTATGGATTCTTTTTTTCTTGCCATAACACCATCACCTCCCTCTTTCTCTTCCAACTTCTAACCTTTCCCATTCTTTGTGACATTCGAAAGCTGACACTGCTGACGGACTGAATGTGTCTCAAAAGATAGACCGCTGCTGTGGTTATTCAGCATACTAGCTGCCTTGAGGTTCAGCACCACAGCCATCGAGGTTCGTGAATGGACTAACTAATCATACTACTTTAGCACTTTCCTTTGAAGTGTGATTTTATTAAATTTTGTCTAATTTTAAAACATTCTACTTTGTAGTTATATTGGCAGAATTAAATGTATCCCCTTGATGACAAAGCCTATTCCAAAATTGAGAGTATGGGCAAACACACATAGACTCGTCCATACCCCATTATAGGGCACCTGCATAAGGAATTAGTGCTGACAGCTCATTCACTTTCTCTCTTACAGAAACTCTCTCACACACACACAGCAGCATCAATCACAAATGGAAGCGTTTTAATTTCCATTCATTTGGCTGTGGATTAAAGTTGACCCATTTTTGCTAATGGAGTGTGCTTTGGACAGGAGAGATGGGGGAATGAGGACAAAATCCAGAGCAATGTTTATCATACACCTACATTAAAGGAATGTTGTACCTGCAGGGCCTCTCTGACAACAGGTTCACTCCTTTTGGGTTCTTAGTAAAAATAAACACACACAGGAAGAAAGTGTGGCCATGAGAAATAATCTGTGCAATATTTATTTTATTCTCTCTCCGATTGATATAACATAATATGGCCTGCAGCAAATTATTAAGCATTCTCCGTTGTAATCACAATCATATTTTTGAATGTGCTCAAGTCATATTCTTTCCCAGTGCATGCAGGTTTCTATTTGCCTGTCTGCACCCACTTTGTTTTTTGGTGAATCACTTTAAACTTGACTGTGTCAGTGTCAGAGAAATTCAGTATTTAGAGGATGAAGTCGTTCTGTGCCATTTTGGTGTCCAGGATTACAGGGATTTATTATCGCTCCGCCTGCCTCACCCGATCCTTTTTTCTCTATAGCGGTTCCTTTAACTCTCGGGGGTCTATGAGCGCAGCGATGCGTTAGCGGCGCTCACAGCGGTGCGTAAGCGGCGCTCACTCTATGTTTCTTTTAATATCTCCGTCGAAAAACGGCACAGAAAAATGTTTCGAAAATCTTTCCGGTGATGCCATCGTAAATTAAATGTTTAAAGTGTATCCACAGATCAAGATAGAGGCTGAAGGATGACCGTCACTGGGGTCTTAATAGAACCATAGCCTTTGTTCCCCCTACTCAAACAAAGTCATGCCCATGACCCCAGGAGGTGGAGTTATCAGCGCTTTAAAATCAGGGTCAACTTCCTGCTTGTCCTCTAACCTTGAACACCTCAGAGTGTTCCAAGCAACATGGTTGCTGTTTTTTTCGGTCAACATTCATGCCCAAACCCAAGTCTAAAACAACTCTTCTTATTCTCTAGTGTGGTATATTTTCAGTCTGTGAGGGGCCTCTTTGGGGGTCTTGGATGGGAACCAGATGTTTAGGGGGTCCAAGGACAGCAAGGAAGGAAAGGGGGTGAAGAAGCCACCCATTGTTTAACTTCCTCCCTTAGGGAGCCATACGTGGTGTCAAATTCCTCCCATATGAAGTCATACTTGCACCCTATATAAGAAGACGCTGAGTCTCTCATCTTTAGGCTCTTTTTGGATTCAAGCCAGGACCTCCAGGTTGTCATGACACCTGTATGACATGTGTTACTTGTTTGTAATAAACTTTATTATACCAGCAAGAACAGTGTCCGCGGAGCATTCTTCATCATCACTTCAACAGCACTGTCGCAGAAAAGATACGACAATTGGCGTCACGAACAGGATCGGAGGTGGCCGCATGCTGTTTTTCAGCTGAAAACTTCATAAAACGGTGAGCTTAATCAATTTAATGCTGGTCATAAAATTGGGACTGTTATATGAAGTTGGACACACCGTAAATTAAGAACCTCATTGTAATGGACATGTCCTGTTGATTTGATGTTTAAAGAGAGGCTCCGTGCTAAATTTAATAAAAAAGGGGAAGATAAAAAGTGAAGGAAAGATGTATGAGAAATACAATAAATAGTTTAGAATAGTTTCATGGGGACGATAAGGTGTGCTAAACAGTATCGTGCAAGATTAATGAAGAGGGGCCTTTAACTTCTTAACGGTAAGACACATGCATATTAGTCACTGCGTAACGATGGCTTTGACATAGTCCGGAATTAAGTTAGAAATACAAAATTGGGGAAACCTGGATCCAGGTAATTTGAATAAATAAATGTAAAAAGGTAAAGAAAGAGTGATAAGGAAATAAAGGAAATTCTCATATGAGTGAGCCGCAAAATCGGATAGGATAAGAATATTTAGTATGGGCCGAATTAAAACCTGAAATATCATCTGATGGTCAGTGTAATAACTGGAGAGTGTAGAAATCACAGTTCGATTGACTGTTACCACTCTGACATTTGTTGACGAACGGTGTCTGATGCAGCCTCTCATCGAATATTTACACCTCAAAGGTAGCATAAATTTTATGGAAGAAAATAAGGAAAGCGGCCAAAAAAGCATGCTGTGAGACTGAAGATATCTGAGGAATGTGTGTGTGTGAATTGACTTTGGAACAAGGAGAGAGAGGAAAAAAGGTGGGGGCATAGGAATGTGTGTGTGTGTGTGTGTGTGTGTGTAAACTTGGCTGGAGATGAGTGCCAGTTGTGGAACATAAAATAAAAGAAAAAAAGAATAGACGCATTAAAGTTAATAGAAGAAGATAAAACACAATATGATTGAATAAACATATAGAGGTGAGGATTTGAGAACAAGACATGTAATAATTTGTAAGGATAGATATGTGGAATGATGTATTGAATAAATGAAACATGAGCTCTTCTTAAAAGGGACGTAATATAATAAATAAGTTGTTAAATACACAATGAACTTCGTATAAGAAGGGTAGAGTTTGAAACACCCCCCCCCTCACTAATCTCAAATGACCCTCTAGAGAGAAATGGAATGTGAGAGTGGAAGAGTGAAGTCAAGGGTCAGCTGGTATTCAATGTTTATACTAGGGGTTTAATTTTAAAAGAAAAAGAGAAGAAATGTATAATGTTGTTCAAGGGACCAATGGGTTCACAAGAGACTAATCCATTGCCTGTTTCTTTTTGTTGTTATGTCATTTACGGTGAATGAGAATTAAGGGGAGGCAAGGCAGTGGGCTGGCACATCACGGAGTGTGGCTTGCTGACGTCCACGGGGAGGCTTCCGTTTCGATCTACTAAAGGCCAGTACAACTTTATCCACAAACTCTTTAGCAAAACAAAAAAAAAAAAAAAATAAAACAGAAAACCTGCATTTTCCAGATTTGTATGTGTTCTCAGTCGAAGGTAATATTGATGGTACACATATAAACCTGCTTTCAGTTATAAGCCTATGAGGATACTGACCTGCTCATTTTACATGAAAGAGTACATACTCTAGGCAGTTAGGAGAAAGAAACATATAAATAACTAGGAGACTTGGCAACTGATTGATCAGCTAATACATTTAATTAAGTAATGGCACATGTTTGTTTGGTATAACTTCTGCTGACTATTGCGGTTGTTCATTTATGTTATTGTGCGTGGTTTGTTCTGATCTGTGCTGTGGTGGACATTCAATGTGGTGACTGGTTGACGATTTGAGCTGAATATTTATTGATTTGTTGGTTGTTGATTGAGTAATTGATTTATTTGTTGATTGGTTGATTTGATTGATTGATTGATTGATTGGTTGGTTGGTTGATTTATTTGTTGATTGATTGATTGGTTAATTGGTTAATTTGTTAATTGGTTAATTGGTTAATTGGTTAATTTGTTAATTGGTTAATTGGTTTATTTTGTTAATTGGTTAAAAAAAAAAAAAAAAAAAAAAGGGGTAATCCAAACAGCCTTGAGTAGTTTAATTGTAGCAATCACTTCTTAAAGTACAATAAACGAAACATAAGGAAGCCGTTATAATGGGAAAAAAGAACACTAAAATTCCAAAAGTAATCACTCCTGTTGATATAGTACAGAAGAATAATCCTTTAATTAGAGGCATCGCAAACATTGCAAAAATATCGAAAAAATGGCATGAACGCTGGCCTGAAATTGACCAACCATGGCCAGTGGAGGGGACGCTTAACCCAGATGTAATTCAAATAATGACGGTACTTGTATCCACATACAAGGCAGAGCAAAAGAAGGGAAAAAAGGGGAGAAAGCGCAAGGAGAAGAGGCAGGTGGAGCTTGGCATTCTCCAGTTGTTTGAAAATGAGGGACAGAATCTGATCAAAGCTGCAAACGATAAGACAGACAAAGCTATAGAAGACATAAAACAAAATACAGAACAAACAGAAAAACTGATGACAAACATCAATTCAGAGTTCTCACATATGAGCCCAGTGAAGGGACCGCCACCTTATGAGGTAGGGAGGACGTCTAAGAGAATCTATCCTCAGGTCCCAGTGATCAGCCAGGAGGGTGGCTACCGTATCAAAAATGACAATGATAGAATAATAGAAACAGGACGAGCAGAGACAACGATACGGATGTATCCAGGTTCCAAAAGTAAGAAGAACACAAGGTTTGAATCTGGGAGGCAGGACAAGGACCGAAGCAACGAAAGTGACCTAAGCGATCAAGACGGGGCCAGGGGAGGATATGACCCTGCAGTCAGACGGATCTTGGCCGGAGCGGAAAGGAGAGGAAATGTCATGTCTGATGACAGTGAGGATGAAGGGAGCCCTGAAGAAGGGGGCTATACAGAGGAACATGAAGAAGACGGACGGGAGACTGTAAGTGAGATCGATAGAAGAATAGACCGATGCCGCCGTCAGCAACTACAAACTAAGGATCCAGAAGAAGTAAAAGAACTGGAGTACCATCTAAAGGACTTGCGGTATCGGAAGGAAGAGTTACAGATGGAAAGCCTTAAACGATTGTCCATGGAAGAGAAAGAGAAAAGTAGCGTTAAGATACGGCCGAAGAAGATGGTTCCAGTGTTCGTCCGAGGACGGCATTTGGAGTATAAGCCTTGGCAAAGTACAGATATGTCAAACATACTTGAAAAGTTACCTACTCTTCAAGATGGGGCACATCCTTGGATTGCAAAGTTGGAAGAGATCATGGTGGGAGAGCAACCAGCCATGGGAGATATCAAGAGACTCTTGGCCAGCCTCGTTGGAGTTTCCCTTATGGAAGAGATTCTACAGAAAGCTGGACTTAATCGATATGTGAGAACTGCTGTGAATGATTCAGAGCTGTTTGCTGCAAATAGAGGTCAAGTGTGCAGGGCGCTGAAAGACACATTTCCGACAAATGTACATCCTGACAATATTTGCGCGGAACCACTGGGACAAGAGGAAAACCCGAGGGCCTATGTGTCAAGAGTTCATCAAGTGTGGAGGAATGTCACAGGAAATGACCCGGATTTGAATCGAATGGAACAGTCAATTTTGCGAACCAGAATACAGAAGGGGTTGCCCCTGTCAGTGAGAAGCAAATTGGCAGAAGTGGTTGGTCTTGGGAGTATGACAAAGGGTGTTTATACGGATCATATAGCCCACCAAGTGGAGCTGTATAGGAAAAAGGAACAAGATCAGAAAGACCAGGACCAAGAGACCCTCAGGAAACTTAATCAAATACAACTGATGGATAACAAGAAGATGGAGAAGAAGCAGGCTCTGGTTATGCAAAATCAGGCTCCACTGAATCAACTAGTACCACAACCACAGCCGAACCAAGTTCAGCTCCAATCTTTCCAGCCACCGCCGATGGTTCCAGTTGCTTCCTACCCACAACCAGTCTTTGATCAAGAGCAGTCCTGGAGAGGAAGAGATCAAAGAAACTTCGGAAGAGGAGGAAGGTTTAATTCAAACTTTCAACAGCCATCAAACGAATGCTATACTTGTGGACAACAAGGCCATTTTGCTCGCGAGTGCAACAGGTCAAGAGGAAATTTCAGAGGAAATTCCAGGGGAGGATTCAGAGGAGGATTCAGGGGCCAATCAGGGTCACCCAGAGGACCGGTGAACCCTTACAGAGGCCCGGAACCGGGTTACTAGGGGTGCCCTGAAGACTCGAGAGGGGGGTGTCAGCTGGTAGTATCAGGGCCGGAGGAAGATCCAACAATAGAGGTAAAAATAAATGATCGTCCAGTGAAAGTGATGGCGGACAGCGGAGCTGCTTTTACCTGTATTCGGCCTGAAGATGCTATACATCTCCCCATGTCTGATCAATTGATTCGGACAATCGGGTTTGAGGGAGTGAAACAGCTAATTCCTCTCACTAAACCAATCGAGCTCAGATATAAAAAGAAGACGATTACGTTACCCATATTGGTATCAGAGCATACACCTATTGCACTTTTGGGAAGAGATGCTATGTGTAAATTGGGGTGTACAATAACGTGTAAACCAGACGGCTGTCAGGTTGTAATGCCAAATGAGAGTGTTCACCAATTATTGATGACAACAGAGACTGAAGCTTCTACCGTATGTTGGATCGGAAATCTTAATGAAGATTTTTTTGAGCCAGTTAAGTTGTGGGAAAAGTTTATCATCATAAATATGCCTGACGCGAAGCTTCCAGAGTATCCTCTCCACTGTACGCTCAAGTATTTCAATAAAGATGCTCAAACATATGCAGAAGAATGGTTGAGTCAACAATCAAAACAAGTTCAACTAAATTCAGGCTGTATAATTTTGGGATCACAAGGAGCAGCTATGAAGATACACAGAAGTGACTATTTGGACAAAGAGTTTGACATCGAGAAGAGTGTACCACATGTAACCTTGTGGGTGCGTGAAGAACATACGCAGAAGCAAGTAGGAGAAATGATGGCGGAGGCAGAAGAAGCTGTTTTTGCACCTGTAACAGAGAATCTGGCCATCTGGAAGAGTGAGGATCAGAGGTTCATTAAGATCATGATCTCTGCTCAAGGACAAGGACAGCCACAAACTGTGCGAATGACACATGAATCAATCTGCAGTGCTAAGATGGATTCAGACTCGTTGAAAGAAGAAATGCTACAACAAGTTCCAGAAGGTTTGTGGGCTCGGCACAGTAATGATATTGGACTTGTGAAGTCAGCTCAACCAGTAAGAGTTGAACTTCGACCAGGAGTCAAACCACCTTGGAGGAACCAGTATCCACTGAGTGAAGAGGCAACCCGAGGAATTGAACCACAGATTGAAGGACTTTTCAAGGCAGGTGTGTTAAGGATAACACAGAATCCCCAGAGCAACACGCCTTTGTTGCCGATAAAGAAGCCAGATAATTCATATCGCCTGACACATGATTTAAGAGCGGTCAATGACGTGGTGGTTGATTTTCCAGCAGAAGTACCGGACCCACATACTTTGTTGGCCCAACTTCCGCCACATGCGTCACATTTCACAGTGTTAGATTTATGTGGTGCGTTTTTCAGTGTTCCACTTAGTAGGGAAAGCCAAAGCTTATTTGGGTTCACGTACAAGGGACAATCTTATGAGTATGAGAGACTGCCACAAGGGTTCAAACATAGTCCTCACATTTTCAATAAAGTAGTGAAAGACGATTTGGAGGGGATAGAGCAGGTAATAAAAAGCAATGTAATTCAATACGTGGACGACATCATCATTTGTTCACCAGATGAGGAGACATGTCATAAAGACTCAATTAAATTGCTACAAATACTGGCAGAGAAGGGGCACAAGGCCTCTCTGAAGAAGCTGCAGTATTGCCAGGAGAAGGTGACTTATTTGGGTCAATCAATAACGAAGGGACACAGAAGCATCTCTGAGAGTCACGTGGAGGCTATTCGCAAGGCTCCAAAACCCAGAACAGTCCGAGAGATGATGACATTCCTTGGAATTGCAGGATATTCCTCAGCTTGGGTTGAGGATTATGCTAGCTTGACGGGGCCTTTGAGAGCTATGATCAAAGAGACTGGGAATGCTAAGCTACACTGTAATCTGTCCTGGACACACGATGGCCTTTTGGCATTTGAAGCAACAAAAAAGAGGTTGCAAGAGGCTCCGGCGCTAGCAATTCCAGACTACTCTAAGAATTTTGTGTTATATGTATCTACTTCTATTGGGGGTAGACATGCATGTGCAGTTCTTTGTCAACCAACGGGTACGGGGACGAGTCCTCAACCTATTTCGTATTACTCCACGGCTTATTCAGAAGTGGAACTAGGGTTACCACTGTGTTACAGAGCTATGGTGGGAGTTTCTCTAATGTACAACAAAGCATCATCGGTGACAATGGGATATCCAGTGACAATTCTCACACATCATAGTCTCAGAAATCTTTTGAATTATGGTAAGAACAACTTGACTATGTCTAGGCTCAGAGACTATCATAGGCTCTTAGAGCAGGAAGATGTTACCCTAGCAAGGTGTGTTACGGTAAATCCGGCAGAAAATTTGCCAACTCCGGAAGACGGTGAGCCACACGATTGTGTTCAAGAAGCAGAGAAATACTCTAGACTTAGATCAGATCTACAAGCTCTACCATTGCATGAGGTGGACTTGGAGTATTGGACGGATGGGTCATGTTATCGTGTGGGCGATAAATTAAGTGCTGGCTATGCAGTAGTAAAAGCCCAAGGAACTGGATTTGTAGTTGAAAAGGCTGAAGGGATACCACAGCCTGCATCTGCACAACTTGCTGAGCTAGTGGGGCTAACTGAAGCATGTTTGTTGGCAGAAGGGAAGCGAGTGACGATATATACCGACTCGGCATATGCACATAATGTGTGTCATTTGTTTGGAGCGGTGTGGAAAAACCGAGGGTTTAAGAAAACGGATGGTTCACCGATACAGCACCACGCTCAGATCATGAAATTGTTGCAGGCTATGATGAAGCCTAAAGAGATAGCAATAGCTAAATGTGCGGCACATAAGAGAGATGCGTCAAGGGTTTCACAAGGGAATAGAGCGGCTGATGAAGCGGCAAAAGCAGTCACAGGAGCAGATAAATTGGGCAAAGTACTTCTCGTCACGCATGAAGTGAACTGGGAAGACAAAATTACACTCAAAGATGTGATTTTAATACAGGAAGCTGCTCCTGAAATGGACAAACTGTTGTGGCTAGACCGAGGTGCCACCCGAGATTCTACTGGACTTTGGAGAAATCATGAGGGGTTGATACTATCACCTCCAGACCTGCTGGGTCTGATGATACAGGAGGCACATGGCTTAGCTCATGTTGCAAGGGGGGAAGTTAAGAGAAAGATCACAAAAGAGTATGGTTTTTGGGCACCATGTTTGCTTGAACAGATTGATTATGTCATAGGCAGGTGCATTATCTGTTTGAAAAACAACGTTCGGAGGGGAGTGCCGGTTCCTCCTGGCTATATCCCAACTCCAAGGGGTCCTATGCGTGAACTAGTTGTGGACTATGTTGACATGATAAAACCAATTGATGGGAAAAGATACATGCTGGTCGTTGTGGACAGATTTTCACGATGGCCTGAGGCGTGTCCAACAAAACGAAAAGATGCTCAGTCTGTTGCCAAGTTCTTATGTAGAGAAGTCATAAGCAGGTGGGGACTTCCAGATCGAATCTCCTCAGACAATGGGAAAGAGTTTGTGGATAAGACAGTAAAATTGATTTTGCAAAAAACTAGGAATTAAACAGCGCCTTGGTGCAGTTTATCATCCTCAAAGTCAAGGGATGTGCGAAAGAATGAATGGGGTTCTGAAAAATCGTATTGTCAAAATATGCCAACACACGGGGTTAAATTGGATAGCTGCACTTCCATTAGCATTAATGGTATGTCGCTCTAGTGAGCTCCGCGATTTACATATGACACCTCATGAGTTGGTTACAGGAAGACTAATGCCAACGCCTTGTCTGAGGACAAGTGGGAAAGGTCCAAGTCTGGCCCTTTTAGAAGATGAAATGCAAACATATGTCACATACATGGTTAATCTACATAAAAGAATATCCACATATGTGTCTGACAGGCAAGCTAAGGAGGAGGTGCTGGAGAAGCTCAATGAGCATAAAAGGATCACAGTGCAACCGGGAGACAAGGTGTTCGTGAAGGTGTTTAGACGGAAGTGGTATAACGAACGCCGTGAGGGACCATTTGAAGTAGTTCGCAGTACTGGAACAGCAGTCCAGATTAAAGGGTCTCCCACGTGGTATCATTTATCACACTGTGTCAAAGCGCCAAGTGAAGAGGCGCCACGTTCACTGATCCAAGATGTTGAAGGCTCAAGAGAGCCCGAAGACAATGTGGAAGAAAACACATCAGAGAGGGAGTTGCATGAAAATCCCCAGAGTCAGAATTCAGAAGGAGAGATCGTCCATGTTGTGGACAATGTTGATGTTTCTGTACATATTCCTGATGATGCCAGAAATGACTTGGCAGTTGATGGACAGGAAAGAAGATTTGGAGACATTGTCTTTCAACATGTCCCAGAACCAGCAGGACCTATTTCAGTTGCCTGCAAAGCGCCAGAGATATCAAAGGGCGGTGACTCCGCTGCAGGACAACCCAGGGATCCAGTTAGACCAAGGAGCCCGAGACCAGTTAGGAGTAGAGTCAAACCAGACCGTTACCAGAACCAGGATTGAAGCAACCTTGGGGGTGTCAATTCGGCTTCCATGTCAGTGTACAGAAGAAAATAGTGGTAAAGGGGAACTCAGAGTTCAGTGGGAGGATGGCCATGGCAAGATTCTAGATCTGTCAGGGACATTACCAATAACAAAATATACATTAATTAATGACAAAAGGAGAGTGAAGGTTGCAGAAGACTGTGATCTCTATGTATATAGGCTGCAACAGGAGGACCAGGGTGACTACAGGTGTTCTTTTTACGTTCGACATATTGGAAGTGAGCGGTCCGAGTTAGGACTTAGAGTTCACGTAGTGTCGTTAGTGATACTAGGGGGGAGTAAGAGTATAGACTTCAAAGATGTGGGGGAAACAAGAGAATTGACAACAATGACAACAACTCTCCAGACGAAAGCTGGGAAAATGGAAGAGAAGTCTACTCCTTCAATGGCAAAAGCGGTTGAAAGTATAAATGCATCACAGGTAACTACAAAGGCACCTCAGGTGATATCTACAACGTCGCCTCCTTTGAGTACTGTGATCAGAGCTAAGTTAGGAAGAACAGTTTACCTTCCTTGTCAATGTGGGAGATTTAACAGTGGTGGTACTTTGCCTCCCTATTGGGAAAATGGTCGTGGTGAAGATTTGTTGGTGACAAGACCGGAAGAGGGCATTGTGCCGCTTGATCAAAGGAAGTATATTTTGGGTAATACGGGGAGGTGGATGAAAGTTGAAGATGATTGTTCACTTGTCCTGCGTAATGTTACTCGAGAAGACGAAGGAGAATATACGTGTACTTATGTAGAACCGATGTTTAGATTTATTCCATATCACAATCATTGGATCGCAGGTCGTATAACTCGTAGAGTGTCACTCCTGATAGAAGATTTGGGACCTATTGAAGTTTCTACGAGTATTAAAGGGGTTCAGAAACAAGTTACTACAGTAACCACTCCAAAGGGGATTGATATACAGATAAAGCTTGTTACGTTAGTGCCAGAAACAACTAAGAATGTTACTACACCTACTCAGGCTACTACTCTAACTATGACTTCAAAGGGAATGAATGCTACAATAGCGACAACATCCGTGGCATCTACGATATTCGTAAACATAACGCAGACATCTAATATGACATCTTGGTCATTTGGGGGTGTGGTTGATGCAATCTGGAAGCTAATGTCAAACACAGAGCCTAGCATGAACAGTAGTAATGACATTGTTGAAGTTAGAGAACAAAGAATAAAAGAGAAGGATGTAGAGTCATCTATGACAGCTCAGGAGACTATTTTAAACGTAGATAGTAACTTTGTTGACTCTGATCAGGCACCAGAGTACATGATGGATCAATACCATACAGTACAAAAAAGAGACACTAAATGGAGGGCATTTGGGTTTGATCCTTCAGTGTTACAAATTGCAGACCCTTGGGCAGGTAGGAACTTATGGTTCCAGCAAATAACCCACTCCGTAAGATCAGTGGTGAAAACTGAGGGCCCATGTCTGGTGAAAATCCTATCGCCAAACTCATGGCCTTCAATTTTAGAGACTATACCAGAACCACTAACCACTATGTGTCAAGGTTATGCTTTATCATGGTTGATGTATCACCAGCAGTCAGCAAACGATATAGTGATGTCATGGTCAGTGTCTCTGTTTAGGCCTAGATTTACTTGTGCTTGGTTGAAGGAATTAGCATATATAAATTTACTTGATCAGCATGAAGATATCAGAACAGCGGTCCCTGACCTAATGGAGGTGACAGCAGTGGGAGCTACCAGCTGTTTTTGTTCAAATACAACTTATGAAGGGCCGGGAACGTTTATGGGGTTATCAGATTGTGATAAATATGTGATGGACTTGGGTAAAAAGGAACAGGGGAATAGTAATGATACGTACGAAGCATCGTTTCAGGTACCAAAACACAAAAAGAAGACAATTTTAAGGGTACATAACCAGAGATTGCCGGGGAATGTGACGATAGGGAATTTCAAGGATATTTGGTGGGTCTGTGGTGATAAGGCATACATATTTCTACCACATGGGTGGACAGGATGCTGTTATATGGCACTGTTGAAACTTCCATATGAGGTTTTTACTATCCAGAAGGGAGAAGGGCCAGATGGGGTCCAATCTGAGGGCGCTTCACGTAGTAGGAAGAAACGTGAGCTGGCACAGTTTCACAATTTGGAATCATACCATTGGAGAATAAGTATAGGAGAGAAGTGGGGTATAGGTATATTCCCATGGTATGGGGTGACATTCTTGGCGGATCACATCGACAACATTACATACACCTTGCAGGGCTTTGCGAACGAAACCATAAGAGGCTTCGAATATTTGTCAAACACTCAGAGAAGCCACAGACTGACGTTGCTGAAACATGACATGGCTCTTGACTACATTTTGGCCAAACAGGGGGGCCTTTGTATGACTTTGAACTTAACAGGGGATGCTTGCTATACGTTGATTCCTGATAGTTCTGATAACATGACTAGTGTCATAGAGGCATTGAAGCTCATAAGGGATGCGTTTGGCCCGTCGGAAGGCGCAGGATGGTCTGCAAATGCTTGGTTGCAGGATCAATTGGGGCCAATAGGAGCAGTGGTGGTTCAGATTTTGGTAGCGCTCGTTCTGTCGTTGTGTGTGATGTTCTGTTTTTGCACGCTGTTGTTGACCTTTGCAAAGGCTATGATACTGAGATGGGTTGGAATTGTGATGCCCGGCGATCAAACTATGATGCCGTTATTACAAGAAGTTGACACGGACGTGGAGGAGGATGACGCGATAAAGATCGAATTGGTGGAGAAATATCCATTTTAAATATCTCATAGGATTATAATCCTGTTATTTACCTTTGTTATGGCTTGCGTAGTTTGTAGTGTTGCTTTTGTTTTGCTCTTTCGAGACTTTGTTTAGTCTCGAAGGGGGGGTATGGAATGGAAACAAATGAACAAAATGATTAATGGACAATATGATTTATAATCTCACGTTTTTACGTATAGTAATTTCACATTTTTACGTATAGAAGTGTTCTTATTCTGTGTTTGATGTTTTAATTTGTATATGTTCTGTATGCAAAAGATACTGGTTTTCTTTTCTCTCATTCTAGTACATATTGGGGGAAGTCCACTGTGAGGGTGGTGGATTATCAGAGACTCCGAGGGGCTGAATGGATTCAGACACTTCAAACATGAAAATACGAATGGACTGAAGGACTCTGAACGTGGACTGGCGATACAACATCCAGATTCAAGACGTCATCAATACTACACCTGAGTCGAGGCTGCGGAGAAAACTGCAGCGTTATACAGTCTTATGTTCTCTCTTAACAGTGACATTAGTATGATTAAAAATGAATTTTCTTCTTTGTGTATTAAATGCTTGGGAAATGATGGATACTAAATATAATGGGACCTCGGATGTTTTCTTTTGTTTCTCGATGGTTAGGGACAGTGGGGTAGGCAGGAGAAGGTCCATAGAAAGGTGCGATGGGTCGACCAGCCTGACTTTGGACATTATTTCGTTTTGATTTGCTGAGAGTTCCATATGTATTTGTTTAAGTCATTTCCATACATAAATTGTTAAAATTCCTCATTTCAGTGTTATGGAGTACTACGTATGGTCGCCTTGGCAGAGGGACCGTGTGAGAATTTTCCTGTCTACATTGTTTAATGGACATTTCAAGAAAGATTAGCTGCCTGACAGGTTTTTCACTCTCACTTTTATACTCCATACAGTTGCTTTAATGTTAAAAAGGATGGGTTGTTAATTCGGTTATGATTGTACATCTGTATTTCTCTTCTTTTATTGTATTTTTTCGAGACTTGGTGCAAGTCTCGAAGGGGGGAATATGTGGTATATTTTCAGTCTGTGAGGGGCCTCTTTGGGGGTCTTGGATGGGAACCAGATGTTTAGGGGGTCCAAGGACAGCAAGGAAGGAAAGGGGGTGAAGAAGCCACCCATTGTTTAACTTCCTCCCTTAGGGAGCCATACGTGGTGTCAAATTCCTCCCATATGAAGTCATACTTGCACCCTATATAAGAAGACGCTGAGTCTCTCATCTTTAGGCTCTTTTTGGATTCAAGCCAGGACCTCCAGGTTGTCATGACACCTGTATGACATGTGTTACTTGTTTGTAATAAACTTTATTATACCAGCAAGAACAGTGTCCGCGGAGCATTCTTCATCATCACTTCAACAGCACTGTCGCAGAAAAGATACGACACTAGCATTACTTAATGTCTCGTGGAAAGTCTCATCTAACTGTTGAGAGATAGACTCTGCAGAGGCTAAACCGATAGGCGCAGTGCGGTTGGGTTTGGATGCCAAATCTGCCCGTGTACTTGTCATGGAAGGTCCTTTCGGGATGGCAGTTACCACCGGTGTTCCTAAATTAGGTCTCTAAACAATGGCCTTCCTGGCCAGCATGGAGCCTCTCTGACCTTCCGGAGGACATGAGGAATCAGAGGTAGAGTGAGGAAAGAGTATAACAAGCCTGTTGGCCATTCTTGTGATAGAGCATCTAGGCCCAAACTGCCCCCATGACCCCTGAGGGAGTACCATTCAAGGCAATCGGTCGTCTCCATGGATGCCAAATGATCGACCTGGGCTACCCGTATTAAGCCCAAAATCGGGTCACTGCATCTGGGTGCAACCGCCACTCTCCCGGGAGAAGCCCTGTCCTGGATAGGATGTTGGCCAGCCTGTTTGTTACACCTGGGATGTAGAGAGGTCCGTCAAGGCCACATCACTGTCAGTGGCTCCCTCGCCACCTGGAGACAGCATCAAGACTTTGTTCAGCCTCAGTGGTTTATATGATACACTGCAGAGGTGGTGTCTGTTCTCATCAAAATTACATTTGTTATGGGGCAGATGGCTACTAGTATTATATTTTTTTAGAAGGAATATGTTTGACAGCAAACAGACCTTTTCTGGCATATTTGAAGGGATCATTTGCAAGAACACATATCTTAGTTTTTTTATTTAATTTCATGAATCCTTTTTTATTGTGCACTTCAGTGATGATCAGTCAAACTGGTGTTGGTTCATTCATTTTAAGTAGCTTTTATCTGTTTTGGCAAATGAAGTCTTCATTGACACAACTAGATCATTTCTGAAAGTGAAATAACTTTGGAGGGCAAGGGTAATTATCGCACCAACATTTCACTCTTTTTCTTTCAAGAAAATGTGTGATTCTTTTTTTTCAAGCCTGAATATTAGATTAAATGATGTGATACCTAAATGTGTTATCTGTATGGATTGCACCATCACTTCAGAGAATGTAAAAGCTGTGTACAGAATGTTAACATGCACTCACACAGGAAGTTTTCAAACTGTTTTGTAGACCCACTTTTTCAAAGAAACGTTCACTAATCAAAAATTGAATGTACAGGCTACTAAAACAACTAAATGTATGCTCGTTTTATTGTCTACCCTGTTGTATGTGCCTGCCCTTTCCATGGAATAGGCAGCTGAATCCCATTGGAAGCATAACTCCTTGTCATATGCAAATAAAGTAAAATGTGCATAAAGGAGGGATTTCAAATACTAAGATAGCTGAGACATGGAAGTGCAATTTAGCATTAGAAAGGTGCTCCTGGTGTTTTGTACATTTGAAAGTATAATGCAACAATGTTGTATTCACCCTACATTGCAAAGCTATTGGAACTTCATGAATATGACAATTTCAGTAGCTTCAAAAACAAATCAAGTGCTCAATCCATAACATCTTTTTTGTTTAGTCCAAGAGCATGAAAGTGCTGACCTAAATAACACAACCATTGGCTGGCAGGAAAGAGGTGGCAGGCAATCAATCATTTTGGGTTCCTAAAAGTCTTTGCCAATTAGGTTTTGGCCAATCAAATTATAAAATTATAATACAAGCACATCCTATCACCTTTTTACTTTGTAAAATAAATGATCAAACTGAAAATGCACAATATAATACAAAAAAGTCACCAGCAAAAAATGCCACTAATTGGAGTTTATTTAAAAAAGAGCCCACTTGTTTACAGGTCATATATAAACCCCAAAAATGAAATACCTCACTCCAAAAAAAACATGCAGCCTGTTTTCAGACCATTTGACCAACTTGAGCACTGGTCTCAGAAATGTGTTATAATGTTGTTTTACTCGTCAGTTTTGTAGCATCTGGTCAAATTAAATGCCTTTCTTTTAATAGCTTTAATAAGATTGTTTGCAATTTCTATCATTAACTAAACAAACAATTATAGGATACAATAATTCACAAGTGTGCATAATACTGGTGATTGGTTAATATATTTGCACAGTGAAGACATATATCTAATTATTGATGCGAATATTTGTCGATACATTTCAATACACACATTTCCTACACACATGATTTAACTACTTGAATATATGTGTAAATATAAATGTAGTTGAACTACAAGCAAGCTACATCAAAATGTAGTTAAATTACTATTTATATACATATAGCAGTTCCCTACATCCAAAAAGTTTAAATGAAATAGATGTGAAGTAGGTCAATTTAGGCTACCCATACAGCTAAATTGGTACCATACTTGCTACATGGTCTCTGCCATTGTTTTTGGTATTGCTGGGCTGAGGTTCTCTGCCTCAGTCATGTTGGGACTCAGATCCTCTTGGATGCTGGTCTAGTTCAAGTCGAGGTGGGACAGTTGAACTAGCAGTATGGCAAACCAATTTTACAATCAATAACTAGACTGGATGTGTATTGCAGATATCCGTAATTCAATTATTCCTCTTCAAAAAGAACATCTCATATATCCACAATGACATTCTTCCCAGGAAAAATGTAATGTCACATTTGCCATTCATTTGTATCAGGCTTTCAATTTCAGATATCCTCAATTGCATTTTTGATATCCAGAACAAACATTCTGGATATATGTAATATAATTCTAACAAGGAAAAACTCCCTTTTCCGATATCTACAATCCAATTATACCAAGTCATAATTTTAATTTCAGATACCATTCCAGGTATCCAAAATGTCCTTATGGACACAATTGGCATAATGGCTAGTAAAAATGTAATTTCAGATATCTCAGATATTTCTATAATTATAGAAACAATGCAATTGCATAGATCCACAAATGTATTGTTGACACCTGTTATGGATATAGAAAAAAATGATAATATGCCAAAATGGCTAACATCAGTTATGACTACTAGAGTTTGGATATCTGAAATGGGAGTTTTTAGATCAGAAATGCAATCCTGGACATCTGAAATTGAAAGCCCAATTCCCACAAATGGCAAAAGTGACATAATTTGCCCTTGAAAGAATGTCATTATGGATATCTGAAATGTTCTTTTTGACTGTTGGAAAAATTCAATTACATATATCTGAAATACATATCTAGTCTTGTCATTAAATGTTGAAACAGCCACTTCAAATTTTTTAAGATATCTTAAATTTAGTTAATGCAATTTCTACTAGTAAGAATGTTACTGTGGATATTTTGAATTACTATTCTGACTAGTGATAATACAATGTTGTGCTGGAGAAATGCTTTTATGGATATCTAAAATTTAATAACTGATAGGAGCCTGGTTCGTTTAAATGTTTAAATGGCCATACTAGTAGTGGCTGCTGGGTTTTTGTCCTCTTCGCTATTAATGTTAGCATCTTCCTCACCAGGCACATTGCTAGCTTGAAAAAGTTGTGCTAGTCGGTATGTTTTTACAAAGTGCAATGTCTCTGCTATCCTTCTGTTTTAGCCTTTGACTTTGCTGCTCCACCGTGTCTTTGTTAGTTAGCAGCTAGTGTTACTTCCTAGGTAACGTTAGTCAAACTATTAAAACATTTGCAGCTATCCAAATTCCCATGGTCACTTAACTCATCGTCATCATCATACAGACAGAGCCAGAACACCAATCATCATACCTTTCTTATTTGCAAATAAAGAAACCCTGGATTAATTAGTTCATATTTCAACATACATACACTCATTATTTAGATTTAATTATTTTCAGTCAGCCTGTTTGATAATCTGAGCTTGCTATTGAAATCAGCTAGAAACACTTCTGATCCATATCTCATGTTTGGATAAGGATCAAGGAAGTCACAAGTTGAAAAAAGGTTAATTTTCCAACTTGCAACTTTTTAAAAATGTTATTGTAATTAAAAGCTATCCATTAAATGTCTTTATTTTTGGGGATTTTTAGAATGTCTACAAAACAGTTTCGGTGCAAATTCCTTCTTCTTGGTTTGCTTCACACATGGCAATAACAGTATAATCCAACCCCTGCAAGTAAATGTAAACTGTGTGTTTGCTGGTATGGGAGAGCATATGTTCGAGAGGGGTTCCATACAGACACTTGTATGCACAACTCTATGTGAGTGTATAATACTGTGTGCAGAGTGTGTGTGTTTGTTTACTTGGCAATGGTGGCAGGCCCCCAGACTCTCCATGTCTCCACTAACATCTGGCCTCTCAAAAACCTAGCCTTGAGACACACAGACAAACATTCACACCCAGACACATGCAATCCCATACTGACTCATCATGCCCTCTCTCTCTCTCTCTCTCTCTCTCTCACTCACTCACTCACTCACTCACTCACTCTCACACACACAGACTAATGCATTTCTGCTCAAGAGATTGATTGATCAATTGTAGTGAAGAAATGTTTGGTCCTACTGGTACTGACAAATAACTGCTATTATCACATTATTAAAATATCAGTCCTAGCCCACAGCTGATTGGTTGTTATCAGCCAGACATTAATTAATCACACTTCTGCTGTTATGGTAAACATCATACGGAAGACTCCTGGTAAGTGTCACAGTGACTGAAAGTGAGTATGAATGTTTCCGTCCAAGACCATTGATTTAAGATTGACGACCTGCCATTCCATCTATCTCAGCAACAATGATCACAGCAGTGATGGGTGGTCAGGGCCGGCAAAGCCTTCTCTGCTGGCCTAAACAGAATCACAAAGTTATAGCTATTTTATAATTTAATCATTTTTCTTAAATACACTACATGTATTGTAATTTATAAAAATATTGTTCCCATTATCTTATTTTCTCATTGCACAGCTACTGTCTTCCTCAGTTGCTCTGCTTCCAGTGCAGCTTGTTTTAAGTAGAGCTTTTATCCAATCAGATTTCACCTCTGTGTCTCTAGGTAAGAAGAGAGGCCCGAGGCCTGCAGACTCACAAGTGAATCCATGTGCAGTTTAAGTGAATGGAGACGATATCGTTGATTGTCATAGTGTTCAACCAATCAGATCTTTAGTTTGACATGTTGGGCGTATTCTTTGATGTGCCAGAGCCTGCTAGCTGGCCTACAACTACGTCAGCATTAAGTGCAGCTCAGTTTCCAGGTGCAGCTCTGCAGTGAGGTGCAGAGTGTGCTGTGATTGGTCAGTGGGCGAGCACGTGACTAAAGTGAAACTTATGCTTGCTAGCACAACTTAGGTTGTAGCAGTCAGAGTTCAAGTGGAAAGTTATGGAAGAAATTATATAATTTTTATTTTTTTTTACCTAGCTTTGTTTTTTTAACATCAAATGGCGGAAGGAGGAGGAGAAACTGATTTAGTGGCGGAGTTACTGGGAAGGCCTTTCTCAATAAGGACATTTCCGGACAAACTGGACATAGTAAGAAATGGCCGGACAACCCCACAGCTAGCAGCCCTGACCCAGCCAGGAAAAGGATTTGTGGATCATGGACTTTGTATTTAAATAGAACAGCATTTGGTAAGTGAACTGCTTTTGTTTTTTTTACATCTGTAGTGTGTTAATTTGTCTATCGTGTCGTTTATGGATATTGTTCCCTGATGTAAATAATATTTGAATGGCCCTTGCTCTTTAGTGTGAGTTTTGCTGGATTGTTTTGTCATGCTTTGTTGTAAATATATGTGTCTGGTTCTTGTGAGTTCGCTCTTGTCATTGTGTTAATTACATAGATTTTGACCACATGCATTGTCCGTTAATTACGAAGCATCCCGTTCTGCGTGGGTTTAGGGTTCGGATAATTGAATCTGTTTGGGCTGTTTTCTTTTACAAAGCAAGAATCATGGTCTGGAGAAATGGGGATTGTGTGGCGATTGCTTACCTGTTTGAATCAGTAGGGAACAGCTGCCTAAACTCTGCGGGGAGAGTGTAGCGTGAGTTTGTGCGTGTTGTTTTCCTTACTAAGCTAGTTTAGCATAGCCTCGCAGAACACACGTGCCTCAGCTGTGTTTTGCTAAACTAAACAGACAGACAGACTGGTGTCTCCTACGTGAGCGCAGTCCACCGAAAACATTATATTTCCCACAATTTAAGCTTCTGCATTTTCCAAATGCACTAGTATTATTCAAACGTATTGTTCAGTTTGTAAGCCTCGTACCGAACGGTTTAATACGAATACGTGATTTTTTGGGATAGTTCAGACTTTGAGACCAATTACAGGTTCTGGCAA
The DNA here is from genome assembly GCA_032191485.1 of Leptoclinus maculatus. Classification (NCBI taxonomy): domain Eukaryota; kingdom Metazoa; phylum Chordata; class Actinopteri; order Perciformes; family Stichaeidae; genus Leptoclinus; species Leptoclinus maculatus. The sequence continues at coordinate 584,432 of JAVDOI010000004.1, forward strand.
GTTCTGGCAGGCAATCATCAAAACCAGAAAAAGGAAAACCTCCACCTGTGAGATTAAAGTTGTGGAGTAGTCATCCTGGTGAGTTTTAAGGGATCGATAGTTAGCAGCTAGGTAACAGGAATATTTTACTGTAAACATGTCAATTATTGTGTAATATGTGGTACTACAAAAACATATCTCTTTGGTTTGGATCAAGAGTTGGCCATATATCAGTTATACCTACTGTGTGTCCAACACACTTAGTACAGATTTAGTACTTTCGCTGCTTTTGACAGTGAAAAAAAGGGTTAAAAACCAAATACAAATCTGCACCCACAATACACTAACCCTCACCAGTAGCAAGTTTCATATTCAGGTTGTAAAAAAATATTGTCTTATCGTAGTTGGGCCGGTATATATTCACCAGAGTTTAAATGTAGTCCACAAGCCATAATCTTTCATCAACTGACTTAAATTCAAAATGCAGGTTTTTATTAATGTGTAAATCAACTCCTCTTGCCTTTGAAGAATAGGAGAAGTAAAGGATATAACCCACCCAGTCTCTACGCAGTTTAAAATATTCTGAGTCTGTGAGGTGTCTCTCTTTCTCTATGGATGAAGGCAGTATCTACTTTCTGTGTTTTTTTATATGTTAGTATTTGTTTCTTTTTAACTGGAGAGCTGACCCCTCCAATATCCCAAGAGAGAGCATGTTAATTGACCCATGGTATTAGTTCCATGGTATAGATAAATGTCTCAGCACGTTATGTAATGTATAGCTCACAGAGTGTGTGATCACACTATTGCTTTTTGGGTTTAAGGTATTTGATAGAAATGTAGTTATAACACTCGACCTGAACCTGAAAGTAGTATTTCGATCTGTGTAATTGTTGAGGCATATGAATATATCGTCAAACTACAGGAGCCCAGCAAATGGCCTGGTTCTCTATTTACTTCTTACTGCGCATGTGCACCAAATAAGTTGCTGAATTCAGGTTTCAAAATAAAACATGTATTTAATAACAAATGCAATCTGAATTAACTATCGATAGTAAAATGCTCTCGAGAACAGAGACCACACACTCTCACCCTCTCAGGTCTCACATCAAAGGATGTTCTGTGGAGGGATCATGTAGGTCTGTGGGTCTGACCTCTGTTCCCTCAAACAAAGCTTTTATACTGCAGAAAAGACTGGGAGGTCAAATCGTCATAAAAACTGCAGGTGAGCCAATCGGTGTTACTCAAACATTTGATCATCTTGGCCACTGTCTTGAACCAATCGATGCCTTGCTTTTATTTACAACCATTTGGCTGTTATTCGATTCCTCTCTCAACTTCTTCAGCCCTTCTGGTGCCTTCACAGCTGGAGACGTCCTTTGAAGCTCATCTCTGCATTGTCCTCTCCGCATTCCTGCTGCCTTTATGACCTCAGTCTTCCTGTCTCCTTACTACATGTCCCTAAATCTGACCCTATCTGACCCTTCTTACAGTGTTCAATACTTCTATGTTTAATACTTTTATGGCTTATACATATGGCTTAATATATTCAATGTGTCAATATACTGTAATATATAATATCCTCTATCTGTAAACCTCCTGTAAACATAATACATCTCATAGATAAATATATTGCAACTCTTTAACCCATGGTAACATTCTTATTATTTTGCTTAATACTGAAATCCTTCACAAATCCCCCCTAACACACTCTTCAGAGTGTGTTAATCAACCTACAGAAAAACAATCCCTCACTAATGGACCTTTATGGTCCAAGGGTGAGTTTCCTTAACTTAACAGTAATCATCAGTCGTTAAAATTCATCCCCATCATCTATACACACAGAAAAATAAAGGTTCCACCTGGAACCGAAAATGGTTCTTCGGAGTGATGCCATAGAAGAACCATTTTTGGTTCTACAAAGAACCTTTCCGACCAGGGTTCTTTAAAGAACCATTTCCTTAAACGGTTCTTTAAAGAACCCACAAAGGTGCTTCAAAGAACCTTCAAAAAATGGTTCTTTGAAGCACCATTTCTGGTTCTTTGAAGAACCTAAAGACAAAAAGGTTCTTTAAAGAACCATTTTCAAAAAAGTTCTTTATGGACCCAAATGGTTCCATAAAGAACCCTTTCCAAATGGTTCTTTAGCTAAAAATGGTTCTTCCAACGAATAAATGGTTCTTTGAGGAACCGATTTTTGGAAACGTGAAAAAAGTGCAATGGAATCACAGTTACCAGTTCCTTTTTTATTCATGGATCTTTTCCGTGATGGTCTATAAAATCATCTACATGCACAGAAATTGATTATAGGATAAAACATGCAGATGTACTGCACTTAACTTTGTCATAAATTGCTGAAGAAAAACATAACCATGCTAAAAACAACACAGTTGGTTTTCATAACAGATAGATAACAAATAATACCAGTAGTTCCTAGAACTACGGCATCAGGAAACCTGGGCGTCTACGATAAACACACACCAAATGTTCGGTCAAAATTATGACTTTGTCATAAATTGTTGAAGAAAAACATCATATAACCATACTGAAAACACAGTTGGTTTCATAACAAAATGTTCAGTCAAAATTATGACTTTGTCATAAATTGTTGAAGAAAAACATCATATAACCATACTGAAAACAACACAGTTGGTTTCATAACAGACAGATAACAAATAAGAACACCAAATGTTCAGTCAAAATTATGACTTTGTCATAAATTGTTGAAGAAAAGCATCATATAACCATACTGAAAACAACACAGTTGGTTTCATAACAGACAGATAACAAATAAGAACCTGGGCATCTACGATAAACACTTCCCGCACGCACACCAAATGTTCTGTCAAAATTATGCAATGGAATCCATGTGCTATGCAGTGTACTACAGTTGCACTTAAAATGATTCAACCCCCATTGAAAATTAGGTTTATGGGCAAAATTGACTAACTTTCAGCTGTTTTCAATGAACAACTCAAACAAGGACAATTTAAATGGCTCAACACAACTAATACTACAAGTGGTTTCTCCAAATTCAACACAAAATGCCACTTTTCATGACTACTGCAGTCTCAAAATTATTCAACCAAACAGCAAAAGGGTGCTCTACTAAGTACTAAAGATGCTTGTCATGAAGGGGTTGAATCATTTTAAAAAGTGGCATTTTGTGTTGAATTAGGAGAAACCACTTGTAGTATTAGTTGTGTTGAGCCATTTAAATTGTCCTTGTTTGAGTTGTTCATTGAAAACAGCTGAAAGTTTGTAAATTTTGCCAATAAACCTAATTTTCAATGGGGGTTGAATCATTTTGAGTGGAACTGTATCTATGAAATGTCCAGAGCATTTGCCACTCTCTGTACAGCTACAGGTACCCACGTGTCCAGCTTCAGGATGAATGCCTCCAAAAACGCAAATGTTTTTTTCAGCTGACAAGGGTATGCCAGATTAAAAACATGATAGAGGGCCAACACAACACCCATGGCCAATGAAATGTCTGTGTCTTCATTGTCCACCATCATTTTTTGTCCATCCACTGCTACAAAAACAGCTGTGCTGTCACTCAGGGGCTTGCCATCGCTGCTGCTCAGGACAATTGTGGGTGTTGGGCTTAGTGGTTCCTGAAACAAAACATTTGAAACTTAAAGCCGTACTCTGTAAGTTTGTAATGTTTACAGATCAAAGCTTTCTGATATGCTTAGTTGCACATAAAATGCTAGTTTGTAGACAATATTAAATTACATAATTCATTAGATGTCATATTTTTGAAATTGCCCTTAATCTTAATTTGCTGAAAATATATTTCATATATTAAAATCCAGAATCTGGCATTGTATTTTAATACACATTTTCCTTTTTTAAATAAACAAATTCAAGTTGCCCCCCACAAACACAAATGACTAACCGTATCTATTGCAAAGAGATGTGATGCATTTTCTTTGAAGACCGATGGTAGGAGGAGTATGGCTGCATTCACCAACTGGCCTGCAAATGACAAAGAATTTTTCAATAAAAGTCACAACTCTGATTCTGCAAAGTTTTGAGACTATCATACCAATGTCCTCAGGAGTGTTGATTTTGATAAAAGTATCTTATTTTCTTTTTTATTTAAACCTTTATTTAACCAGGTGAGTCCCATTGAGATTAAAAATCTCTTTTTCAAGGGAGACCTGGCCAAGACAGGCAGCAACATAAGAAACACATAGTTACAGACAGAAAACACAGAACAAGACAAGTTAAAAGAAACTAAAAGTTTAGAGACAGTGACGTAACCGAGTTAATTTAAAAAACATTTACATCTAGGTCAACTTCAAGTCAACTTTATAGAGTACTTCTACACAAAACACAGTATATGGGAAGGCTTGAAGTGAAAATGGCTCAATGAGGCAAAAAAAAGTATTTAACGTTGATTAATAGTTTTTAAGCTATTTATTGGTTTCAAATTATTTGTAAACTGGATACTTGTAAAACCATCTTGTTGTACATGTCGTTTCTCAACTCCAACCTCGTATCTTAAGTTGCTCATCAGACTGTAAACAAACAAACAGGGTACTGAAAAGAAAGTCTCTATTGTATGGTTATATGATGTTTTTCTTCAACAATTTATGACAAAGTCATAATTTTGACCGAACATTTTGTTATGAAACCAACTGTGTTGTTTTCAGTATGGTTATGATGCTTTTCTTCAACAATTTATGACAAAGTCATAAGAGTCTCTATTGATTCGCACCGCGTTTGGTGTGAACGCCCCTTTAGACTTGCAACACTTCCTTCTCTGAGATAAGGTGAGAAATATTCTGCTCTGGCAGATTTAACTGCCTCATGATATTTGATTAAGACCTTCAGGATATCATAAGAGACTTGTGTGGCTTACCATTTCGTTCAGCATCAGTTTTGCTCTCATCAACAGACTGCAGGCAAAGGCTCTTCAGATTGCTCTTTGGTGCCATGGACACAAGCTGGCTTGACAGCTTATTAAATCCTCTGATGACGAGCTTGTCCACGTCATCAACCTTCAGAAGTGCTGAGGCCTCTTCACATAGCTATTAAAAAAATATGCAGATTAAATCATTTAATGCTATGCATTCAGAAGCAAATATGGAATAATGATAATTTGTTATCTACTTAAGCATTGGTATTATTAATATTACAATTCAACCTCAAAAATTCTATAATTATCATTGACACGTGTGTTCAGGAGGACAAAAAATTCACCTTAAATTTAAAAAAAGTCAGTCTAGAGCCATAGAGTCTAGAGTAATTATAAATATGTGACATTTTGTAACTTTTTTGGTTGTTGGTGTGCCATGGGATCTTTTAAATGTAAAAATGTACCGTGGCTCTGAAAAGGTTGAAAAACACTGTTCTAGAGGGTCTGAGGTCCACCCACCAAAGTCTCACAAAATCCTGCACCACGTGTTATATATTAGATAAAACACTCACCAAGATTGGAATACAGAAGCAGGGAAATTCTTTTAAGACCTCTGCAGTAGAGTGTTGTTCGATGTAGTGTCTTCTGTACTTCTGTACTCTCTGGAGGCATTGGCGAATGATGTCCAAGTTGGGCCTCATCTTTTGGCACTCCTGCTTTATTGATGCAATATGGTGGCTCGTACTCCTTTCATCCTCCCCAGCATCCATTGCATCTGTTTCCTAAGTAATAAACAATGACACAATTAGGACTGAGCTGGAGCATTTAACATCTGATATAAAATAGTCCATGAAAATATTCCATTTAGATTATCAGCTATTTGCTTAAACATTTATTCAACCATTAATAGATAAAAACTAGCCTTGTTTATCTTCAGAAGGACACAGGGCTGGGCATCTGACGATCTCTTTCTCCCCGTGTTTGGTGCAGAGTATTTCTGCCTCATTTTATCTATCTCGTCCACGTTCACCAGTGGTTTCCTTTCTTTTTTAAACTTGTTTCTCAATGATTCATGCAATGCATCCTTGGAAAGATAAAAATTCACTTCAGATTTTATACATGGATCAGTGACACCAGGTCAATTCTTAGTTGCAAGGTAACCGACATCAATGAAAGGTGAACAGTTAGCCAATTAGATATATGATATTTACTATTCAAAAACTACATTGACTTGCCTCTGACCGCTAAACCCACTGGTAAATTGGAAAATAATCTCTTCTTTTTTTTTTCACCAAAAATACACCGTTTATCATACCAGAAGCTTTAAAAACGGACGCTATTGTTGGATTTTCAACCTTCCGACAGCCCTTAAAAACCTCATGTGTGGGAACTCTTTCATCAACAAAGGCAACCAAATTAAAGTACTGTAGCTTTAACTAAACATTCATAGTTTCCGGCTTGCAACAATGTTAAGAATCTGTATGAAGCATAAAATTCAGTTTAGCATTACTGAGAGAATACTTACATATCCAGATCCATAACTTTCCTTCAGAAAAGGGAAGTTGAGCAGGACAGACTTGAGGAGCTGCACATACTGAATATGAGATGGATACCTGTAAGTTTTGAAAAGGAACAAAACACAAGGCGTTATACAAGATTGACATTCCAGATCAGTGCAATAAACAGAGATACCAAACTCAAATGATCAGAAAGTGCCGTTAACGGTCTGCAAATGTGTAGTTTGTCATCATGATGCATAGTTTTCACTTAAAACTTGATTAAAAAGCAAACTTGTTTTACAGGCAGATAACATGTGATTACTGTACATTAGGGCTGTCAAAATTGGCCCAAAATTGTTAGAATATTTGTTCTTGAAAAACACATAAGTTCAAACTATCAAATATCTTTTGTTGTTCATTATGTCCATGACACTGTCCTAAATGGCCACGAGTGGTGCAGCACTGCGCTGTGCCCCGTTTTGAGCTAAACTTTTGTCGGACGCCATTTCTATTTCTATTACTGTCACATGCTTTGAAAATGCCAGATAACAAGTACTACGTAGCCATTTTTTTTAGAGGTTACGTCTCCAGTCTGATCTGGAGGTCACAGTTGATAGGTACATGGTTTGCTTACATGATGTAACGAATCAAACTTGTGGCTGTCTGTCGCCATCTTCTATTATGGAACACAAACTTACATTGTGTTTTGACTCAAATGGTCAAACAGCGCTTGAATAAGCATGTTTTTTATTCTGTTTTTGGCATGGGACTTCAGAGCTGCATCCTTGTTGGTCAGTGCCGTCAAGACTGTTGGAGGAAACCGGACTTGGCAGCTGATCAATGGTTGGGCTGCTGGGGCTCTCTGACTCACAGGGGCTTCGCTTTCACCGCTAAAGTGGAGGAAAATCAGATTTTAATTTAAGCCATTATGCAAAAAAAACTACCAAAAACAAGTGAATCCTTAGAATTGTAACTGAAATTACATGGCTTCACTGTTTAACGTAACTCACACTTTCAGCTGCGCTAAAGCAGACAGGAACTTTACTTGTTCTTTCATCTTTGGAAAGATTCGCTCACTCATCCTTTCGGACATCTGGAGAAGTGTAGGCCCATCTACTTCATTATCTATGACAGAGAGAAACGTTATTGAACCAGTCAGTATGTGTAGCCATGGCTCATGTCCATGTTTCGGATTGAACATTCTTGCCTTGCTTAATGATGAACATCCTTGAATGGCCGATGTATCAGTGTTATGAGGTCTTTACCATCACAACTGTACCTATCCAAAGCATGAAAGTCCACCTCGTCTCCAGGCTTGAACATCAACAGCTCATCTGTCTCTCTGATGTGGTATGAATGGAGATGGCTTACAAACTCCAGTGTTGTGAAGAGTTTTCCAACAAGAAGCCAGTTTGCCCTAATTTGCAGAATCAGGGTTATCTTCACAAACAGCGGTATCTGCTCTGCGTGCACTAGATCAAGAATGAAGTAATCCCCGACAGCATACTTGACGGAGTTCGAAACGATGCGTTTACTCTTCCAGAGCTTCTCATCAACAGCAATGGGTATCTCCAAGCTCTGAAAATGAGCCTGCAAGTTCACTGGAAGGTCTTCAAGGGACAACTCACTGGCTGCTGCTTTTGCATCATCATTTGTGATGAGACTTTGAGACTGCCACTCCCAACATTGCCGAAGCTGATTTCTTTTTGCTAGAGTCTGACAAATATTCACATAGTTATTGGTGACTCTGGCAACTCTCTTGAAATAGTAATGTTTGGCCTCAAACCTCATGCACCAGTGGGACCGGGGTGACCCATACTCGAGGATAAGGCGAGGATAATGTACCAGGAAATGAAGCTTAGGTATGAAGGAACCAGGAAACAGTTTAATGAAACCTGTCAGAAACTGATTAATCAGTGAATCCAGATGGCTGATCCAATGAGTGCTGATGGTTGGAGCAAGAATCGTCTCTCCTATTTCTCTGACCACAAGGTAGAGATGCCAATACTTGTTGCTCTCTTCAATCTTGTTTCCAATGAGGAAAGGAAGAGTCCTGAATAATGTCCATTTCTCAACAGCTTTTCCAGATATATTTCCATCAAGTGCAACTTTCTCAGGTATCACAACAGGTTTGGACGGGCAATCATTTTGGCCAAAGGAAAAACTCTTTAGAATGTCATTAACCTCTTGAATGGCAACCGTTTTTTCTCTGTGCAAGGCCTTCAAAACAGACTTCAAAACAAGAGGAACAATCCCTTCAAGGAAATCATGCATCACATCAGGCGGGAAAGCCTGTGTGGTATCAAAATATGTCAACTTGTTAAAGGGACATGGGCCATTTACTCCATACACTGACTTAGAGTTTGGATCCTCTTCAACACATTTTAAATGGTATGCATGAGTTGCCTTTGTCCTGAGAACACAATTTTCCTCATCGATTGTCTGAGATAAGTCTTTGTAGTGACACATACAAAATCTGCATATCCTTCCACTACTGAACGAGCAGCTAAAACCTGCAAGGGCGTGAGATGAGAGGTTGTCTGCAGATACAGTGGCTAGGCCACCTTTAATGCTGTAGTTCCTTTCCTCAAAAATTAGTTGTAAACCATCTGTCTCCAACCTCTGTAAATCAGAAATAAGTGGTTCTAAAATTTTTTCCAATCCATAGATTTTTATCAGCCTGTATTTCACAAGTATCAACAGGTGAATATGCCTTAAAACAGATCTGTGTTTGGGTGGAAGATTACCAACAGTAAAATAAAAAGCTGATATTTTATGGAGAAGTCTTTTGGATCCTAGGGGATTAGCAACTTCAAACTCATCACTGTACAACTGTATCCTCAAACATGGTTCACTAGAGTTGAAAAATGGATTTTCTTTGTAGATTTTACCATCATCAAAATCTGTTATGCTATCAGTGGCAGCTGTATCTGGTCTAAAAATATGTTTCAGTGTACTTTCCTCGTTGCAAACTAAACCCAATACTCTTAGCAATGGAATATACTGAAATGTGTCATTTTTCCCAGTAGAAGGGTCTACACCCAAGATATATTGAACAGGTTCGATGAAGTTCAATTTCTCAACACAGTATCTCTCTAGTTGATATGTGCTATTCACTGCACTGAAACAGTATTCAAGCAAATCATCATCCTGGACAAATGAAAGCAGAGGACTTGAAATATCAACATTGAAAGTCTGCAAACATTTAGAAAAAATCTGCCTATAGTTTTCTATGAAATACTTGAAAAGTGACTCTACTTCATTAACAACAAATGTTTGCACTTTTGTTTGTACGACATGTTTCTCCTGCAGCTTCAAAGAAAATAGGGCCAGTTGTTTTTTCACAGTCTCTGTAAAGTTCTCTATAATGTCAAACGTGAATTCAGAACTAGTCTCTTCAAAGGATTCAGGCGAGTCAACTGTTCCACTGATCGAGGGGTCAGAGTCTGGGATCAACTGCAATTCCCGTCCTTGTTGCCTATGTTTTTTTCTCAAATGGTTTTTCAAAGACTTCACAGAGGAGTACTCTCTCGGACAGTTCTCTAGTCCACACACAATAAGAAATCCACTCTCGTTCTCATGGTATAGTTGTTGATGTTTCAAAAGTTTTTCATATGTTGGTTTCCTAGTGGTGCATCGTGGACATTGGTAGGATGTCTCCATTCAAAGGCTCACCCAAGAAGGCCTGCTGGTATTCCTTAAGACCATTCTGTTCCAACCAAAGAGAGACCTCGCCAACTGTCCATAGATTTGCCATTTCCTGTTGAGAAGAAAGACCAAAAGCATGTACAAAATAAAATACAATGAAGCTGCAAAAATCAAACTTATATAGTTAACATATGTCCATATTATTCATTAGTGACTGCATGACTGTAGTGCTTAACCTATTACTGTATTGCGCAAAACATTGACAATGAACAGCTTATGCTCAAGTCTGGGTCATCATGAGTTTTGGAGGCGACTACACACGACAGCAAAATCGGTCCATGCACAGTAAAGGCAACAGGCCTATTCTATGCAATCTATGCATTATTATTTATTATAATTCTATTATTTATTTCTGGCCATTTTGATTTTTTAACATACTGTGTGATAAAAGTATACTATTATCAGAAAATGTCTACAGCCTTCTTTGCACTTGTTTGTACTACAGCAAATCAACAGGTGTATTTGCCTTCAACCTGACAAATCATTGACTATACAAGCACCAACATTTTAAGGTCAACTAACATTAAATCCATTATTTTTGCCTACTGGAACATAAGTCTGCTGTATAAGTTACATGTCCTGTGCTGTCCCTTGAGAAACAAATGAGTCTTATTCAAACAGTGTCCTGCTTCTTCCTCCACAGCTGATCAAAAAGCATAAATGAAAGCTCGTTTGAGTCACTATATTAAATAATGTGTATATACACAACATTCAGGAACTTGGCATTGGTTTAAGGTCCACATAATTTATATAATCACAAAATGTGGCTCATAGTATACAGCTGCTTTCAGTTCATACTGCTCACTAAGCTCTGCGCGGATCAGCACAGCTCTGTCTGCACTGACGGCAGCAACAACGCCGCTCCCTCTCTCTCGCTCGCCCACTCACTCACATCGCTAGATTACAGTTAGCCAAAACACTAGTGGTGACTGAAATTGTCAAGACTGATCTTCAACAGTTGCTAACACAGTTTTCTGACCTTAAATTGCAAGCTACAGTTACAAACTTGCAAGCTACAGTTACAAACACACGTTTATTTACTGTCTTAACCCACCAGTCAGCTCAGCTGCCAGCCGCTGTCAGTCAAACATGGAGTCCGAAGCAGCTCTAGCCGAAGGGCATTTTGTAACGTTAGCTCTCAGCAACTGGAAATACTCCGTTGACTAGCAAGCACAAAATGGTGGCGTTTTCAATCGTGTGCAGTCAGCTAACATAACATTGCACTGAGTTAACTGCGCATGTAGCAATGGCATCATGTTTTAATTGGTAACAAAGTTTTAATAAAGAATAGTTGATAGCTGAAGTAATTATAGTTCACATATAGACATACAGTAACATTAACCCGTGTTAGTTAATCAGCTATTGACATTTCAAATATATTTCACAGGCAGAAGCATATCAGCTTAGCTAAGTTAACATTAAATATATTTTCGCGCGCTATCTAGGCTAACGATTTAGTTAACGTTAGCTAGCTAACTAGCGTTAGCTTCAGCCAACAAGCAGACTAACAAAGGCTATTTTCGCGCGCTATCTAGGCTAACGATTTAACGGTAGCTAGCTAACTAGCGTTAGCTTCAGCCAACAAGCAGACTAACAAAGGCAATTAACTAACGGTCAAGTTACTGTTAGAAAACGAAATACATGTTAAATTAACTCATAACAAATATATATATATGCGGCATCCACAAAATGAGGGAAATATGGCGCTTCCAGCCAAGCTACAGGCACCAATACTATATTAGATGTAGACTAGCTTATTCAGACACTCGGATAACAGATGGCTGTGACATGACAAAAAATATCAATAATTTGCCTGTCATAACCAAGCTTCCAACACTTACCTTACACCGACCACTGTTAGTTGCTGGCGACCGGTTTGAAAAGACTTTGGTCAGTCAGAGAGATGGACGAGTGTCACTTGGAAGTAGGCGGGGCGGACAGATATCTCATGATCTGATTGGTGGTTTATGTTGTCATTCATTACTTTCCCCTTAGAATGTTCTGGAACACAGCTATTAATATGGGAAGAGGCTATAGGGCCCGATTCACCTACATGAATATATGTGTATATATACACATATATGAATATATGTGTATATATACACATATATGAATATATGTGTATATATATATATATATATATACATACATATACATATACATGTATATGTATATGTGTATATATATATATATATATATATATATACATATATATATATACATATATATATATATATATTTATATATATATACGTATCAGCTGGCAGCTAACTACCCCACACCCAGATCATGGCATGGTAGTTTTTTTCTAATTTATCCCATCCCCCACAATTCAACAACTCAAACATGAATTAAGAGCCCTTTAATATCCCAAAGAACCATTTAATATCCTAAAGAACCATATGACAAACATGTAGAACCATCCAATAGATAAAATGGTTCTTTAGTAGGAGATGGTTCTTTGTGGAACCACACTGCCTTTTAAAGAACCATTTAAGAACCATTTTTTTTCTGTGTGTACCTAACCAATTTCCCTACATCTTTGTCTCACTAAGCACAGTATCAATTAACCCCTGTAAAAGTCCACGAATGCAACGGCATCCACAGAGGACAAGGACTGTAGCTGATGTGAGCGGCTCTTGTCGTGATGCTGGTTGGTCCAGGTAGAGGACATCTTCAGGTTTCATCCTGTACAATGAGGAATAGAAAGAAGATTTTCTGAGAAGCTTTGTCTGCTCACTTAACAAAAAATATATTTAATTCAATGTATCTTTAAATCACAATTTTACCCTATAAAAGCAAAAAATCCCAAAACAAACTGACAAAACACTATACAGTCAATTTTTTAAAATTTCAATATCTCACCGGATGTTTTCAGAAGTCCATCTGGACTCAATCGGGTCCTTCAGGATCCCAGTGAAGATGATCAGGAACTGTGTTGTTCGGAATGAAAGTACTACAAGCAAATCCAAACATTTTGCACACCTGCTAAAATCATATTTAATGCCATTCTGTTCTGCAAGGCCATTAAACTAGTCTTATCTACCGGCTCATGAAGTCCCACTATGGCATCACGAGTGAAGTTTATAAAATGCTGCTGGTTACAGTAAATGTAATTAATCCAATCCACATCTTTATTGATTGTCGACCATCAAAAAAAATGCTGATTCGAAACCGGCTCCTACTTGATTTCTAGCTTTAAATTAAGTAAGCACCCCCCTTGGTACCCTTATGTCATCTATGTAAACTTCTATGAAATGGATCTCTCATGGTCCAGTCCAACTTGTTGGCACCTATGGACATCATCCACAGCCAGCTACCTGGTAATACAATAGGAGACTGCTTTCTCCTGTCAGCAGCTGCCTCTGTGTTCATCACCTGTGAAAATAAAACTTAAAACATGTTAGTTAACGTCTTTGGGTATCTTATTGGTCAGCACCAAACAATTGAAAGTCTAAATGTTAAATCAAAATTAATTAAAATTGTGAACTAAAGTTAAAATAAAAAATTACAAATGTCGGATCAAAATAAACAACTGTAGGATACCAATTGAATTAAAACTGGAGGTTAAAATATTGGATCAAACTAAACTTACTAAACTAAAGTTGAACTGTTGAATTGAAACTAAAATGAATAATTTAAGTTACAATTAATATTACCAATGGCTATTAAAATACTGAATCAAAACTAAGAGCAACAATCTAAGTAAATGCAAATTAAATATAGAGTCCAAAACAATGATATCACAAGTTTATCACCAAAAACTCACCTTATTGTAATTTATCTATCAATCTACTGAATGACTAAGTATTAGGTAGTCCTAAAGTAATTACTCCTACAAAAGATGATGAAATGTTCTGTAGTTCTATAATTATTTCACCTCTAGGTTTTCTGGGTAGTGGAGTTTACTGTAATTATCATGCAATTACACCTCCAAACCGCTAGATGTCGAAGTTATCTTCTTCTTCTTCTATGGTGTTTTCCTCAAAAAACTGGCGCGAAAACGAACAAAGAAGCTAATGCTATTAGCTAAGCTAACCGGCAAAACGTGTCTTCAGCACACACACAAATCACCGTTTTCTCAACTCTTACAATATGCCACATTTCACACACCTTCTCAAACTAGTCCGGGCCGTGGCTTCTCACCACCATACCGGATATTATAATCAATAGTCTCCTCTTTCACGATCTAAGGTAGCACCAGAGCTGCAATCAGTCTCCAGCTTACCATATCATTCACACAACACAATGCTATCTTAGCACTGCAATACAATGCAACGACTAAATACACAGTTTCATGTATTATTTCCCCTTTAGGTTTTATCATAACGTAGCAGCCAGTCTCTTCGATTTAAGTAGTTTAACGCTTGTTTACTAGACCCAAAAAACGTGCAAAACTTCGCAGTTCGCCCAATTCACACAGGGCCCACGAAGCCTTAACTACGCTTTCCAGTTCGCCATAGCTTACAAACTCTCTGCTACTCTTCTAAGAGCTCAACCCCACGTTAGCCACCCCTAATTGTCTAAGATACACAGTTAGTACCATGCACTATTTCCCATCATTACTATTAACTTAACGTAGCGGCCAGTCTCTGCAGCAGTTTAAGCGTATGTTCACTGGACCCGAACCACGTGTAAGAACCCGGTTCGCCCTATTCACATAAGACCCTTCGTCTATACAGCATAATTCAGTTCTGCCCAGATCCTTCACCCTGTTCAACCCGAGATCTTGGCCCTCGAAACTATAATTTATTCCCTCCCGCACTAGAGTCATCGGTTCCCCAGACCCGAAACTGCCAATGCAAGACCTGAGGGGACCGTCGCCTTGTCCTCACGTAACCCTGCCTCTTAACTTCAGTTCGCCCGAAAAACCAATGACCCGGAACTTCGACCGCTTCAAGCTTCTTTCTAGCTGCTTAGTCCCAATAGCTAATACTATAGCGTGATCAATGCTACTACATATTCATATAATTCAACATCCCCCTCTCTCGGGGTTACCTGCACATCAGGCCTCACCGGTAGGATTTCACAACAAAGAACAACGTGTAATCAAAGCACACATATGTTCCTAATTCAGCTTGCAGATGCTATTCACACAGAGTTACAACCACTTTAAAGTTAAATCAATACAGTTACCAGTTGGCTGCGATCTCCTCCTCTGTCCAGCTTCCAGAAACGTCGAACATGCAGACACTTCCTCCTAAGATTTCCTATGCTACCTAACAGATTTCTATTAAAACGGCTCTGCTCACCTTTTGTTTGCGAGTACTCCGAAAGTGTCTACCCATCTCACGTCATGTCAGCCTTCTCAGAGTCGAATATTCAAAGCCCCTAATGTCCCATTGTCCCTTCGTGGTTTCCAAATTGTTGAGGCATATGAATATATCGTCAAGCTACAGGAGCCCAGCAAATGGCCTGGTTCTCTATTTACTTCTTACTGCGCATGTGCACCAAATAAGTTGCTGAATTCAGGTTTCAAAAGTAAAACTTGTATTTAATATCAAATGCAATCTGAATTAACTATCGATAGTAAAATGCTCTCGAGAACAAAGACCACACACTCTCACCCTCTCAGGTCTCACATCAAAGGATGTTCTGTGGAGGGATCATGTAGGTCTGTGGGTCTGACCTCTGTTCCCTCAAACAAAGCTTTTATACTGCAGAAAAGACTGGGAGGTCAAATCGTCATAAAAACTGCAGGTGAGCCAATCGGTGTTACTCAAACATTTGATCATCTTGGCCACTGTCTTGAACCAATCGATGCCTTGCTTTTATTTACAACCATTTGGCTGTTATTCGATTCCTCTCTCAACTTCTTCAGCCCTTCTGGTGCCTTCACAGCTGGAGACGTCCTTTGAAGCTCATCTCTGCATTGTCCTCTCCGCATTCCTGCTGCCTTTATGACCTCAGTCTTCCTGTCTCCTTACTACATGTCCCTAAATCTGACCCTATCTGACCCTTCTTACAGTGTTCAATACTTCTATGTTTAATACTTTTATGGCTTATACATATGGCTTAATATATTCAATGTGTCAATATACTGTAATATATAATATCCTCTATCTGTAAACCTCCTGTAAACATAATACATCTCATAGATAAATATATTGCAACTCTTTAACCCATGGTAACATTCTTATTATTTTGCTTAATACTGAAATCCTTCACATAAGTGAAAGCGTTGGTTTTATTGAGAGACCATACAAACAAAAATCCTGACTAGTAAAATCCCAATAACAAAACAACATTGGAGAAGTAACTTTCTTAAAGTAACAGTGATTGCCTTGGTAACTGCTGGAATAAGGATTGACCACTGTTAACAATGCGTATAAACCTACATGAGTTATAATTTAAACTCACAGCTATTCAATGAGCAGTAGCCAATATATAGCACTAGCTTATTTAACAGCAGTCTCACCAAGAATCATAGTCGAAGCTATTAAGATCACTTGAAGGGAATATCACAGCATGTTCACATAGCAGGTCCATTTTTTGAATTAACAATGGGACCTTATCACAGTAATGTCCTCACAAGAGTCTTTAAGGCAGCGGTCAACAGTAGCCAATTTGGTTAATATTAGGTCTACTCACTCAGCAGCTCTTTCAGGAAACCTTGTGCTTCAGCAGGAGTGGAAAAGGACTTGAGGGCTCTCTGGTGCAAAGCCGTGCAGGGAAGAGCAGAGTGTAATCAACTTCGTTCTCTGGCAGTCTTCACGCCAGTGAATTCGTCTTGGCAACGTTTTGGGTCCGCACAATGGCTAAAATGATATCCTCTTATTGTTATACGTAATCTCACCTTTTTTCTTGCAAGGTGGAGGACATTCTCCTTGTCTCTGAAGTTCCAAAAAACCTACAGCGCCCTGGCCTTCTGGATGTTAAGGGATATTCAATATCCTGATGTTTATCTCCCACTGCGATTTTCCAGATCGTCAG
This sequence comes from Leptoclinus maculatus, assembly GCA_032191485.1. Lineage (NCBI taxonomy): Eukaryota > Metazoa > Chordata > Actinopteri > Perciformes > Stichaeidae > Leptoclinus > Leptoclinus maculatus. The sequence goes on from JAVDOI010000004.1 coordinate 601,415, forward strand.
TTTGGACTTCCAGGCATGACATCTATATCTCCACCTCATCATCGTGATCCTGTGTCTCATCTCCTCTACCTGTTCCGACTGCATAGAGTGTGAGGTTTCTATTTTGGTTAGTGTGTTAATGTCGGCTGTTTTCTTGTCAATATGTTTGGTTCGGTCCTCTTGAATGTCACGGATAGCTTCCAAGAGCTTATTGAGGGACATGTCTGCCTTTTTTTGTCCGGCCGCCATTGTTGTTTCCAACAGGGATTCAAAGTGTGATTAATGCAAAGTTGGAGTTACAGTTTTACCTCATTTTTTTGTGCCCAAAGTTTTAGCTTGCCATACACTAAATATCCCAGTTTCTTGTGTCTAAATTAAAATTAGGATGAAATAAAGCAGGATAAAGGCAGTTGTCAGGGCCTACCACCAAGAGCTCATGTGTACACGGCCATGTTCTCTCCGGAAGTCCCCCCATGAGGTCCATTCCTTCCTCCTGGCTTTAGACGGGAAAGTCCAGGGCTCCCTTTACAATGACATCAATGTTAAAAGTCTTTCTTGTCCCAATGTAGAGTCTGTTGTCTGTGTAGCAGGGGCCTTAAGGGGAGAATGGGAGGGAACAGACAACGTCACCTGGGGAATTGCACCCCAGGAAAAAAAGACATATGAAATGTCCTGTCCAGGAATAAACTAAGTGAAATTGGTAATCTAAGTTGAGGCCACTGTCAGGGAGGCAGACTACACTGAGGAGTGCCCAGTGGTGCTACTGCTTACTTACCTCAGGCGCAACTCAGTAATCCTCACAGCAGTCTACACTCGTATCAAAGTGCTTGTACATGCTTGCATAAGGTGTAGGGACCTTACCATGGGTGCCTAACCTCCCAACAATGGCACTGTACTTCCCTGAATGAAACATAAACTAATACAACAACAATCACAAACAAACAAACCCAGTTGGTTGAACAATCTAACTGAAACAAAACAACAAAGAGCAAAAGAACAGTGGCAAAACAGCAGCAGGTGAACCACCTCTGATAAGGGGTATTAACACATGGGCAGGACAACAATGGGATTCCAAAACAATATTTTCAGCCAACATTTCAGACCAGAGCTGTAACACCAAACACTACCAGCCACCACAGAGATAGAGGACAGGCCAAAAACAATGGGCCTAGGCCAACGGGTGCCTTTTATAATCTGGCCATGATCAAGTAATTGGCTTGGGGCTGCGTTCACCAACACTACAGCCTGTGCTGCATTCACTGGCACGACAGCGAGATTCTTAAAACAAAAAAAAGATGACCGATCCATTGTTGAGGTATCCACCATGAATGTACGAGACACACTACACCCTAAGAACCTATCTCTCTATTTCGCTATTAAAATAATTGATACACCATTTGATTAAGTGATTCATTGAAATTATGGATTAAATAAATACGTGCAACAAGGTGAAACTATAGTTTTGATGCATACTGCAGGTGAACTTTGATGCTATCTAACACATCTCTGCCTGAGGAGCGAGAGGCCAGACTCCAAAAAGCGTTAAGGCAGCATCCTGTGGTTTGAGCATCCGGCTGATTCTTATACTATGAAGTCTTCGAGGTGTATTATAGTTTCAAACCTAACTGGCATATAGGAAACATGGACCCTGTGACCTCTAGCCAGACGGAGGTCCTATCTCCAGGTGCTATTTGTATTTTTATGAAAGTTGTCTTGTTGTTCTCTTTTTACTTTTCATTGTCTATGATGAGTTACGATCTATTATTTATTATCGAGCTAAGAGTGTTATATTTTCAGATATCAATATAATCGTTGCATATAATCCTATATTGCTTAGAGATGGTTCAATTATTAAATTGCTTTAATGTGTGACTTTCTATCATTTATCAAAATGTAATCATACATGCTTGTAATGTTGACCGTTATGTTAAAGCTAATGAAATAAGTGAACTTTGAGTTAAACTCACTCTGACATGATTGAATGACAGTCGGCAGAGAAGAAAGGTTATAAATTCAGAAACTAACTATTGTGTTAGTGAGGGAACATCCTGTTCAGTGAGAGCTATGCAGACACCTTCTACAAAGGGGGGGGGGGGGGGGCTAGCAGGAAAGCGTTAAGCTTAAAAAGTAGGTATGTCAGAAGGGATAAGACTATGAGAACGGTTTTGTCCATTGATTTAAGAATGATCTTGATTTAAGAATGATCTGTTGTCTACCTTATAGGGACCCGGAGGTTGCAGAAAGCGCCATGGAGAAGGGTACATATAGGAGGAGACAACTAAGGATCGAGGTGTTTTGGTCTTTTTTGAGAACTTGGTACATTTGACATTTTGTATGATCTTTTATCTCATTTTTATTATTCATTTTTTTTAACCTTTTCTAAACTTTTTGTAAAAATTAATGTTTATAATGGTTAATAATGTTTAGACATTAGCTGAGGTGTATTAGGAAACAATAGGGGTTAGATTGGCATCTAAATTAGGGGTGTTAGGGCCAGGGTCCTGAAGCTGCCCTTAATAACCGAGCGAGGTTCCCAACCACACGGGGTTCCTCCTCCAGCGGTGGCCCTTTAGAGCGAGTCCAACCTGGAGTACTTCCAGTCCTCCCACACCTATTGCACACACACACCTAAATCCTTTGATATCCGGCAGTCGGGAAGGCCGACGTTTTTAGCCTGAAATAAGGGGGGTGCGTTCGTTACCTAGGTCAGAGGTTATTGAACAAGCCGTCTTCCAGCGCTTCACTCGCACTGGGAGGGGGTATCGGTTACGCAGCTAGGCTGTACACCTTTTCACCATCTTCCTTATCACTTTTATATACTTTGTTTTGATGAGTTCTTTGAACTGCTCTATTTCATCAACAAATATCTCCTGTAAATCTGAATGGTATTTCAAATTAAGGACTGTAGCTGCTGAACAAAGTTACATTTTATTGAGAAATCCAAATATGCTATTCAGTGCATTGGGATTCGTAGCTCCGGTTGAGCAACAAGTTTATCAGCGAAGTCCCTTCTCCTACTGTTACCACAAAAAAAATCTGAGAATGCAAAACACGACACACATTTAAAGGTGAGTAGAGTAGCCAATAGCAGGGTACAGATTAATTGTTGATACGTTTTCAGGTAAGAAAACTTTGTGAAGAAGGTTCTCTTTTGATGCTTGTATTCCTGAAAAGTTAGCCTTCCAATACTGGGATTGAATCAGTCTTTTCCTAACCCCAACAGTCCACTGCTTATTTGTTTTGTTGATCAACAGTGTCCCAGGTGTGTGCTAATGAATGCAGGCACTGCAGGTGCTCCTGAGGCCGGGACAGCTTGTTGGTTTCTGTATCAGCGTCTGTTGATGACCCCGGGAAGGGATCTTCTGCAACTGTCACGGTCAGGATTTCAGGGTATGATTCTGAGGCTCCAGTGTCATCTAGTGTGGGAGTTAACAAAAGCACCAATGTAGATAAGAAAGTAAAACTATCTATTATCTAAGGCTAGCCTGCTAGGCTTGAGTTATAGATAATCTATGTTAGCCTAGAACTAGCTAGTTACCATGTTCAGCTTCGTTGAAGATCAAATTCATAACTAACTTTAAACAGACCCTCCAACCTAATACCTAGCCTGCTAGATACTTTCGGCTAACCTGTGGAAGCAGCTGTGCGACTAGTGCTCACACTTTTCTTTAGCGTGTGCATAAAGTCACCCATCATGCTGCTCAGATCAGTCTTTGTCTTCCTCTCCCTTCGGTTTTCTACTGCTTTTGGGTTATAGTCAGAACGGACAAACCAAACACTTGCTCTAGAGCAGGTAAAAGGTACAAACAAAGGTACAGATTAGGGTTGAGGTTTGATCGGCTGGAAAAGGAGGAGAAAAGACATTGAAGTCATTGGGCAAAAGGGGATGGTATGAATTCATACCATCCCCTGTATTCAATACAGACAGGGTGATTGGAGAATGGGAAACAAGTGACCAGGTGGATGTGGGAGTCAAGTGAGGGTGGGACAGGTGAGAAAGGATGAGAACATCTGGAAAGCTTCACAGAGATGCAAGGGCCTGGGAATGTGGGAATTACCCTGAAAGGAGGGACAGAGAAGCAAAATGGGGAAAACGGGAGCTTGGGTTAAGACTTTGTTGTGTTTTTATAATGGTATTCTAATGTTCTGCCTAGTAAATAGAGTAAATATGAGAAGATCCGCTGGATCTGTAGTCGTCATCTTGATTGTTTCTAACACCACAACCTTTTTTTAATGCTGGAGTTGAATATGTTTTTTGTAGATTTTTGTTCCCCACTGACCTACTTTTCCGCCAAGAGAGATTTCTCTATAAACCATATATTAAAGTGTTGGCCACGACAGTTTGGGGGCATTGGACAAGGTTTTACATAGAATTTTTTCAATCTTCTTTTTTCTTCCTTTTCACCAGACTGCAAGGGTTGTAGAGAGGTGGTATATTACTCTGGGAGAGATTTTGGATAGACTGCTTCTTTCTCAAGCAGCCTCTTTCATTTTCACACCAATGGCAGAGCCATTGATTTGCCTAGTGGCTATCATCTTGGAGAGGCATATGGAAGCAATGGCAGAATGACGACAGAGATCAGCTGAGGCAGAGAGAGGAAGAGAGGGAAAGGAATCGCAAAAAAATGAGTGGTGAAGTTCGTGATAATATAATCTGGAAAATTGCTAAATAAAAATGTACTGCAAATAGGCCAGAATTACATAAGCTAATGTATGTATTTTATTTCTGGATGTTTTTATATCACATTATTACATTATCTCTCAAAATCATAAAGGATGTATCTTCTCTACAAAGTCCTACTACTGTTGGAAACGTAAAGGAGCGTGTTTGAGTTATCAGCATCTAAGAAACAAAATGATTGACATCAATAGAATTATTAATGTCAGTAACAATTATTAATGATTATTAATAATAACGGGGCACCACCCTGCAGACAGGGACCAATAACCAAACGATAAAACTAAGTCATAATTAGTGTTCACTCACAATGTCAATAGTCTGAGTACTATTACATTCGGAGTAAAAGTGAAGGTTTAAGTTCGAGCACAGGCCACTACATCCAGCTATTATTACACACATAAGCACCAGTAATCACACAAGACTGCTCTTATAACAGTTTATTACATCCAAATAATAAATCATCAAATCAAATAATATCAAAACCAACAAACACTATCATACAATTATGTGGAGGAGGAGCGAACTACTCAGACAGTGGGGGGGGGTAAATCTCAAATGGGGCCGATGCCCTGTTGGTCAACAAACAAGATGGCGGAGTCTAGCGAACTATGACAAACTGGCGGGGACGTGGCTACGTATGTAACCACGTGGATCTACGCACAATGTGGGTTGGGACAATAGATTACGTAACCAGTGTCTGAGATGGTCAACTAAAATCAGTGTATCTAACTATGTGTGTGCGTGTTCGTAGGAGGAGAGAGAGAAAGAGAGAAAACCGAGCTCTGGAGCACGGTACTCTGCGCCGCCGTAAGATGTGAGAACAGCTGATCTATCACGTAAAACTCTGTGGTCGGGTTCTGAGCCGACCAGCCACGTTTGTACAGTGGTAGTTACGGCTCTGAATCCTACTCACGGAGCCGATGTAAGGAAGAGAGAATAAAACCGAACAAAACAAAATAATAAAATAACCCCAAAATCACTGCGGTAAAATACGAATGTTGCTTTCCTATCACCCCGAAACGAGGTTCGGCCGCCGTGGTTTTAGTTTTAAAGTAATAAAATCACAACCTCCGCATCCCCTAGCGGTGATGATCTAATGCAAACACAGTTACAGCAGGAAATACACAGGATAACGGGACTCAGCGGTCCGCGATGCTTGCGCAATAACACGTTCTAAACGCTACAGTAACTTAACTAAACAAGATAAAGGAATAACATACAAACTGATCTAAGCTAAGCCCAGATACCAAGATAACTCTTACTATTTGGCGCTTCTTTCGAGATCGGCCCTTCGAGTGGTTTAAACTCTGCTGCGCTGCTTCGTAGCGTGGCGCAGGGTCCAACTTAAGCTCTGCAGAGGATGAGCGAAGAGGAAAGGGGATGCGGCGTCCTTTTGCCGGCAATGTGTACACTAAAGGTGGGAGAACTGGTCGTAGAAGTTATCAGTTCTCTCACTACAGGATCCAAAAATATAAACTATAAAACACAGTCTGTTGTTCGACCAGCGAATTTAACTTGTGACCTGATAGGGTTTGATGAGGCAAGCGCTTCCTTGGACCTCCTTTCACCAGCACGAGGCTGGACGGAAGAGGCAGATTTTGGAGTCGCGCTCGCTTTTAAACCGAGGTAATGAAACATGTGGGGGGTCCCTTGCTGGCCAATGAGGGGCCAGCATTCAGTTTTGGTTGGAGCTGGGGCGGGGGAGGGGGGGGGGGGGGTGGCCATCTCTCCTGGCCTTCTCTCCTGGCCTCATGTCCTTATCAGTCCCCAGACCAGCCTTTGTTGAAAGAAAACATGGATGCCTTTTTGTCTGAAGAGACATGTGAGGGTCTTAGTCAGCCATGACTGAGAGACAGACCCCAACACTACTCACACATAAATGCATAAATGGACATGCACCTCCCTACCTACAAGAACTCATTACTCCCCAAACCTCCACCCGCACCCTCAGATCTTCAAACCGCTCGCTCCTCCGGGTCCCCAACACCAAGCTCCACACCATGGGCGACCGGGCCTTTGGCTCGGCAGCGCCGCGCTTATGGAACAGTCTCCCTGACCACCTAAGGGCAACACAGACACTGGACTCTTTTAAGACTGGCCTAAACACCTTTTTATTCAGGAAGGCGTTTCTGACCTTGTGCTAAATCACTGTCAGTTATTTCTTTTGTGTTTCTGTTCATTTACTGTTTTCTATTATGCTTATGTTTACTAGTTTTTTATTTTATTTTTTATTATAGTTTGTTTTAACTATGTTTTAACTATGTACTGGCTCTGTGGCAAATGAAAAGTGCGTTACAAATAAAATGCATTATTATTATTATTCTTACCTTCGTGTTTTCCTAATATTGATAGTTCAAAAAATAACAAGACAAATTATTCTAATCCTTTTGAATAACGTCAAATTTATGATTTAAATTCCCTCCAGTAAGCAGTGATGCAACTTACATGTCTAGGGCTTTTAATGTGAAAGGATAGGATGGAAAGTGTGAAGCTGTAATGCGTGTAACAAAGAGGCTCCATAGTCTGGCCCACATTGGTTCAGACTATGGAGCCTCTTTGTTATTATTTTATTACCTTTGTAAGTATAGGTACAACTCATAACCCTCAGCTAACAGCTTAAGCGATTTGAGAACCAACTGGAGGTGGGGAAAATAATGAACAAAAGGAGAGCTGTAGCTTTGAAGACACATTTTGCTGTTATGCACTTGTCTGGGACGCATCAGGATTAGGGTGGTCGTTATAGGACACTATTTTTTCAAAGTTTTTTTTCTTTGGTCTTAACCCTTAAAGTGGTTCCTTTTACTATAAAAATACTCCTCCAAAAATAAAAAACAAATCACAATACATTTAGAGGTAGCTCAAAGCACCCAAAGTTTACTCTTAGACAAAACGTATACTTTCTGACATTAAAATGTGCAAAATCACAAAGTTATCACTCTAATTGTTACTTTATAACTTTTCCTTTAATCAAATTTTAGGATCAGTAATAAGAAATGTTTTTTAACATGTTCTACAATCTACAATCTACATCTTATAATTATGAAATCATGCAAAGGTATACTATACTGATTATATGACAATTATTATGACATTCTGCAATCTGCATGTTACGGCTCGTGTTCAGTGTTCACTGTCAAACAGCAAAACTTAAACAATAAAAACAATTACAGCAGCTCTTCTGAAATGTTTTCACAGTATTTGTCATTAATTAAGTTACGTCAAAATGATAATGAAAGTCTTGCTAATTGCTGCTCTGAGAACTGTCACCAGCAAGTGTACTTTTGCGACAGTCAGGAAACTCACGGCGGTGCTGTTCGACAACCTGCATGAGAAATTGCAGTTGTTCTTCATCATGGGTAAGCAATCCAATATACTCTTGGATCAGAGCCACCCCACGCTCTGCATAATCATTCACGACTTTAAGGTTTTGTGTAACCGCTAATGCTTCTTGATAATCGGCTCTGTCAGGCCACTCGTCGGGGTCGGCATCAAGGAAATCATGTGACAGACTTAGTTGATCTAGGAGCCGCACTGACTGTTTAGTGACAAAGTTTGCCAGTGTTTTCTCGGGCACAGATTTTAGGTCAACATCGATCCTTTTGGGTGGATCTTCATGTCCATCCACTTCCTTCATTGCACACACCATATCTCGCTTGACTGCAGCATCAACTCCCTCATCAAATAGTGCTAAAGCAGCCAGCTTTTCTGACAAATACCAAAGATGGTTGCTGAGTTTCTTCACGACTGCCTTTGAGATGTTTGGGTTAATCTCTTCATATTTCAGCACTGCTTTCAGCAGCTCCAGGTCCTTTTGAGGGGCGCTTGTGGGAAGTGGAGCTGTCATCCAGGCTTTCAAGTAAATGCTGACAGCAAATATGCAGAAATCTTTCACACCTCTGGTTTCGCGGGCGCTGAGTGTGAACTGTTCACGAAAAATCCAAATCTTCAAACAGTACAACACTTTCGACATCCACCTGGCATGATGCATTGCTCCAGGTGGACTGAACTTGATTCCACGAGGTGGACTACTTCCGAGGAAGATGATAGCAAGTTCAAGAAATTCTTGGTAATCATTTCGAGGTTGCTTCTGCAGCAGCTGGCACTCCACAAATTTCAAGATGTCATCCTTTGTCTCGGTGAACACCTCTGCATCTCTTATATAGTCTCAGCACAAAGAAAATTATGCAATCTGGTGCAATAGGTCAGTCCCTAAATATATAAGAAATACAGAACTAAATGATGCAATTTCACTAATCCTGATGCAACTTTCTCTAATTATGATGCAATATCTAAGTGACTGACAAGTACAGGGCTTCTGTATTATATACTAAATATAGCCTACCAGGAGTACTAGCAATGCAGTAGCATTTCTTGCAGCTGAATAAACAATAAACAACCAACAATACTAAGCTACAGCAAATCTTTTAAAAAACTGTAGCGGACAGTATTATGTTAACCCTTACCAAACTTTGAGGGTATTGAGCTACCCCTAAATGTAGTCGGATTGGAGTTTTATTTCACCAGGAGTGTTTTTTCATCAAATCGAACCATTTTATGGGTTAAGACTTGAACATTTGATAACTTGAAAAATAACGACCACCCTAATCAGGATGCATTAGAGGTTACAGTACAAACGATATGTAGTCAGATGCGTCCTATAGAACACCTCGACAAGTGGTCTGAGAGATCGAATCACAGAACGTTTTAGTGGTCTTAACACTTGTATTTGGCGCTGCCCAGTTGTGATCCGATCACCCGAGCCACATGTTAATGACAGGTATAAATAATAATAATAATACTTTCATTTCATATAATGCTTTTCTAAATACCCAAAGACACTTTACATAGGGCACAGACAAACAGAACAAACAAAAAAGAAAAAAAGAAAGACAGGAGCAAAACAAACAAACAGAACATTTTGGTAAAAAAAAAGAAAACTGGAGAAGCTGTGCGGAATGGGTCATGTAGTGGAGGGGAGGGAATGGGTGATGTAGTGGAGGGTAGGGTGCAGGGGTTAGCAGGTGAAGGCGAGTTTGAAAAGGTGGGTTTTGAGGGCTTGTTTGAATGATGATAGGGAGGGAGCCTCACGGATGTGGATGGGGAGGGCGTTCCAGAGGGGGGGTGCAGCAGCTGAGAAGGCCCTGTCACCCCAGGTCCGGTGCTTGGTCCTGATCGTCTTCAGAGTGTTTGCACCGGCGGACCTGAGGCAACGGGTTGGGGCGTGGAGGGAAAGGAGGTCTGAAAGGTAGGGAGGGGCCAGGTTGTTTAGGGCTTTGTAGGTGGTGAGTAATATTTTAAAGTCTATTCAGTATTTGACCAGGAGCCAGTGGAGGTTGCGAAGGACCGGGGTGATGTGTTCATAGCGGCGGGTGGAGGTGAGCAGTCGAGCGGCAGAGTTCTGAACATATTGGAGTTTATTGAGGATTTTGTTGGGAGAGCCATAGATTATGCTCTTGCAGTAGTCGAGTCTGGAGGTTATGACGTCACTTCCTGAGAGCCACGTTGGCAGACTTCGCTGCAAACGCACGCATCGCATGAGCTGCAGCTAATAGCACAGCGGCTAACGTTAGTTAGCTTGTAGGCTATGAACGTCACGTAACTTAACGGATCACTTAAACTTTATTTTTTGACTACAAACGAGTATGGCTACGTGTGAAGACTGCAAACTTGCGTACTCGCAGTTAAGGGACGATTTTCACCGCCTGGAGTCTGAAGTCCGGAAAAAGGAACAGCTGATCGGCAGATTTGTAACCGTAGCGGCGGCCCAGGCAAAGCATATCTCATCTATGCAATCTCAGCTGGTCTCGGACATTGCGGACACTCTGGCCTGGCTACCCTCGCTGCACACAGACCCTGCAGCCGGGGAGTCAGTCCTCCGACCACGAGCTGAGAGAACCTGCTATAGATCCAACTCATAGCTCCACTCCGAAACCGACATCCTGGACAGAGGTGGTATGCCGCGGCCTCCAGAGAAATCCAGCTGGGAAGCTTCCGTTAACCACCTCCAACCGCTTCTCAATCCTGACGGACAATACTCCCACCGCGTCTGCGTCTATCCCACCTGTGGCCAGCGCTGATCGGACGGCTCGCCGCTCCGCCACTGGGAAGAACCGCCGTACGTTAGTGAAGGAGGCTGTGATCAGACGCTCAGGAGGATCCCCCCGGGCTTCCTCTACCCTTCGCCCCTGCTCGTTGGCGCAGACGGAGGTAATTCAACGGCTAGAGGCAAGGCTTAGTGAGATAGAAGCACGGCTCCGCACCATGGAAGTTAAGTCGTTGGCTACCGCAGGCGTAGCCGGTGCGGACCAAACAGACGTGGCTCCTGCTAGCCGTCTGCCGGCAGCCCCCGAGCAGCCGGGGGGCCGGGTGACTGCTCGCAGGAAGCATAAGTCTAAAGCGAAGCACTCGGCTCACCAGCAGCCACTTCACGTTTCAGAGAAACCAACTCTGGTTATAGGCAGCTCTATTTTGAGAAACGTGAAGCTAGCGAATCCAGAGGCTACAGTTACATGTATACCTGGGGTCAGAGCAGGCGACATTGAGTCCTATCTGAAAGTACTGGCTAAAGATAACCGTAAATACAGTACGATTGTTATTCACGTCGGCGGAAATGACAGCTGACTACGGCTCTCTGACATCACTAAAGTTAATGTGGAATCTGTGTGTACATACGCAAAAGCCATGTCGGACTCCGTAGTTTTCTCTGGCCCCCTCCCGAATCTGACCAATGATGAAATGTTTAGCCGCATGTCATCGTTCCACCGCTGGCTGTCATGGTGGTGCCCAGCAAACAATGTGGGCTTCGTAGACAACTGGGAGACTTTCTGGGGAAAACCTGGTTTGCTTAGGAGGGACGGCATTCATCCCACTTTGGATGGAGCAGATCTCATTTCTGCAAATCTGACCCAGTTTCTTTGTGGACCTAATCCATGACAACCTAAAGTTCAGACCAGGAAGCAGAGTTGTAGTCTTACACACTTCTCTGAGCTTCCATTAGAGCAGCTACTTACCCAAAACCATATAGAGACTGTATCTGCCCCACGGCCACTTCAATTAATTAAATCAAAAGTAAACAGTCGAGGAGTTATACTAAATAACTTAAACGCAACAGTGCAACAAAATAGGATGATTAAATGTGGACTCTTAAATATCAGATCTTTGTCATCTAAAGCTGTACTAGTAAATGAGTTAATATCAGATAATCATATTGATTTATTTTGTCTTACTGAGACCTGGCTGTGTAATGAAGAATATGTCAGCCTAAATGAATCAACTCCTCCAAGTCATATTAATACTCGCATTCCTCGAGGCACCGGCCGAGGAGGTGGAGTAGCAGCCATCTTTGACTCAAGCCTATTATTAAACCCTAAACCTAAACTAGACTATAACTCATTTGAAAGCCTGGTTCTTAGTCTTTCACACCCAACGTGGAAAACAATACAGCCAGTTATATTTGTTATAGTGTACACTCTTAGAAGGAATGTGTCATTTTTTCAACACATCTGCTGTGTCAAGGGCATGTTAACACATTTTGTGTAATTTCTGTATCCTTTTAACACACACATGTGTAGTATGACAATGGACGGAGCCCACACATGTGTGTGTTGTTGAGCGCGGCAAAATATGTTTTTTTAAATTCAGTTTATACAATTTTTTATATTTAATGTATGAATAAGTGATCTGAAAATGGACTTGAAATCAAATTATTGCTTTCCAAATAAACGGAAATATAAAATGTGTATCCTCCTGAGACTCGGTAAAGCAGGAACCGTGACCAATCACGGTTGAGCGATTTCAAATGTTTCAAGTTGCAACCGTCAAACTGCCCTTTTCGCTGCTGGCTGCCAAAGAACATGGACGTCTCTGAGGAGGACAATCCAACACTAGCGGTGAGTTATTGGCGTTGGTTATATTACTAAAACAGTGGCTTAATGTTTTAATGGAAGGAAAACTTAGCCGATTTTCAACTAGCTCGGTGTCATTGCGATGTGTGCAATCGAGCGGCGCCCGGCCAAACTCTTTGCTGCGCGCTCGGAGATCCCCGCCCATCAGCCGGCATGCTGCGGTACGGAGGGAACGTCTGCACACACTGTGATGACACAGAGCTGGTTGGATATCGGTAAAGATTAATTTAAGTGAGTAACGTTAACATTATATCTCTTAAAATAGTTTGCCAACAGTATCTAGCCATCTGGCTAACATTAGCTATCAGCTCATATTAAGTTGGTTAGCTGAAGAACTGAGTTAGTGGTTAACGTTAAATGAATGAGTCTGCTAGCTGATGTCGGATAGCTAACGTTAGCTAGCTTCTTTGTTTAACTGCCTGGGTTCTTAAATTATGTTCTGGCCATCATGATTATGTGATGTAAAGTTAGTTCATGTTAGCATTCGTTAGCTAGCAAACACTCGGTTGGTCAACTCTAGCTAGCTATCTTTGTTATATTTAATTCATTGTTCGGTCAGAAGTGGCGCGAAAATGCGTAACGTTAACGTCAGTGTGTACGTGTTGAGGTGTATGATAGAGAGACTTAGATGCGCTTAGAGCAGACAGGTGTTAGCAATGGGGAAGAGAAATAGTAAGTATCGTTAAGTGGTTAAATTCAACACAGAATTCCAAGAGTTCACTGTTGTTGACAGTAGTGTAGAGATAAGGAACCTGGACAGATTCCAAGTGCACTTTTTAGAAGCCCCCCATTGTCAACCTGTTGCGAGAGAAGTCTGTCTAACTCAGGTACATTTTCATTAATATATTTTTTGGTTATATGTACATCTTGTCAAATTTTATTTCAAAGAATCTCATGGAAATTAGTCTAAATTTCTGCTTTGTTCGGCTTCGCTCTTAATTCTCTTTTCAGCCTACAAAGGAGCCGGATGTGCAGGATGGATTGAGACCGCTCCTCGAAAAGAAAGTTCCAGAAGTATTTGAGGAACTACAAACTGTCGTAGAAAAAACCAGGCTGAAACTCGTCAAAGTTTGCGTCTCTGACTTGGTGGAGAGGCACGGATTGTAAGTTTTGCAGTTTATAATAAGAGTGGTTAAACAAATATGCTCACTTGCCATGATTGGACTTTTAAAAGAATGTACAGCATACTTTTATTGAGTGTATGAAATGCAAGTTCTCATTTGCTTGATACAGGGCACATGTTTTTTTTAGCAGTTGCTCTTAAAGTCCAAGTGGATGGCAGAGGAGAAGGCTTTGTGAGTATATAGTTTCTTAGTTGAAAAGTGGTCAGAGTCAGCTATGGGTATTGCATGGTTAAATATTTGAACAGTGAAACAGTCTGTATGTCTTTTAATAAACATGCACGCAGTTTTTGTGTTATGACTTAAATTTTATATCTTGCAATCCATCTTACAAACTGGATATTTCTGCTTATTTGTCATATTTATATTTACATATGGTTTGTAGCACTGTGGCACTTGTGTTGTGATCAACTGTGATAGCGTTTTCTTAAATTCAAATGTCCCTAGCAGTCATGAAACTAACTTTGGTTTGATATATTCTTTTTTCCCTCTTAAATCAGGAGCATTTCTATGATCCAGTGTCACATACTGGATTTTTGGAGATGAGACTACGTAACATCCGTCGTAAACTAGAGGAAGGTCAGCGCCGCTACAGTAGACACAAGAGGTGCAGAGATGTTGGACCAAGCTCTGAGGAGGGTGAAAGGGACAGCAGTGAAATCCGAGAGCTCATCAACCTGATGAAAAGACTGAGGCCTTCTGCAGACAATATTGCGTCAATCAAAACAGCAATGCAGAAAACTTTCACTTGGCGCAGATCGTGGATAGCCAAACATTCACCCACCATGGAGGAAATCTTTCAAGAGTATCCACGCTTCTTGGACATACCAACACTGGTAGGTGTCTTTTTATACACTTAGCTTAAACTATGCTGTGGCGGCGTGGCGTGTGTGGGCTCACTGCAGAGGGGGGGAGTGGTTCAGGGAAGGGTGCCGAGAAGAGGCTTAATTAGCCGCAGCTGAAGTCAATCTGAAATTGTGTGTCTCTGCCCCATATAAACGCTAGTAGGGTTGGAGCGGGGAGGAAAGTGCGGACAGGAGACACAGGCTGGGGAGGGACTGAGAGGACGACAGATCCTCCCGACAGTCATACCTGGCGGGTGCTCGGAGGCTATGCAGGAGAGCGCACGGCCGCGACCAGCCTGAACAGTAACATCTCAAATAAAGAACATTAAGCAGTACGATCGGCGTGTACTAGTGTCATTGTGCTGGGAGAGCCCACGGTGGTAACACGTTCGTGTTACATATGCATACATAAAACCACAGGATATGTGTAGCAGTAATCAAACTAATGTGTACACGTAGATTAAAGCAATTATAAATAAGGCATTATTCTTTTGTGCCAAAGTAAAATACTGGTCTTATTTCAACAGTGTTGTATTGTGTCTCTGTCTCTTTCCACTCTCTCTGTCCTCCCAACCACCCAGCTTGATACGGAGTTCAGTAAAATGTATGAAGGAAAGGGGGACCTGTTCTTAAGGCGCTGGGAGGCCAGCATCATGCCAAAGCTGAAAGCTGTTGCCGCCAGGGAGAAGGGTGATATCGCATCTGTAGTCGAAGGGATGGAAGAACAGACTGATGGTAAGTACCGAATGTTATGTTGAATTTCTTCAATTTATCTACACAACTATTTATTATGCTAATGATTATCTCTCTTCGCATTTGCAGATGAGAAGTGCTACACGATGCTGGTCGTCCTCACTCATCTCCTTCCACCAGTTGCAGCAAGTCGCTGTAGCGTGAAGTCTGCGATTACGCGACTCCTTGACTTTGTACCGGTATGTTTGATATAAACATTCATTATCAACAATCATGAGGAGCTAGTTTGGGACACGTTGCTGCTGAACTTCACTTATTTGTCTATATTCAGATTTTAGGTGGGAAGTACCATTGCTTCCCTCTACAATGCATCCCAGGATCCAGCACAGAGGACACAGCCACAACTAGCCTGCATTGGAAATCTAAGGGGAGGGTCACAGCAGTATGTCATCGTGGCCAAGTCTGACAAGATTGCTATTCCCTTGAATGAAGGCCTGACATGCGCTGTGGACAAGCTCTTCAAGCTCTACTGGGTATGCAACTTGGCCTACCCAGCCCCGCTCAGCTCTATGTTCTCGTTCTTCGAGTACATCTACGACTTGCCCATGTCAACAAACAGGAGAGCAAAGGTATTGGACCTCATTTCAAAAGTCAAGTCTCTCGTTTAGATCACACCAAAATGTACACTTGTCCAAAATGTTCGTCACAATTCACACAGACAAAGAAACTCATTTGGCATCTTCGGGAAATACATGCATTGTCAGGGGGACTGGAGTTCACACTTGCATGCGGCCAAGATGGTTGCCCAAGGACATACCACAGGCATGAATTCATTTACAAAGCACCTTTCTAGAGAGCACCAAAGAACAAGTACCACAGTAGGGTGCTGTTTACTTCACTCTATGGAATTTACCTCCAGAATGCAATTCATCCCTAGCTCATATTCACTTATGTGTGTCACGATTAGGCTTTTTCTTCTGTGTCTTTGTCTAGCTCCACACCCTCCTCACTCATCTAATCAGTTTATTCAGTACACCTGTCAGTCACTCCCTCAGTCTAAATTTGGCAGTGCATACACTGTGTGGCTATGTAGAAAGCTTTTCTGCACGCAAATTTTGTCAGTTTTGTCTGACAAGGAGGAAGTACAGTCAGTGTTTGATGAAGACCATGTTGTAAAAAGGACCAGAGAGAACTATGAGCAACATGTTCGGGTCTGTGATCCAAGCGCAACTGGTGTAAAAGGGAATTCATGTTTGAACAGTCTGCAATATTTTCATGTAACAGAAAATACATGTGTGGACATAATGCATGATGTACTTGAGGGTGTGGCTCCTTTGGAGGTAAAGTTGTTGTTGCGTCACTTCATTCATGACGAAAAGCTTTTCACGTTGGAGCAACTTAATCACAGGATTGCTGGTTTTGACTATGGTTACATGAATGTGAAAAACAAACCAAGTGTCATTATCAATTTGAGATCCTTCTGTCAGACAAACTGCCTCCCAAATGTGGTGTCTCTTGCAAGTTTTACCCTTTTTAGTGGGGGATTTCATTGATTGGAAAGACCAGTTTTGGCATCTGTTCATTTTGTTGAGGGAAATCTGTAGCATTATTTTTGCACCTGTTGTCAGTGTTGGGCTTGCTGTGTTTCTTAAGCAGCTCATCATAGATCACCATACGCTTTACAAGAAGTTGTTTGAACGGAATCTAATTCCTAAGCACCATTTTATGGTACACTATCCAAGAATGCTGTGTATGTTTGGACCTCTTTCTCATTTGTGGTGTATGAGATTTGAGGCAAAGCATAATCCCTTAAAGAGGCAAGCACATGTGGTATGCAATTTCAAAAATATTGCCAAAACACTCGCCTATAAACATCAGGTTCAACAAATGTATAATTTCAAGCTTGGGGACCCGTTTTGTAAAAAATACAATGTCGGCAATGCCTACCCTGTGAACATTGGTTCTTTAAAGAAAGCTGTTCTTATACTTGAGGGACTTAATTAAGTCAGCCATGCACAAAGATTTCACAATTGGTAGCATCATTTATGTTACACATTCACTGACTGTAAATGGCCAGACATACAGGACTGGATCTGTGCTGCCACTAAAAACACAGTATCATGGGGAGCACTTATTTGGTCAGATAATTCATGTTCTACCCCAGGAGGAGAAGTTACTCTCTTATTAGAGTGCTTGAAGTTCAGTGCTTTGATGAGCATTTCTATGCATATGTTGTGCAACAAACTAAAGATTTTGAAATGATGAATTTGGATAATGTTGCAGATGTTCGACCTCTTGATATTATGTCAAATTTTAGCAATGACAAGCTCTATCTCAATCCGAGGTACAAGATTTTGTAGTTGTGGTTCTGATACTGTCATGTTCAGTAATAACATTTAATGAATTTTTGTACTTGTATATGTTGTATTACAAATGCATGTAAAGCCTGTTTTGTTTGAAAAAAAGTCTTTTAAAAAGTTGACAATTTTAAATGAAAGCTTAAATAAAGGCTCATGATTGTATCCTTGCTTTTCATTATTATTGAAAGAAAAATATTCATTACAGTCACCTGGTACTTCCATTACACATTGATGACACACAATGTGCAGAAATAACACTTTTATGTGTTTATCTGGGTTACGCATGATTTACACATAATGTGTAAAAATAACACATTTATATGTTAAGCCATGTAACACAGCTGTTGTGTAGAAATGGTTTACACATTTGCTGTGTTGAAATTAACACAACATAAGTTGTCCCTGAGCACACTCAGTAGATGTGTTGAAATTCAACACATGTTATTTTTAACACATCCCTTCTTAGAGTGTACCGGGCCCCAGGTCCGTATTCTGAATTTCTATCAGTTTTCTCAGTTTTTGTCAAGTCTGGTCCTTAAAACAGAAAGTAATTATTGTAGGTGACTTTAATATTCATGTGGATGTTGAGAATAATAGCCTTAGTACTGCGTTTATCTTATTATTAGATTTGATTGGCTTCTGTCAGAGTGTACAGAAACCCACTCACTGTTTTAACCACACCCTCGACCTGGTTCTGACTTATGGCATCTCAATAGAAGATTTAATAGTCTTTCCACAGAACCCTCTCTTATCGGACCATTATCTAATAACTTTTGAATTCCTACTAACTGAGTGTGCGCCATTAAGCAAGAGTTACTACACTAGATGTCTATCTGATGGTGCTGTAGCTCAGTTTAAAGAAGCGATTCCATCTTTATTCAACTCAATACCATGCTTTGATATAACAGAGGACTCCTGTGATAACTTTAGTCCGACCCAGATTGATCATCTTGTCGATTGTGCTACAAGCTCACTGAGAAGGACACTAGACTCTATTGCTCCTCTAAAAAAGAAGTTGGTAAAACAAAGGAGGTTCGCTCCATGGTATAACCCTCTAACCCGTAAATTAAAGCAGACATCGCAAAAACTTGAAAGGACATGGCGTTCCACTAACTTGGAAGAATCTCGGTTAGTCTGGCGAGACAGTCTTAAGATATATAAGAAGGCCCTCCGTAATGCTAGAGCAGCCTATTACTCATCGTTAATAGAGAAAAATAAGAACAACCCCAGGTTTCTCTTCAGCACTGTAGCCAGGCTGACAGAGTCACAGCTCTGTTGAGCCGTGTATTCCTATAGACCTCAGTAGTAATGACTTCATGAACTTCTTTAATGATAAGATCATAACTATTAGAGAGAGCATTAACAATGTACTGCCCTCGACTAGTACCGATCTTTCCTCAAATAGGGTACCCTTAGAAACAGCTGCAAACCCTGATATATGTTTAGATGGCTTTACTCCCATCGATCTTGATAAATTAACTTCAACAATGTCTACGTCTAAACCTTCTACCTGTCTCTTGGATCCTATACCGACTAGACTGCTTAAAGAAGTGCTACCATTAATTAGCACGTCTCTACTAGATATGATCAACATGTCTTTACTAACAGGCCATGTACCACAGTCCTTCAAAGTAGCTGTAATTAAACCTCTTCTTAAGAAGCCCACTCTCGACCCAGAGGTGTTGGCTAACTATAGACCGATCTCCAACCTTCCATTCCTTTCTAAGATCCTTCAGAAAGCAGTAGCTAATCAGTTGTGTGACTTTCTACATAACAGTTTATTTGAGGATTTTCAGTCAGGATTTAGAAAGCATCATAGCACAGAGACAGCTCTGGTAAAGATTACTAATGACCTTCTAATTGCATCAGACAAAGGACTTGTCTCTGTTTTTGTCTTGTTAGACCTTAGTGCTGCGTTCGATACCATAGACCAGGGGTCTTTAATTAAAATTCCAAAAGGTCCAGATTGAGAAAATCTCCTCGGGCAAAGGTCCGGAACATTACAATAATATCTAACTTGCGCCACTTAGTGCCATATATATATATTCAAGAAGTCTAGTAGTAGTAACAACGTCTCTGTGTAGTCAACAACTGTCAAATCAAATAAAGAAAGTACACATCAATTATATTTTAACAATTATTATTCTCAGTTTTCAAATTGAACTGGATAGATTATAAATAATACATAGAAATGCATAAATAAATGTTCTTCTCTCATTTCAAGTAAAATAATGGCTCCATCTAAAAGTAAAATACACAAAAAAGAACTTTTGAAAAACTTGCATCTTAAAAGAAAGCTTGATTTTAGAAAGATGAGCCTTGTGGCTGAGGCTGCTGACAGGTATTTGCTTGATTTTTTCACATAACTATTCTTTTTGTTTCCCCTCAAGTAAAGTTCCAGCTACTGCACTCATGCCCTCCTTGACAACCTCTCCATCAGTGAATGGCTTTTTATGTTGACCCAAAATCCAAGCAAATTTCAGGGAACATTCGAAAGCACGTTGTTGGGCAGTGAATGAATTTGTTAATATTCTGGTGGAACGTTCATATTGGGCTCTTAAATCGTTTATTTTCTGTGCCCTCAGTTCGGATTGGAGTGGGTATGTTTGGTCTCGTTTCACATTGGCGCTTTGAATAATGGCCACGGTATCTGAGCATATGAGACAGAGTGGTTTAGTAGCGCCAGCAGGAAGAATGAACAAATACGAGTCTGTCCATTCTTTGTTAAAGCTCTGTTTTCGAGGTCCACCTTTCTCTTTTTAGAGCACGCCATGTTAACTTGCTTCTCCGACTTACTCACTGCTTCTCTCTCACTGCTCTCGCTCAGTCTCCCGCCTGTCTGCGTGATCTCTCTCGACTCACGATGCATTTTGGAATAAATATTCGATTGGCTGAGTAGCGTCACGTGAGATTATTTACAATGTATGTAATTGGTCAGTGTGTTTCCTGAACTGCTGAATGAGTGCCGTAAAGGCCAGAAAAGCTGCGCAGGTTAAAACGGAAGCGCTCCGCCAAAATGTATAATTCTCAATTATACGTCCGGGTCCGGATAGGACAGCGTCTGGGTCCGGATCCGGACCCCTGCCATAGACCATTGCATCCTGTTGCAGAGACTTGAACATTATATTGGCATCAAAGGAACCGCACTGAATTGGTTTGGATCCTATTCATCGGATCAATCTCAGTTTGTATATGTAAACGATGAAGCCTCGATGAGGACCAACGTTAGTTATGGAGTTCCACAAGGTTCTGTGCTTGGACCAATTGTGTTCACCTTATATATGCTTCCTTTAGGTAATATTATCAGAAAACACTCTATAAACTTTCATTGTTATGCAGATGATACTCAATTATATATCTCTATCAAACCAGATGAAACAAACCAGCTCGCTAAACTGCAAGCATGTCTTAAGGACATAAAAACCTGGATGACCTGCAACTTCCTGATGTTGAACTCAGACAAAACTGAAGTTATTCTACTAGGCCCAGAACACCTCTGACATCAGTTATCTAATGATATAGTTTCTCTAGATGGCATTGCGTTGGCATCCAGCTGCACCGGAAAGAATCTTGGGAGTCATTTTTGATCAGGATTTGTCTTTTAATTCTCAGATAAAACAAATTTCTAGGATTGCCTTTTTTTACCTACGTAATATTTCAAAAATCAGACACATCCTGTCTCAAAGCGATGCAGAGAAATTAGTTCATGCATTTGTTACCTCTAGACTAGATTACTGCAATTCCTTATTTTCAGGCTGCTCTAATAAATCTCTCCAGCTGATTCAGAATGCTGCAGCTCGTGAACTAACAAAAACTAAGAAAAGAGATCATATTAGTCCTGTATTAGCTTCTCTGCACTGGCTCCCTGTAAAATCTAGAATAGAATTTAAAATCCTTTTACTTACCTACAAAGCCCGAATTGGTCAGGCACCATCATCTCTTAAAGAGCTTATAGTACCATATTATCCTACTAGAGAGCTGCGCTCCACTAATTCAGGGTTACTTGTAGTTCCTAGAGTCTTAAAAAGTAGGATGGGAGCCAGAGCCTTAAGTTACCAAGCTCCTCTTTTGTGGAACAAGCTTCCCGTTTCAGTCCGGGGGGCAGACACACTCACCACATTTAAGAGTAAGCTTAAGACTTTCCTTTTTGATAGTGCTTATAGTTAGGGCTGGCTCAGGTTTGCCTTGGACCAGCCCTTAGACAAGCTGGTATAGGCTTAGACTACAGGGGGACTTCCTAGGATACACTGAGCTCCTCTCTCCTCTTCTTCATCTCTGTCTGTATGAATTGATGTCCCATTAATGCTCACTACTAACTTTACTTCTTCCCCGGAGTCTTTGTGCTTTCTCTCCTCACAGGTTTCCATGTATCGTGGTTTCATCTGGACCCTGGTCCTTCCTCCCGCCATAACCCTGCTGACTCCCACTAATAAATAACACTCTTATTATTACTTACATTACTATTTCATATTACCGGTACCATTAATGCACATTATTGACCAGCTTCTTCACCAGAGTATCTGTGCTTTATCGCCTCGCAGGTACCTCTGGATCCGGGTTGTACCTGGACCTGGTCTTTCCTCCTGCCGTGGTTCTGTCATACATTGAATGTGTTGAAATTACATTGAATGTGTTGTAATTCTGTTATGCTGTTCAACACTTGACATCTATTGCACTTCTGTCCATCCTGGGAGAGGGATCCCTCCTCTGTTGCTCTCCCACAGGTCTCTTCCTCTTTTCTCCCCGTTAAAGGTTTTTTTTGGGGGAGTTTTTCCTGTTCTGATGTGAGGGTTCCGGGACAAGATGATGTCATGTGTACATACTGTAAAGCCCTCTGAGGCAAATTTGTGATTTTGGGCTATACAAAAATGTATTTAATTGAATGAGAATTTCGGTGGTGGCAGAGGACAGGGAGGGCCGGAGGCGTGCAATGTTCCTGAGGTGAAAGAAGGCAGTTTTGGTGATGTGGTTGGCGTGGGGTAGGAAAGAGAGGGTGGGGTCGAGGATGATACCGAGGTTGCGGACCTGGGTGGAGGGGGTGACGATGGAGCCATCAATGTTGAGAGAGAAGGTCTGGGCTGAGCGGGTGAGGGAGTTAGGGCCGATGATGAGTATTTCAGATTTATTGCAGTTGAGTTTGAGAAAGTTCTGTTGCATCCATGATTTTATATCAGTGAGACAGGCGGTGAGAGTGGAGTGGGTGACTGAGGT
Source organism: Leptoclinus maculatus (assembly GCA_032191485.1). Classification (NCBI taxonomy): domain Eukaryota; kingdom Metazoa; phylum Chordata; class Actinopteri; order Perciformes; family Stichaeidae; genus Leptoclinus; species Leptoclinus maculatus. Next base: position 624,209 of record JAVDOI010000004.1, read on the forward strand.
GATGGCCTTGGAGGAGAAGTAGAGTTGGGTGTCAGTGTAGCAGTGGAAATCGAGACCATGACGACGGATGATTTGTCCAAGGTGAAGGATGTAAATGATGAAGAGGGGACCAAGCACGGAACCTTGGGGGACACCGTGGGTGACTGGGGAGGTGGAGGATTTACAGTTGTTTATTGCAATGAATTGATGTCGGTCTGAGAGATATGAGGTGAACCAGGAGAGGGCAGTGCCAGTTATGCCAAGGGAGTACTGGAGACGTGAGAGGAGGATGGAGTGGTTGATAGTGTTGAAGGCGGCGCTGAGGTCAAGGAGCATGAGGATAGTGAGGAAGCCAGAGTCAGCAGAGAGAAGTATATAATTTGTGATTTTCAGTAGGGTGGTTTCTGTGCTGTGTTTTGAACGGAAGCCGGATTGGAAGGGTTCGTAGAGATTATGGAGATTGAGGTGGGACTTGAGTTGTGATGCAGCAGCTCTCTCAAGGACTTTAGACAGGTAGGGGAGGTTGGAGATGGGCCGGTAGTTGTTAGGGGTTTGTCGGGGTCAAGACCAGGTTTTTTCAGCACGGGGGTGACATCAGCGATCTTGAGTGTGGGGGGTATGAGACCAGAGGACAGTGAGGAGTTGGTGATGTTGGTGATGTGAGGGGAGGGAGGCCTTGACTAAGGAAGAGGGGAGGGGGTCAAGGGCACAGGTGGAGGTCTTCATGCTAGAGAATATGGAGAGGTCCATTTCAGTGATTGAACTGAAGGATGAGAGTGAGTGGCTTGGAAGTAGGGGAGGGTCATGTTGAGGGCTGGGGGGGGTGGAGGGTGAGGGGGCAGCCAGCTGGTTGTGTATTGCGATGATTCTGTCGTTGAAGAAAGATAGAAATGAGTTGCATTTGCTGGTGGTAAAGTAGGTGGAGATGGTGTCCATGGGCTTGAGGAGCGAGCGGTGTTGAGGGCATCTTTGTATTGTTGTTGGTGGAGTTTGAAGGCATCAAGCTGAACAGTAAGTCCAGTTTTGTTGGCAAGACGTTCCAGTTGACGGCCCTGCACTTTGAGGTGGCGAAGTTGGTCATTGTACCAGGGGGGAATGGGTGAAGGAGACGAGTTTGGATTTTTTGGGGGCGATGACGTCAAGACAGGAGGAGAGTGCATCATTATAGTAACTGACCAGGGCAGTGGGGGAGGCAGTCGAAATAGGGGCAGAGAAGATGGCAGCCAAGGTGGAGGAGAGCGAGGGAATGTTGATGGACTTGATGTTCCGGAATGTTATGGTGCGATTCTGCTTAACATGGGGGGTGGGGATGTCTATGTCCAAGGTGATAGCCAGGTGGTCAGAGATGGTGAGGTCGATGCTGGTTAGATTGCTGATGATAATGCCGGAGGTGCAGACCAGGTCAAGTGTGTGTCCTTTTTTATGGGTGGAAAAGTCGACATGTTGGGTGATGTTGAAGTAGTTAAAGATGTCCAGGAGTTCTGTAGAGGTTATGGAGTCAGATGAGTCGACGTGTATGTTAAAGTCACCGAGTAGCAGAATGGATGGAGAGATGGTGCAGAGTTGTGTAAGAAATTCAGACAGATCAGAGGGGAAAGCAGGGTTAGGTTTTGGGGGGCGGTAAATGACTGCAGTAACCAGGGGTTTGGGACCAGACAGTTTAAAGACAAGGTGTTCAAATGAGGAGGGAGCCGGGATGGTTATTGCACTTGTATTGATGTCTTTGCGAAAAATTGTGGCTATTCCACCACCACGCCCGTGGTGGCGTGGCTTGTCCATGTATGAATATCCAGGGGGTGTTGTTTGGTTTAGTGAAAAGTAGTCCTGTTGGTTTTGCCATGTTTCGGTTAAACAGAGAAAGTCCAGATTATTGTCAGTTATGAATTCATTGAGTAAGAGGCCCTTGTTGTTTCAATTTTGAGATGTGGATGAATTTGGGCAGGCTGGGGTGCTTTGGTAAGGGGGCGGAGGCAGGCAACTCGCTTGTGTAGATTGTTGTGGTGATGACGTGCAGGAGTTGCGGCAGTGCGCTCGGCTGACCAGAGGGAGGGGATGGAAAGAGTGGAGCGATCAGGCCAGGAGTAAACTAACTTTCTGCGGGAGACTCTGTGGATGTAACGGGGCCGACGGAGGAGTCCAAGATGAACGGAGGAGCAGAGAAGTTGTTGAGTTTGAGGAGTTGCGAGGTGGAGTATTGCAGAACAATGCCAGCCTGAGGTCTTATGTCGGTAGCCTCGGACTTGATGACCGGAGTTGGAGAAGTGACAGGCACGCCAGGATAATCCACAGCAGGCAGGTGATCGGAGCTGAGTGAGAAAGTGGTGATGGATGAGGCGAGGAAACGGAGGAGGCAGTTCAGTCAGCTGCCAACGTTAGCTACACGCTGACTGGAGGGGGGCGGCTAGCTAACAGCTAGCTGAAGAAGCAGCAGTCAGACTGACCGCACCAGGACAGTGTCCAGGGTGTGCACATTACTTTTTTTAAACAGTCCCACAATGCAAAGCATTGTATTTTATGAATGCCAGAATCACTGTTGTGGGACTCTACAGCTGTCAGTGGAGATGCAAAATGATGACTATTAGTAGGTGTCTGGAATCCCATTCCTCTGCTCACTGTAGAGTAACTATTGCACCAAAGGGATTATCATGTGGACACCATGAAAAGGTGTATCAAAGTTCATAGCTATCAATACAATAAAAGAGACAGGCGCTAAAACAGAGCGTCTTAGACAGAGGGATAATACAGGTAAATTCAGACAGATAATATGAGAAAAATTAAGATTTTTTTAACATTAAGCATTTGAACATGTTCAAAATACGTATGAACTTGAAAAATTGTATTGCATTACTTAAGTGTACTGTTCTTAATTACTCTCTGTGAGAGACCAGGGTACGTGTTCTGCTCAGACCTAATGTCGACTCTGTTTCCGGTATTGGGCTTTGCAGTCAGCTGAACTCTTCATCATACTCTTCCTCCAAGGAACAGACCAGCATGTTGTATTTGGACAGGTTTAATATGAAGAAGTGTGAAACTACAAAACAGGCAAAAAATATACAAGCACATATTAGTTTTCATCAAACTTAAATGCTGTATAGTGATACAAAATAATGGAAACATACATTGCTGTGCCATCTTCAATCAGTTACATGTTGCACATGTCATCAAACTCTTTCTACTTCCAACAAACTAACAAAATAAACCCTCAGAAATACCTAAAGCTATGAAAGTAAATAATACTCACTGGCATTGCCACTGAGAGGGCCAGAAAATGCAGGATGGATAAAGATAATGGCACACAGTCACTCTAGTACAGGGGTCTTCAATTAAATTTCCAAAAGGTCCAGATTGAGAAAATCTCCTCGGGCAAAGGTCCGAAACATTACAATAATATCTAACTCACGCTATTTAGTGCCATATATATATATATATATATATATATATATATATATATTCAAGAAGCCTAGTAGTAGTAACAACGTCTCTGTGTAGTCAACAACTGTCAAATCAAATAAAGAAAGTACACATCAATTATATTTTAACAAGTATTATTGTTGGTTTTCAAATGTAACTGAATGGATTATAAATAATACATAGAAATACATCAATAAATGTTCTTCTCATTTCAAGTAAAATAAGAGCTGGATTAAAGAATAACTGACATAACAGAAAGCTTTTCAAAAATGTGCATCTTAAAATGAAGGAATTAATTTTAGAAAAATGAATTTCACTAATTTGTCCTGCAGCTTTAAATTCAGTTAATTCAGGTGTGAAGTGATGTCAATCAAAAAAGCCACAATATTATATTTTTGTCATCTAAAAAGATAAATCCGTGTGCATGGACTTTATCTGTGGTTATTAAACGACTTGTTTCAGCTCTATTCTCTCTGTTCACATCATTGTTGAACAGTGAATTCATGTGTTATGATTCTGATCATATTGGACTCTGAGGTTTATTTTCTGTGTCTTCATTTCAGACTCAAAGAGTTGTGCTTTGCCTCGTAGTCCGCTTCATTTGCCGCTTTTATCCACAGTTACGGTTTCTGAACATATGAGACATGCTGGTTTAAACTGTGGGAAGAATTAACATATAAGATTCTGTTCATTCTTGCTTATGAATTCTATTCTCTCTGAACACGTTTCTCTTTTTGGAGAACGTCATGTGAGATAACTTCTCTGAGTAGCGCAATATTCCTGCTCTTCTTTCTATTTCCTCGTCTCTCCCCCGTGTGTCATGGTGTATGTAAATCTCACTAGAATCAGGAAACTTGAATGCCCATATTTGATTGGCTGAGCTGCATCACGTGATGTGATTCACAACGCATTGATTCGATTGGTTTCTGTCAGAGTGTACAGAAACCCACTCACTGTTTTAACCACACCCTTGACCTGGTTCTGACTTATGGCATCTTAATAGAAGATTTGGTGGTCTTTCCGCAGAACCCTCTCTTGTCGGACCATTGTCTAGTGGCTTTTGAGTTCCTACTAACTGAGTGTGCGCCATTAAGCAAGAGCTATTACACTAGATGTCTATCTGATGGTGCCGTAGCTCAGTTTAAAGAAGCGATTCCATCTTTATTCAACTCAATACCATGCTTTGATGTAACAGAGGACTCCTGTGATAACTTTAGTCCGACCCAGATTGATCATCTTGTCGATAGTGCTACTAGCTCACTGAGAAGGACACTAGACTCTATTGCTCCTCTAAAAAAGAAGTTAGTAAAACAAAGGAGGTTCGCCCCATGGTATAACCCTCAAACCCGTAAATTAAAGCAGACATTGCGAAAACTTGAAAGGACATGGCGTTCCACTAACTTGGAAGAATCTCGGTTAGTCTGGCGAGACAGTCTTAAGATATATAAGAAGGTCCTCCGTAATGCCAGAGCAGCCTATTACTCATCGTTAATAGAGAAAAATAAGAACAACCCCAGGTTTCTCTTCAGCACTGTAGCCAGGCTGACAGAGAGTCACAGCTCTGTTGAGCCGTGTATTCCTATAGACCTCAGTAGTAATGACTTCATGAACTTCTTTAATGATAAGATCATAACTATTAGAGAGAGCATTAACAATGTACTGCCCTCGACTAGTACCGATCTTTCCTCAAATAGGGTACCCTTAGAAACAGCTGCAAACCATGATATATGTTTAGATGGCTTTACTCCCATCGATCTTGATAAATTAACTTCAACAATCTCTAAGTCTAAACCTTCTACCTGTCTCTTGGATCCTATACCGACTAGACTGCTTAAAGAAGTGCTACCAATAATTAGCACGTCTCTACTAGATATGATCAACCTGTCTCTACTAACAGGCCATGTACCACAGTCCTTCAAAGTAGCTGTAATTAAACCTCTTCTTAAGAAGCCCACTCTCGACCCAGAGGTGTTGGCTAACTATAAACCGATCTCCAACCTTCCATTCCTCTCTAAGATCCTTGAGAAAGCAGTAGCTAATCAGTTGTGTGACTTTCTACATAACAATAGTTTATTTGAGGATTTTCAGTCAGGATTTAGAAAGCATCACAGCACTGAGACAGCTCTGGTAAAAATTACTAATGACCTTCTAATTGCATCAGACAAAGGACTTGTCTCTGTTCTTGTCTTGTTAGACCTTAGTGCTGCGTTCGACACCATAGACCATTATATCCTGTTACAGAGACTAGAACATTATATTGGTATCAAAGGAACCGCACTGAACTGGTTTGGATCCTATTTATCGGATCGATCTCAGTTTGTATATGTAAACGATGAAGCCTCGATGAGGACCAACGTTAGTTATGGAGTTCCACAAGGTTCTGTGCTTGGACCAATTTTGTTCACCTTATATATGCTTCCTTTAGGTAATATTATCAGAGAACACTCCATAAAGTTTCATTGTTATGCAGATGATACTCAATTGTATATATCGATTAAACCTGATGAAACCAACCAGCTCACTAAACTGCAAGCATGTCTAAAGGACATAAAAACCTGGATGACCTGCAACTTCCTGATGTTAAACGCAGACAAAACTGAAGTTATTCTACTAGGCCCAGAACACCTTCGAAATCAGTTATCTAATGACATAGTTTCTCTAGATGGCATTGCGCTGACATCCAGCTGCACCGTAAAGAATCTTGGAGTCATTTTTGATCAGGATTTGTCTTTTAATTCTCAGATAAAACAAATTTCTAGGACTGCCTTTTTTCACCTACGTAATATTTCAAAAATCAGACACATCTTGTCTCATAGCGATGCAGAGAAATTAGTTCATGCATTTGTTACCTCTAGACTAGATTACTGCAATTCCTTATTTTCAGGCTGCTCTAATAAATCTCTTAAATCTCTCCAGCTGATTCAGAATGCTGCAGCTCGTGTACTAACAAGAACTAAGAAAAGAGATCATATTAGTCCTGTATTAGCTTCTCTGCACTGGCTCCCCGTAAAATCTAGAATAGAATTTAAAATTCTTTTACTCACCTACAAAGCCCGAACTGGTCGGGCACCATCATATCTTAAAGAGCTTATAGTACCATATTATCCTACTAGAGAGCTGCGCTCCACTAATTCAGGGTTACTTGTAGTTCCTAGAGTCTTAAAGAATAGGATGGGAGCCAGAGCCTTCAGTTACCAAGCTCCTCTTTTGTGGAACAAGCTTCCCGTTTCAGTCCGGGGGGCAGACACACTCACCACATTTAAGAGTAAACTTAAGACTTTCCTTTTTGATAGTGCTTATAGTTAGGGCTGGCTCAGGTTTGCCTTGGACCACCCCTTAGACAAACTGGTATAGGCTTAGATTACAGGGGGACTTCCTAGGATACACTGAGCTCCTCTCTCCTCTTCTTCATCTCTGTCTGTATGAATTGATGTCCCATTAATGCTCACTACTAACTCTACTTCTTCCCCGGAGTCTTTGTGCTTTCTCGCCTCACAGGTTCCCATGGATCGTGGTTTCATCTGGACTCTGGTCCTTCCACCCGCCATGGCCCTGCAGATACCTACTACCTATTTTATTATTAACATTATCAACCATATTACCGTTACCACTAAATGCACATTACTGACTTTGTTTCTTCCCCGGAGTCCCTGTGCTTTCTCTCCTCACAGGTTTCCATGTATCGTGGTTTCGTCTGGACCCTGGTCCTTCCACCCGCTTTAACCCTGCTGACTCCCACTAATAAATAACACTCTTATTATTACTTACATTACTATTTCATATTACCGGTCCCATTAATGCACATTATTGACCAGCTTTTTCACCAGAGTATCTGTGCTTTATCGCCTCGCAGGTACCTCTGGATCCGGGTTGTACCTGGACCTGGTCTTTCCTCCTGCCGTGGTTCTGTCACACATTGAATGTGTTGAAATTACATTGCATGTGTTGTAATTTTGTTATGCTGTTCAACACTTGACATCTATTGCACTTCTGTCCATCCTGGGAGAGGGATCCCTCCTCTGTTGCTCTCCCTAAGGTCTCTTCCTCTTTTCTCCCCGTTAAAGGGGTTTTTTGGGGGAGTTTTTCCTGTTCCGATGTGAGGGTTCCGGGACAAGAGGATGTCATGTGTACATATTGTAAAGCCCTCTGAGGCAAATTTGTAATTTGTGATTTTGGGCTATACAAAATAAATTTGAATTGAAATTTGAATTGAATTGGTCGGTGTGTTTCCTGCACCGCTGAACAAGTGCTGTAACGGCTGAATAAACAGCGCCGGTTAAAGTATAAACTCACTGCCTGATATGAATAATTCTGAATTATCTATCGGTTATAGGTCCTGGGTCCGGATGCAACTGTGTCTGGGTCCGGATCTGGACCGCGGTCCGCCTATTGGCGACCCCTGCTCTAGTACAACAGAGCCATCTTGTCACAAAACCAGGATAAGGAATAAAACGCTACTTCCTGTCACATGTGCCACACATACAGCAGGTGAACACTGCATCATCTACACTTAACACTAGGTGGTAGTATTTGCAGTGTAGGCGAAAACTGGCGAGAAAACGTAACACCATAACTTAACACTAGGTGGTAGTAATTGATTCAAATAAAATACAAGTCATTACAGTACGCATAAAGCTGGGAGAGCAAGTAAAGTGAGAAAAATAGGGATTTTATTCACCCAAAGTTACAGTAATTAGGATGGGTAACAAAATCAAGCCAAAGTGACAAATCACAATAACTATATAAACTTAACATAATTGCACTAAAGTCTAAGTACAACATAAGTACACAGAACTTAGTTTAAAACAACATAGTGAGTTCTCTTCTTAACAAGGGACACTGCCTCCCCATCTCCTAACTGCATGGTATACTATGCTGGCCAGTCCATAGTTGATTGCAGAGGGTTGAAGACATTCCTGCTCAGTGGTGCAGATGTAAAGGCTCCTGACAACACCCCTCTTGCTGTTGTAGAATGGCACAGTCCAATTGTCCAGGCTAATCTACTTAGGCAGGTGTGATGCAGCTGCTCAGTCTTTTGCTAGAAGGATGGTCGGCTACAGGACACTGACAGGAAAGTTCAAACTTTTATCAACCGTAACCTAATATTACTTGATAGCGTGCACTCAATCTAGAAATATAAAGTCTGTGTCTTTATGTCTCGCATCATAATTTAAAGAACAGTGGAACAGCACCTTCACTATGCCTGGTTGATGGTTTGGCTAGTTGCAGCCGCCACACTCTCCATCTATGTTTGAACAGAAAGACGGTTAACAAAACTAATGGATCAAAATAAAACCTATTGTCAGACTCAGAGGTGCAAACAGGTGCTTCAGGGCAGGGCTGAGCTGTGAGTGGAGCTGGGCCTGGATAAAGGTGGAGGTCTAAACAGACGTGAGTACAGCTTCCTGCTGTCACAGTGTTTTAAATACATTGATAAGGCAGGTATGCTGAATGCAGCCTCTGCTCCAAGGAGATAAAGTACAGCAACAAGGGCTCACGTGCCCTCTCATCACACTACCTGACACTGTTCACTGTAATGACCACAGCCAGAGTAGATTATCATTTTAATTTAAATAATAGAACTGGATTGAATGCATATTAATTGCAAATAGAAGATAGGCCACTATTCTAACAGCTGTACAGTAACAGTAGAAGTTAATATGAAGCCATACAGTAACAGTAGAAGTTAATATGAAGACGTACAGTAACAGTAGAAGTTAATATGAAGACATACAGTAACAGTAGAAGTTAATATGAAGCCATACAGTAACAGTAGAAGTTAATATGAAGACATACAGTAACAGTAGAAGTTAATATGAAGACATACAGTAACAGTAGAAGTTAATATGAAGCCATACAGTAACAGTAGAAGTTAATATGAAGACATACAGTAACAGTAGAAGTTAATATGAAGACATACAGTAACAGTAGAAGTTAATATGAAGACATACAGTAACAGTAGAAGTTAATATGAAGATGTACAGTAACAGTAGAAGTTAATATGAAGACATACAGTAACAGTAGAAGTTAATATGAAGACATACAGTAACAGTAGAAGTTAATATGAAGATGTACAGTAACAGTAGAAGTTAATATGAAGACATACAGTAACAGTAGAAGTTAATATGAAGATGTACAGTAACAGTAGAAGTTAATATGAAGACATACAGTAACAGGGTTCAATGAAAACTAATCACTTTATTTGCAGGCGATGGTTCTCGCTACTCTTGCTATCTTTGTTTTCATTTGACTAAAACTTTTGAAAATGAGACCTCGTTCTAAATGGATTTTGTCTAAATAAAGGTTGTGTGAGGAATTAGAGTTAGATGTGTTTTTTATTAGGATTTATAGCGCCCCTAGTGGTGAATAGGAAGCATGTGGAATGCCACATTATGCTTGTAAAAACTGTCAAAGTATGTGAAATGTCACCAGAATACTTATCAAGTGTATAATATGTTTACAGTACGTTTACTATAGAAGTGTTGGACCATAAGAGACAATTATTGAATGTATTAAACTGTAAAGAATAGTCAATAGGGACAGACAGGGATTTTAAGACAGGCATTACAGGGAACACCAGGACCAGAGCAGGAAGTGAGAGCTGGGCCTAACAGAGGGATGCACGCGCAGAAGGAGCAACAGACCAAAGCAATAGGTCACAACGAAGGAGGAGTCAGCTGACTGAGGCCAGGAGGAGTCAGCTGGACTTAAGCCAATTGTATTTGAGACAGATATTTTACGGGCTATGAAAGGAGATTCAAAGGAATCGTTTGTTCACTTCATCACATTCCATCCTGCAGGTAACAAGCTTCCTGATTGGAGCGTGTGTGAACTCTTTTCCTTGGATCATATTTCTATTGATAGTGTACATAGTGTGATTCACTTTGCAATTGTTTTAACTGCTGTAAAATTAAATACCATTGATCATAATTTGAACCGGCTGAGTGTTTGTCACGGCCGGGAGACGTATGGCTCTCGCACAGTTCCGAGGGGTACCAGAACCTTAACAGTTGTTGATAATGATAATATTGATTTTAAAAAAAAACTAACTAGCCAGCTGTTCAACTCGAGCTGAAATAGTGATAAATAACTTTAGCTTAAAGTAAATATGGTCTTATCACTTAGTTATTCTCAGAGTACACCAGAATGCTACATTTTAAAGATCATATTTAAAATGAAAATTCATGCCACCAGCACCCCTCCCCCCCCCCCCCCCTCGACAGGGTTTCGGGCTTGTCACCTTTTTCACCCCTTATGAGTTTGCATCCCTGCAGACTTGTCCATGCTCTCACAATCCGCAGATATTTGCAAATAATGACAAGCTCTTCTCTCAGTCAATCTCAGCCAAGAGTTGAGAGGATTACAAAAATACCCAGTGTGAACACAACAGGCCAATCTGTGTCCATAGATGATGAAATATCAGCAAGGCCACCCTCAGTCCTGGAATAACAATCATTGCAACAGCAAGCAGGGAGAGAAAAAAAAAAGATGCCTCAATGCATCTGCATGATGAAAGAGGCGGAGAGAATGGGAAGACATGCCATTATCGCTGGGAGACATGTCATTTCTCTATGTTGAAGGTCACACCAGAACTTCTAGACACTGAAGAATAAAAGCACATGAAAGCACTTGGACAAAATGCCCTCCTGCCGTTGCCTAAGGTGTAAAACGGTGCCAGTTAATAAAAGTAGAATGTTTAAAGGCGTGAGACACAATAACACCACAACAAAGCGAATCACCTCTGCCAGAAGTGTGATGAGGTGAAGAAGTGGCAAACCAAAATAGAAAATGAGACAATATAGAAACAAATATTCAGGTATTTAGAAATATGCACATTATTGTTTGAGAGATGAAAGAGAGACATTTTATTTTGTATAGCCCCAAAACACAAATCTGCCTCAGAGGGCTTTACAGTCTGTACACATGCGACATCCTATGTCCCGGGACCCTCACAGGAAAAAGTCCCCCAAAAAAGCCAGCAAACATTTGTTGTAATATTTCAGACATCCCCAGTGGATGTATCCCACTGATGTTAAAGTTCCCCTGGCTTCCTCAGGTCAAACTTCCAATGTGTTTGCTTCATGGCTAAATACCTGCAATCTATTGACCACAGCCGTACTTGATGTTTAGTGGTAATCACCAACATGTCAGCATCGTCATTGTCAGCATGTTAAGCAGTGGTGGGCCGTCAGGGCCTGCAAGGCCTTCTCTGCTGGCCTAAACAGAATCACAAAGTTATAGCTATTTTATAATTTAATAATTTTTCATAAATACACTACATGTATTATAATTTATAAAAATATTTTCCCCATTATCTTATTTTCTCATTGCACAGCTACTGTCTTCCTCAGTTGCTCTGCTTCCAGTGCAGCTTGTTTTAAGTAGAGCTTTTATCCAATCAGATGTCACCTCTGTGTCTCTAGGTAAGAAGAGAGGCCCGAGGCCTGCAGACTCACAAGTGAATCCATGTGCAGTTTAAGTGAATGGGGACGATATTGTTGATTGTCATAGTGTTCAACCAATCAGATCTTTAGTTTGACATGTTGGGCGTATTCTTTGACGTGCCAGAGCCTTCTAGCTGGCCTACAACTACGTCAGCATTAACTCGCAGCTCAGTTTTCAGGAGCAGCCTCGCTGCAGTGAGGTGCAGAGTGTGCTGTGATTGGTCAGTGGGCGAGCACGTGACTATTGTGAACCGAAACTTAACTCGCCAGCAGAGCTTAGTTGGAGGAGTAAGAGTTCAAATTGAAAGATATGGAAGAAATTATAACATTTGTAGGGTTTTGCTTGGTGTAGTTTATTTATTTTTTATCTAGCTTTGTTTTTTGAACACTCAATGGCTGAATAAGGAGGAGAAACGGATTTAGTGGCGGAGTTACTGACAACACCTTTCTCAAGAAAGAAGGACATTTCAGGAAAAGCTGGACATCGTAAGAAATGCTCAGTCAACCCCACAGCTGGCAGCCCTGACTCAGCCAGGAAAAGGATTTGTATGAACGGTATTTCTGGCTGACAGTGTCGGAGAAGCGTTGCACATTTTATGGCTGGGAATGTGTTTCATTTTAACTGAGCTCTTGGTGTTTGGAGCTACGCTACGCTAACCTGAGGACACAAGCTACGGTGCTTTTGAAAACTTTTGGAGACTCGAGTGGATCTACAACTCAACGAACACGTTCGCAGGGAAACAGCTCCACAACCGCGGCCCGGCGTGCGGTCTGCGGCGACCAGCAGGCGCACCGGCGGAGGAGGGAACCCGGCCCCGCTGCGAACCGGCTCGTGCTCTTGTGTGGTGGAATGCGTGGATCTGCTGCAGGTCTGCTGGATTGATTTGTCATGTTTTGTTGTCATGTAAATAAATGCGACTGGTTCTTGTGAGTTTGTCATTGTGTTAATTACATTGATTTGGACTATATGCATTGTCCGTTAATTACGAAGCATCCCGTCATGCGCGGGGTTATTGTCCGGACAATTGAATCCGTTCGGGCTGTTGTTTCCCCGCTAAGCTAGTTTAGCCTTTCTGAAGACACGTGCGGTGCCGCAGCCACAGCTGTTTTTTGTTATTGTTCCGGGTTCAGAGGTCACAGCCCGTTGTCTCCTACGTGAGCGCAGTCCACCGAAAACATTATATTTCCCACAATATAAGCTTCTGCATTTTCCAAATGCACTAGTATTATTCAAACGTATTGTTCGGTTCGTAAGCCTCGTACCGAACGGTTTAATACGACTACGTGTATTATTACACCCCTAGAAACAAATAACCATAGCTGTGGCGTCATAATGAGGTTATTAGGAGATGGCTCAAGTGTAGTAGGACAGCACAGAAGGCCCAGGTATAAAATGCACGGCCCGCCACTGATGTTAAGTTACATCATCAATGCAACTGAATCTCAAGAATACTATGGTGCGTTATTCCTAGACTTATCTGAAGCTTATTTTTACCATTGCCGTTTGTATGAGAAAGTTGGTTTGTCCTCTTTATGCAACCGTAGAATGGATCACTGGGGAAGTATTCTGTAGAAGGCCATGTTACACAAACTCCTTATCTATGTTGACTAGTAAAACTGTCAGTAGCTCCAACCGTCTGTGGTGCTAACAAATTATGTTCGGAATTCCTAGAACCAGGACCATTTTTGGTGAAAGTGCTTTTAAAGTTTTTGCACCCTCATGTTGGTGTCAGCTACAGACACACTAGATTATTTTATAAGCATGCAAGATAAAACAGAATTAAGGACTATTTGAACACTGACTGTTCTTGTCCTGTTACTGAATGATACTGCTAACTTGATGTAATTTGCAATTTGTTTTAAGTCTGTTACTTGTCTCTTTTATGTGAAATTATGACGATTATTATTTTATTTTGTTTTGATTTAAGTCCTCTTGGTTAATCAATAGGACTAACCTGGATACAAAAATTACAAAAAAATGTTGATGCTGGTATTGCAGCTGATAGCTTCACAGCCTCACAGAGCCAATGGCAGGGCTGTAGACTCTTAGTGTTGTATCAGAATTTAAATTCCAAAAAAAGAGATTGGTGTATTAAATGAACAACAATAATAAAAATAAATGTCCGTTTTTACGATCCACCTCGGCAAGGGGCTAATTCTTAACAGCTTAATGAATCACTTTTAGTTCTGTTTTGGCCTCTACCATGAAAAAAAACACATTTGTTTTCAACTTTCTTCACCAGATATCCACTAACTTTGTCTGTCTGTTGTTTGGTGCTGTGACGTTGGTTTTTCAGAGCTACGGGGTTGATAACAGTGATGAGAACAACGCAGACAGAAAATGCAATACAATGCAAAAAGCTCCTTAGAGACACAATCCTGGGTAACAATTATACAGTTCTACATATCTGCATATATATGTGGCTTACCACATAATGATAGAAGCAAAGAGTGAAATGAACAGCTCTAAATCACTGTAAAAAAAGCACAGAGCAAAAGCAAGAGCCCTATAGCATGGAAATAATACATGTAGACAAATGTGCAGGCAGTCCAGATGTTGTACAGTATGGTGATACAGTACTTGGCTCTGGTTTAGATCTCAACACTAGATAGCATCTACATAATGTTTACAGTAAACAAAGATGCATAGATCTCTACTCCCATATATGAAAATGATAGTGTACCCGCAGGTAAGCAAACAAAACAGTCAAGCAAAAAAAGGTGGAGGCGGGCACCCTAATGCGTGCATGTGCCTACATCAGCTTCGTTTAAGGTATATTATAGTTATATAAAAATAGATCTATATTAGTTATGGATCCACCAATCCAAAGCCTTACTCTTTAAAGGAGCAAGTTATTAATTTTTTGGGTCTGCAGGGCAGTTTTGGGCGGAGCGTCACTCCGGACTAATTTCCCATGTGGTTGAGACTCGTTCCAGCAGAAAACACATGCCTTCTGGATAGTGCTGGGGCGGTATACCGGTTTTAATTTCCCGTATGATATTCATTTTTCACACACCATCATACCGGTGCATAGCCGGAACAACTGCTGTCACTCTTCAACAGGCAGCTAAATATATTGTTCACCGCTGAGGGCGCTGCGGTCGGAGCTAGTTGTCTAGCTAGCTAAGTGTATTGAGAGGGACCTCTAGTCATGGTTATAACTTTATAACACAACAATTAATAACCCACAACTAACGCTCTTTAACAGGGCAAAACACCACGACACAACAGTTTATGACACATAAACAATTTGTAACACTAATAATTGTACATTTATAAAATGACACCACCGAACGGCATGCTGGGTACAGCTCGCTAGCTAGCCAGCTAGCACAACAGTCTGCTAACAGCGAGAGGCTCCGTCGTTACAGTAACGTTACATTAACAAACAGAACAGAGCGATGCAGGATGAACAAAGACAGACCGGAGATGCACCGATAGAGTCTGTGCCCAAGAGAGGAGCTGTCTCCGCTGTTTGGAAGTGTTTTGGTTTTAAAAAGTCCGACGTCCAAAAGACTATATATTGCAAAGTGTGTCGAGCCACTGTTGTTGCCGCTGGTGGTAACACGAGCAACTTTCTCCATCACCTCAGCAGAAAACATGAGTTGGAATACCAAGAGTGTGATTTCGGTCGTGAACCGGTAACGTTAGTGCGAGTGAAACAGTGAAGCCAAAGGGTCACACATCGCTTGAAGAGGCATTTGCACTGCTTATGACAAAAAAAGCAAGCGGTGGAGCGACATTACGGACGCAATAACGATCCACCTCTGCAAGGACATGGTCCCGCTACAGACAGTCGAGAAAGACGGGCTCAGAGATTAAAACACTGGATTCAAGGTACGTCTCACCGGGGCGACAATACTTCAGCCAAACTGCTCTCCCAACATTATAGGAACAAACGAGCACACCCTCTAGTAAGCAAAGCCTTTATACATGATGACATTAACATGTTTTTATATTATATGTACTTCTGATAGTAGAGTAAGCCACTATAAACCTATATAAAAACAGTCAAGGAAAAAAAAATATACCGTGAAAACGCCAGAATCTTAAAAAATACCGTGATACAAATCTTTGGTCATACCGCCCAGCACTACACTGCAAATATTAAAATCTAAGTAAGATGAAATATCTTACATCAAGGCAATATATGCTTGTTTTTTGTCTGACAAGATATTTCTTCTTACCAGGCAGTTTTTATGTTAGAGCATTTCACTTGCTTCAAGTGTTTTAGTCCTTAATTATCTTAATAAGGTATTATAACTTGTTATTGAGATTTTGTTACTGGTTCTGAGCAAGTTAATGCTTGAAACAAGAATTTCCATAATTATAAGGCTGTTTGATCACCACTGACAAGTACAAAACTGCTTTGTCAAAGTCAGAATTTCAAGCATCCTAACCTTTTAATCAACGACCAAATGGAATTCATTGTTTTATTGTCAATTATTTATTACAACACAGCACAGCAATTGTGTATTAGACAAAATACAGTACTTAACAAAGTCAAACTATTGCTTTAAGAACAAACTTTCCCCTCGGCCTGTCTCATCCTTTAGCAAGTTAAAATGAGTGAGCACTGTGCTAACATCTCATTTTGAATATAAAGGTTGCCATTACATTCATCTGCCCAAGACCATGTGGTTATGAACATAAGTAGAAATGCCATGTTATAATTCTGTACATCTAAATGGACTCTTAATACATTTTATCTAATAGACATTTAAAACAACCTCCAATAAACGCAGCCAGTATTATACCAGATGATTTACTGTATTAGGTACACAGTGCAATCACCAATGCACTGTACAAACACATTTCAGGACGTTAGTCCTTAATTTGACCTTACTAGTTCAAAGTACAAGATTGCTTTAAAAGCTTTAAAAAAGTATTTTCATATTTATATATATCGATATTCCAAACACTAAAGCCTAGAATCAACAAGAAATATGTTTTTCACCAGTCCAAATTCTGGCATATTACCATTCAGTACTTTGGCAAGGATCATGGACTTCTGAGTTATGTAATTATTACCATTTATCACAAGCCATTTGACTGATACAGCATGGTTTACTTCATTGAAACCTAGGAAGTCTCTCAATTTTCCACGTCAATACTGTAGATCAATAACAGTTTCAATGACAAAGTAATAAAAACGCTGTATTCCAACGCGGCTAGCCAGAAATACCGTTCGTACAAATCCTTTTCCTGGCTGGGTCAGGGCTGCTAGCTGTGGGGTTGGCCGACCCTTTCTTACGATGTCCAGTTTTTCTGGAAATGTCCTCCAGAAAGGCGTTGCCAGTAACTCCCAAATCCATTTCTCCTCCTCCTTCAGCCATTGAGTGTTAAAAAAACAAAGCTACACCAAGCAAAATGCTAAAAATGTCATGTCAATGTCATAACTTCTTACATATCTTTCAACTTGAACTCTTACTACTACTAAGTTCTGCTAGCTAGCTTCAGCTTCACAACAGTCACGCTAGCCCACTGACCAATCACGCCACACATTAATGCTGACGTACTTGTAGGCCACCTAGGTTGCTCTGACATGTCAAATAATACGCCCAACATGTCAAACTAAAGATCTGATTGGTTGAAGACTATGACAATCAACAATATCGTTTTATTAATATTTACTTTAATCTGCAAAGTCTACCTTAGAGGGCCTCGGGCCTCTCTTCTTACCTAGAGACATAGGGGTGAAATCCAGTGGCGGGCCGTGCATTTTATACCCAGGCCTTCACTGCTGACATGCAGCTGAAATACCACCTTATAACCACATGATGGCGCCACAGTTATTATTCGTTTCTAAGGCTGTAACTATGTACGTATTCGTATTAAACCGTTCGGTACGATGCTTACAATACGTTTGAATAATGCTAGAGCATTTGGAAAATGCAGAAGCTTAAATTCAGGAAAACATAATGTTTTCTGTGCTCATGTAGGACAGTAGTTCTCAGCTGGTCTGGCTGTGGGACCCACCATCATCCCTTAATGACAAGCCGCGGCCCATTCATCTCTTTAGGAGACCGTCTTATGATTTTACTTTCACAACCCAAACATTAAACGTACTGCTCTGCAATCTCTTTCCTCGTCTCAGCCCCCTGTGTCACGGTGTGTGGTACTCGAGTCAGGAAGCTTGTCAGAATGCCCATATTTCATTGGCTGAGCTGCATCACGTGATGTGATTCACAAAGCCGACTAAGCCTCTGCTGTTAAGTTTTGTTTCACGATAGTCACGTGGTATAGTATGGGGATAGCAGGCTCTGACACGTCAAAGAATACGCCCAACATGTCAAACTAAAGATCTGATTGGTTGAACACTATGACAATCAACAATATCGTCCCCATTCACTTAAACTGCACATGGATTCACTTGTGAGTCTGCAGGCCTCGGGCCTCTCTTCTTACCTAGAGACACAGAGGTGAAATCTGATTGGATAAAAGCTCTACTCAAAACAAGCTGCACTGGAAGCAGAGCAACTGAGGAAGACAGTAGCTGTGCAATGAGAAAATAAGATAATGGGAAAATATTATAATACATGTAGTGTATTTGTGAAAAATGATTAAATTATAAAATAGCTATAACTTTGTGATTCTGTTTAGGCCAGCAGAGAAGGCTTTGCAGGCCCTGACGGCCCACCACTGAAAGATATCAAGGAGTAACATCTACCTGAACAGAGAAAGAAGTCTCTCTCCCTCTCTGTGTTTGTTTTGTCTGCACATGCCTTTTAGTGCATGTTAGTGTGTGAGCGCCCCACTGGCTGGCTCATACAGCGCTCTTAATGCGCTCATATGTTAAACAATCTTTTAACCAGAAGAGCGCTGTTTGTGTCCTGTGTGAAACCATGTAACGTAACAAACATACTTTTTTTAACCTTAACCACAATCTTTTCCTAAGCGTAACCAAGTACTTGTGTTGCCTAAACCTAACACACATTCTTGCCATGTCAAAAACTGACGCTACAACTGAAGAAGAGCTTAGGGCCACTGACTGACAAGTTGGAAGTTAGAATGTGTTGTTGTATGCTGATGTGGGATGGGTAGGTGGCAGTCATCACTTTTGAGATAGGCTCAGACACCTGTCAATCAAGCAAACGTGCCCCTTTTTAAACCTTAATATGTTCTTAATGGAACAATGATGCCAAAACCACCACCAAAAAACAAGAATCGTGAATGACAACAGCAAGTAGATGATTTGTTGCAAAATGACCAAAATGCATACCCCATTATTAACCTGCCACCCCCTAGCAGAAGAGAGAGTTCAGAGGTGGAGGGGATGTTTAGTTGAACATGTTAGTCCAGTAGACTCATTGATCCTTTATCTGAGGTTTGTGTAAGTAGCATCCACTGGTCGCAGCTGCGCGATGCGGCTGCCGGAGATGATCGCGGCCACTCTAGACAATGCTTGTGATCATCATTGCTGTAGCTATGAAGTCACCGAGGTCCAGGCCTCTGTAATTATTTCTTTAAAAAAAACAACTGTCTCTCTGCATATGAAACTGTCAGTTTTCAATAGGACAGCTATCTGTGGTTTGAAAATGTGCCAGGTGAGGTGAGGAGTTTACTCTGTAAAGCTGAGAGCACTTTCACTGCACACAAACACACACACACACACACACACACACACATATATAAATAATATTTCGTCAGCCACTTATCTAAACTTTGTCTCATCCAGAAATTGAGAGTCCAAAACGGGGTGGGGGGGATACTACCACATCAGCAGAGCAACAACGCAGACTACAATGCAACTATTATGACTTTATTCTCCAAATATTACTAAAGTCCAGAGGTTTATAAATGTATTAAAAGTAATTAACAGAAATAACATTAAATGAGAAAAGATTATATGACATCTTTGAAAGTGATACAGAAAGGCACTTTACTGGGCTGATTGGATGAACCAGCTCTCAATCAAACTCTTGCCGTGATACTGTGATATCGCTAAATCCAGCCGCCATGCAAGGTAATACAATTACTTACAGTTACATTTACAGTTTAGATTGCAATTTTCAGGTTTACAATTTAGAATTCCACATCCTTTAATGCTGTAATGGGTCTTGATAAAACACAAGCTTTTCTGTGACTCTGCTGAGTATCCACTCATGTTTCAACTTCCCCTTTCAGCCCAACTTCCTGCCTGAGCCTAATGTTCTTAACACCAGTATGAACAATAATGGTGTGAGCACTTGGGCAGAGGTCAGTGCGAGCAGGGTTGAACTCAAGCAGATTTGGGATTTTAGCGACCAGACAGACACTAGGTTAATCCACAGGGCAATTCACAAATCAAGTTATTGAATCTAAATATATTCTGCAGTAGAAGACACTGTGAGCTGCTCTCTGAAAGCCGCTGTGGGCAGGTTTGAGTGAAGATAAATGGGACATGAAACATCCTTGACTGACTGAAAAGATTCTGTTCTCTGAGGAAAAACAACAGCATCAGTCATTTCATTTCAGCAAATGCTCCAAAAAATATTTTTACTTTTGTAAAATCAAAGCTGTAGTAATTATGATGGGAGCAAAGGAGGAACTCCGGTGACATTATTATTGACCGACCTTTGTAGGGAGGAGGGTTGGGGTGGATGGTGGGATCAGCAAAACATCAGACTATGTTTCAGACTATTTAGACCAGGGGTCTCAAACTCGCGGCCCGCGGGCCAATTGAGGCCCGCTGGACGATATTTTGTGGCCCCCTACTTGACATCAAAGTTTAGTGTTAGTGCGGCCCGCGCATTTTTCTCACACACACCTTTTTGCCGAGTCCAGTGTTTCCCCTACCCTCGCCCCCCCAACGGCGCCCTCCGCACGGCGGAGTTCCCCCCCCGATGCGCGCACACACACACAAAGACTCGTGCGCGCACACAGATGAACACACTCCCACCAGCGGACGGAGCGCGCGGTGCATCGGAACTCCCCCCCCCCCCCCCCCCCCCCCTGAAAATGTTGTGTGGAATATTTGATGCGGCCCCCAGGTAAATTGAGTTTGAGACCCCTGATTTAGACAAAGGTGCTAAATTCAGAGCATTAAGACAGCAACAAACAACTGTTTGCTATGTGAAGTTATAGAGGAGTTGTGTCTACCTGAACAGAGAATGAAGTCTCCTTCTCTTTAGTACATCTTGTTTGCGCTGTTCGTGCTGCTTGCACCGTTAGCTGCTAGCCACCGGCTCAGCTGGTGCCATGTTGAGAGCCATAGGGAGGCAATACCTCAGTCATAGATAAACTCAGAATTTTGAATTCACCACCTTTAAAGTCATAATCGAGAAGATTCTTTTATTTAAACATGTCTGTGACCAAATGAGGTAACACAATGTATATTGAGCGTACTGATGAAAGCCTTTGCATTTTCATCATCACGTACAAGTTGTCTTGAGTGACATTCCAGGGAAAATCCCAAGCGACCCACAACTAATGTTTTGTTTTTTTCGACATTGGCATTGAAACCATCCCTGAATTAGGAACAGAGGGGAGATACTATACAGAGCCTGGGCAGCAGCTTTGCGGTTTGGTGCCTTGTTCAAGCACAGTGCCCAGGAGGCGAACTGGCACCTCTCCAGCTACCAGTCCACACTTCGTGCTTGGTCCGTGGAGGGCCTCCCGTGACCCTCCGGGTCCCAAGCCAAGTCCCCTCGGACTGAGCTGACCATTTTGCTCACAGTCAGCCCTGTTGTACACTAATCATTTTTGTCATAGTTTTTGTTGACAAAATCAACAGTGGGTCTGGGCAGCTGAACATTGAAACTAAACACGCCTGATTACAGAGTGGATTGACCTTTATATAAGAAATATAAAGAACTGTTGTGATCCTCTGATGCTCTAACTCCCCAGCAGTGTGCTCAGGGAAACACAATGTGACTCACACCAGTATGACACACGGTCTGAGTGTCGGTGGCAGTTGTGCAACAGCAATCAGTAGATTAGCATCATGATAGTTATGTGTGTCACCAGTTGAAGGGGTAACAGTGAGCGACAGAGAAATGTTGACGCATGATGAGAGGCCGGGTCACACCATCTAAAGCAACCAGACTGAATTAGATAACCATTTCATTCTCAAGTGGACGTAGAGCAAGTCAAAAGCTGATTATGAGGACTAGAAGGTGATTTAGACGTGTCTGTGAAGGAGCAGGTTTGGTAACAGGTGGTTAGTTGAGATCCAAACGTTCATGGAAGAGACATCAAATGTCACAATAAACTCCAGAATGTAAAGTGGACAGTTACCCCATTGTGTGGCCTCTGTTTGTGCTAACTCCTCAGGTGTCCTGGTGAGGGTGTATAGACAGATGTGTGTCAGCTCTGATACATGTGGTGCTGTACTGTGGCCCAGTTAAATGCCTGACTTTAAACAAAACCCGCTCTCTTTTCTTACAATCTATTTGGTCAAGAAAGAGACGTTTTGGGGCTTATTCAGAATAAAGAGAACTGCAGAAGTCATGATAACAATAATAATATATGGGATAACAAAGCTGAATGAGACACACTTGCTTCCCTTTCATCAGAGCGGCAAACAGTAATTCAGAGTGAAACATTTGGCTCAATGAGAGTTTAACCTTCCAGGTCGAGCATTAAAGGTCTTCCAAAAGTTGAACAGTGGCTTTGGGAGGAGCAGACATCCCCACACTTGCCTTTGTGTCGTTGTAGAACGTTTTTTGACATCCAGAACTTCTTATCAAAAAGACAGAGGTTGAGAGACGCCAGGCCACCGGGGTCGTTCCGCTTCACGGGTAGATACAGCTGTGTATGGTCTGCATATCAATGAAATGGTATTATAGAGCCCCGCTGAGATATGTACACTGAAAATAATGTGAGTCAAGATTAAAGCGGGGACACATCACAGGTGAGACGGTGGAGGAGTCTCCTGTTTTCATTGAACTGCCTCTTGTAGCGGTTCCTGACCATGGGGTCAGGAGGACGTGGAGGGGTTGTGAGATGACCACATTCAATTATGTTCATTATTCAGACTTAAATAATGTGGTGGCATTCGTGTGTCTTTTACCTCAAAATATCATTATTGAAATGAAACGTGTGAGCTGTGAACAACTCAAGCAGTGACTTTGGATGTAAATAAAGGACGTTAATTGGACGTTTGGTTAGTCAACTGATTGGTAACTATTTTAAAGATCTATACTTGTTCGTATGTGTGCAGCAGTTAACACACCTGTATTTATTGTATAGAGAAAATATAATGACTGTAAAGTAGAAAAAAGTCAATATATGAAGAAAATAAAAAGAAGAAGAAAACCATCAACAACAATAAAAGACAGTATAGTATGATACTCAGCCTCGTGAGGTGTTCTTCTGTCTCACTTTGCTGCTTTTTATTGTTGGTGATGATGAAGTGAATCTCTACGTGCTTGGTGTAGCAAATGAGCAACACAAGGCTTTAAGAAATTGTAATGGTATTTATTTTCTCTAACTAAGATCAAATTATGAATGAATTACTTAAACAAAGATTGTCTAATGAATTGATAATGTAAATAATCATTAGTTGCAGCCCTATATGGGTTTGTGGTTGATCAGGTATTATTCTACGTCTCCATTGTTCATGAATACTGTGTAACATCTGTTGCTATTGGATTCTTTGTACTGTCTGTCCTGGAAGAGGGATCCTCTGTCGCTCCTCTTCTGGCTTTCTCCCTGTTTTCCTTGTCCCTTTGAGAGGGAGTCATATTTTTCACAATGTCAGGTCCTTTGAGGCAGATCTGGAATGTCTCCCCAGCATGTTATATATTATTGTTTTTCATACTCTTCATAATTCATTCTGAATATGGATGTTGCGTTTTTATTGCAGGAGTTGTAACACCAGAGTCATATATTTATTCCTTTAATATTCTATTTTATTGTGACCAGTGTAATTTGTCATTCATGGTCCGTCATTTGTCCTCTGGAAGACACACGGGGACAAAATGTCTCATCACCCCGTGTACCTTTAAGAGCGTGGGGGGGGGGACTCGTGTGGCTGTGGAGTTCCCTTCAAGGCCGCTAGGCGCGTCTCTGCTCCATGAAAGCTGCCGAGAGAGACTGAGGGCTGGAGGAGAGGAGGGGGAGGAGGAGGAGAGAGAGGACGGTGTTTTATCAGCCAAGTGCAGCCTGAATCGTGAGGAGCGGACGATAGGGGGAACATTCCCACTCTTGTTTCTTTTTCTCCAACATCACCGTCATTAACATGTAGACCGGTGCGTGTCGAAAGACCCGGAGCGCAATGGTCTTTGCTGTCTCGGAGAATATCATTCTGACCATAGTTGTGAGTAAAAAACATTTTGGATTAACAGCGGACTTGTTCTTTGGACTGAAGGGGTTTCCTGAATTTGTTTCGCGCGTGTCAGTGTTGGACCGCATTTAACCTGAGTTGCTTCCCTCTGGAGTGAAAAGTGCGCAAGCCTTATTTCCCAGGCTTCTTCCTAAACCGATTGAGCGTTGGTATTTTTTGCGGGGCTATGTGGCTTTTGGAAGGAATGCACCTTATCCTGACGGGACGTAACGCGCAGAGGAATATTTTCTGAGGTGGGGGAACAGCAGCGGATGGGATCCTGAACGAACGGTAAATACACATTCAGACTTTCCTTCTGCTGAAAGCCATCAGGCTGTAACACGTTCTGTTGAGGGCTTTCACACTTTACCAGTGATACGACGGGCTCCTTTTCGTGGCTCATGGTTTTCTCGGCGGGTGGTGATGATGGTGGAGGACAAGTTCAAGTGGATGTTGAGATAATGTTTGCCGTTTTCTCCAAATGACGTTATTTCTGCTCAGTGGACGGGGTCAGTGGTGAGAGGAACTGTGCATTGGAGATGCTGTTGGAAAACGTCCCCGCGCACAGCAGAAAAAGCAGCAGCTCCGCTGCTTCTGTCCGCCACTTTGGGTTCTCTCACTCTGTTCCAAGCGCACGGTTGCACAGAGCTGCGCGTTCTCATCCGGCGAGATGTGCAAAATAGCCGCGTGAGAAAATAAGGCTTTGGCTGAAATGTCTATGTGCTGAAATATCACCGTGTGTAGAAACGTGTGAACTATCCGTCTTCTCCGTGCGCGTGTAGATCTTAACTGTCAGCATGATCTCCTATTAATGACGGGGAACATTTGTTTTTATTTATTCTTAATCGGAATGAACAATCCGAATTAGAAGGTGTTGCATATTGATGCTGGAATTAGATTTAATAAAATGCTCACGCTGGTTCATCAAATTAACGCAAACCTCCTCTCAGGCTGATTGCTGTGGGGGGGGGGGGGGGGGGGGGGGGATGGAGTTTCTCTATCCTCTCTGATCCAGGAGGAGGAGGAAAGTTGCGCCCGTCGGCCGCTGCGGGTGCACCATCACCATATAAAACTGGATAAATGCGGCGTGTGTGTGTGTGTGTGTGTGTGTGTGTGTGTGCGCGTGTCCCAATGACTTGTCTCACCAAAAAAGAAAGTAGTAATGAAAAGAGCCTTTGGGTGCTGTGATGTGGCCCTTTGCCCCATCACCTCTCACAGCCATAGATACACAAAGGGCCAGGCTTTAATGGGTGACAAGTAGATGCAGAGATGTTCGTCATGCCTCCAGCTATGTGGGCATTACAAAAAAAGTGAGTGATCATGAATATATTTGTTTCATAGCGGCTATACTGTCAGGCCGCTCAACTATTAATATGATCTTGTGTGTTTAGATTAACCAGAATATTGTCCGAGGTGATGCTGGGGAATCTACATGTGATCTGCCTGTGACCTTTAATGAAGTTCCTAGATTCGCCCCCCCCCCCCCTCTTCTGTTTCTCACTGCGTAATTGTGTTCTCATCACATGGCGTTAGAGGCAGCCTCCATGGTGTTTCCGGGGGGGGGGGGGGGGGGCAGGCAGGCTCCCATGGTTCACACCACTCAGTCCCAGGGGCTGTGATCTACATAGCTCAGCCCTCAAGGAAAACATCTACTCACCGCTGAACCTTGTCTTCTTCTCTCGCTTCGTGTACTCCCCTGGTTTACGCACATCCTCATCTGCCGTTCAAACATGAAGGAGCTGCTTCGCAAATCATGGATTCCTTGTTGACTCGTGTTTCTGCAGAACGTGGCCCCCTCATTCTTTGGTTACCTGTTTTATTTTGAAGGGTTCAGTATGCTAAGCTAGCTCTTGAGATTGACGCTATGGTTTGAACTGTTTTAGTGCAGTCACTGGTATGTCAGGCTGTACTCCATCAGTGGTTAATACTGACAAATTAGTCATTTCCTCCTTTCCAGTTGAACAGAGCTCTTATAATTCAGTGCTCTAAACACCAAACAAGTCTTTAGGAAGAATGCTCAGAAGGTAGATGACATTTAACAAGCCACAGTGACACTGAGTGCCTTATTCATGACAGCATGTCCTCAGTGTGTTCCAGTTCAGAGGTTGCCTACTTCCAAGGACATGGTGAAGGTGAAGCCTCATCAAATGACACAGTCTGCAGAAGATTCCTGAGTTTACAGCCCAAGGGTCAAGCACTAAACTACCAGTGCATTCAGATGTTCATCAAGTCATCAAGTAAGACATGTCAGTTCACCATGAAGAGGTCCTGAATGGCTGACGGTGTTGTAAAGTAGATGACTTCCACTAGTTTTAGTTGTAATGTTCCATTTCATAAAAGAGACTTCTCGAAAATGGCAAATCAACTAAATGTTAAATCTATGCATGTGTGTAACTCCATTTCTATAGCACATAACATCCACATGATCATGTGACGTCTACGGACACTTCATTTACCAAATTCACTTGGGAGGACAGGCCTTGACACATGAGTGGAACACACCGGAGCATACTGTACTAACAGTGTCCACAAAGATAAGCTGAACAGTAATCTTGTGCATTATCTCTTTAAAAACTGCAGGTCACTCTTCTAGATAAACACCTCAAGTAACTATGAGGAACTATTAACAGTGGAAATGTTTCTATATGACCTACAGTACGTCAGTGAACGAGACCATCAACGACAAGATTGGATACTTTCTATAAAGTTATTGTTAATGTTATTGAAAATCAGAGGAAACTTCTCTCAGATTCACCAGAAGCTCCATCAGCTCAGACTGCAGCAGCAGCTCCTCAGAGCTTCGCCTCGCTGCTCAGCTGGGAGCCAACATCACGCTGCTGGACACCCAGGCCATAGTGATGGACCCACTGGAGAACCAGCACCAGGACTAAGTGGAGCAGACTGAGACCCAGCTGCAGTACAATGAGAGGTTTTCTAAAGGGAAACACTGACTGACAAAATCCACACAAAATGGGATTTCCTCATAACGGCTTTGAAGTATTTAGAATTGGCATTAATAAAAAGTAAATACATTGGCTTGAAATATTTAACCTCTGATGGATTTTTTTTAAACCAATTAATTAAAGTTGCCTAAGTATCTCTTCTCCAGAGAAGTGACGGCTCATATGGGTCGTTTTGGAAGACATGAACAAATACATACTGTTTGTTTCCGTCTGACGACATGATCATAATCATGGGCTATTACATTGTATTGTTTCTTCATGGGGCAGCAGCTCGGTCTGATAGCTACTTCATTGTTTCAGGGAGATTGTGCAGTATTGAATAAATAGTGAAGATATACTGCTGAATATAACATATTTTGTTAAGATCTAATTACACTGGAATCATGGCAACAAGGAAGCAATTACAATATTTTAAATATGCATCTTTCTTTACTGAGACAGCAGAAAATAAATGAGGTATTGACAGGGATACAAGTGGCTTCACCCAGCTAATCTATACTTTATTTGAGAAGGAAGCGCTTCAGTTTTCCACTTTGTTTCCTCTCACGCGTTGTTACAAACGTGTTACTGCTTCTGCTCAGGGTGAGAATCAAAGCACAGATATAGGATATTGCACTGCTGTGGTAGAATCCTATATGCATTGCAAATGCTTTTTGCCTCCAAAGAATCAATTAGAACCATATATAGTTTTGACTATAGTCACAGTGTGGTTATGAAATGACCCTTCTCCCATCACAGTAACAAACCTGTAGGAGACACAGTACATGATGTCTAAAGACTCACTGCTCATCATACAGTACATATTGAATTAACAGATAGAGTTTGATTATCACAATAATGGTGCTGTTCCAAACCAATAACAGAAATGTCTGCTAAGCATCCATTTGGAAAGAATCTGGAGTCAATGTAACTGAAAAGACATCACGGAGTCCTGGTGCTGTGTTCACATCCAGTGTTCACTGGGTCCGGTTCAGGCTGCTGAGATTATTGTCATTGGAAAGCTGGTAATGATGGAACACAACCCAACATGGACAGATGCCAGGATTATGCAACATGATGTGATGGATATGTATATATACACTCATTGTACTGTGGGGCCGGCTTCACTCTGCTTCTAGCTGCTCTTTATAACAGCTATGGTTAAAAAGGATTCCTCACTTTGATCTATTGTTATTGTGTGTCTTTATGTTTGTTCCTGAGGTAGGCACTGAGGCTCAGTGTTCATAGGTGTATTGTGTTCTTGGTGGTATGGATGATGGGATTCATTTTGTCATTCATTGCCCGATTACTACCAACTGGTTAGTCCCCCTCGGCGTCTGATACCGGAGACCCTTTAGAGTCTGTTTCAGATGCTTTCAACTAACTTCAATGTATGCATGGAATCCCAACATGAAACCCACACCTGAGTGGCACAATATGAGTTTTTGTAATTCTAGTGAACTGACCATTTAAAGTGAAACGAGAGGATTACATCGTCTGAGTCGGCCAGGTCATCCAACCATTCAAAGCATGACCTCATCCTGCGCTTACTACAGCTAGAGAAAAGCTTCTATTTGCATTTGGATGCTCTACATGAAACATCTACTGTGGGGAGCCCATGAACAATAGCAACACAAGCAGAAACGCTCCCCTTAGAACCCAACCACAGCTCTGCTGCTTTAATAGTCGTGCTGAAATCATGTTTCAACTTTTGGCAGCACCTGGGCCGCAGTTGGTGCACACGACTGCTGTGCTCACGCTGTGTCTTTTAATTATCACAATGTTGTAATTGCATAGAATTCAAATAAAACAACTTGCATGCTTGTAATAAAAAAAAAAAGTGTTTTTGTTTTTTCTAAAAGAAAACGAGCCGCGTCACAATGTTTGAAATGAAATGCAAGTCATTAGAGATGATCATGTGCACAGACATCAGGATGAAACGTAACGGGGGCGTCATGGCTCCACTAACAGGCACAGTCAGATACGTCATTCACAGATGGAGGCTGTTCTCAGAGCGCACTGATACCTGCATGTTATCAGTGATGACAGGCAGAGGTGATAAGGAACACAGCAGGCAGCGCTGAAGATACTATTTGTGCTATTTCAGCGTGGGGACCCTGTCTCAGGTCGCTGCTGAAAACAACCATGTGTATTGAGAATGCTACATATCAGGTCTGTCTGTTTAACGGTGGGAGGACTCTGTCTCTGTGGACCCACACTTGTCTCCTGCTCTGTGTATAACCACTTCTGTGCTCGCTGATGCAGATTGATAACCACCAGATACGACCAAGCATTGGAGGTTAGTCTTATCTGCTACAGGATAGGGAGGACTGAGGAGGGGGGGAATATATGGAACGGGACGTGTGCAGCTTCCACAGAGCATTCCACCTCGCCTTGGGATGGACGTTCCTTTCTCTTCTACTACCATGCTGTCGATCCCCTGGCAGTGAGAACACCGGAGACATGGCTGCTAGCTGTAGATTATTTATCAGTTGATTGTACAGTGCAGAGTGTCACAACGCATTCATGCTCCTGAGAATGAAATCAGTATTGGCTAAGCAAAGATTCATCATCTCTGCTGTTTCTGAGACTTCCATCAGTCCTGGTTTCAGTGGAAACCAACAAGCCTTTACACACCAGGGAAGTCTTTTCATGCAGTTCATTTTCAACATATCTCTTTTAACTTTTTGTTTTGATCATGTCTAATTACACACAGAACACTAATATTACGCTGTGAGCTTTGGCACAAAGAGAAGCATAAACCAATCATGAACAGACATATTCAAAACGTACACTATAGTGTCCAACAGCACAGAGGCCCTGTAGTCCAGACCAAGACCACAGACCCTATTACTCCTCTACCTTCACAGACCACAGACCCTATTACTCCTCTACCTTCACAGACCACAGACCCTATTACTCCTCTACCT
The DNA here is from genome assembly GCA_032191485.1 of Leptoclinus maculatus. Taxonomy (NCBI): domain Eukaryota; kingdom Metazoa; phylum Chordata; class Actinopteri; order Perciformes; family Stichaeidae; genus Leptoclinus; species Leptoclinus maculatus. The sequence goes on from JAVDOI010000004.1 coordinate 654,163, forward strand.
TCACAGACCACAGACCCTGTTACTCCTCTACCTTCACAGACCACAGACCCTATTACTCCTCTACCTTCACAGACCACAGACCCTATTACTCCTCTACCTTCACAGACCACAGACCCTATTACTCCTCTACCTTCACAGACCCTATTACTCCTCTACCTTCACAGACCACAGACCCTATTACTCCTCTACCTTCACAGACCACAGACCCTGTTACTCCTCTACCTTCACAGACCACAGACCCTGTTACTCCTCTACCTTCACAGACCACAGACCCTATTACTCCTCTACCTTCACAGACCACAGACCCTGTTACTCCTCTACCTTCACAGACCACAGACCCTATTACTCCTCTACCTTCACAGACCACAGACCCTATTACTCCTCTACCTTCACAGACCACAGACCCTATTACTCCTCTACCTTCACAGACCACAGACCCTATTACTCCTCTACCTTCACAGACCACAGACCCTATTACTCCTCTACCTTCACAGACCACAGACCCTATTACTCCTCTACCTTCACAGACCACAGACCCTATTACTCCTCTACCTTCACAGACCACAGACCCTATTACTCCTCTACCTTCACAGACCACAGACCCTATTACTCCTCTACCTTCACAGACCACAGACCCTGTTACTCCTCTACCTTCACAGACCACAGACCCTATTACTCCTCTACCTTCACAGACCACAGACCCTATTACTCCTCTACCTTCACAGACCACAGACCCTATTACTCCTCTACCTTCACAGACCACAGACCCTATTACTCCTCTACCTTCACAGACCACAGACCCTATTACTCCTCTACCTTCACAGACCACAGACCCTGTTACTCCTCTACCTTCACAGACCACAGACCCTATTACTCCTCTACCTTCACAGACCACAGACCCTATTACTCCTCTACCTTCACAGACCACAGACCCTGTTACTCCTCTACCTTCACAGACCACAGACCCTATTACTCCTCTACCTTCACAGACCACAGACCCTATTACTCCTCTACCTTCACAGACCACAGACCCTATTACTCCTCTACCTTCACAGACCACAGACCCTATTACTCCTCTACCTTCACAGACCACAGACCCTATTACTCCTCTACCTTCACAGACCACAGACCCTGTTACTCCTCTACCTTCACAGACCACAGACCCTATTACTCCTCTACCTTCACAGACCACAGACCCTGTTACTCCTCTACCTTCACAGACCACAGACCCTATTACTCCTCTACCTTCACAGACCACAGACCCTATTACTCCTCTACCTTCACAGACCACAGACCCTATTACTCCTCTACCTTCACAGACCACAGACCCTATTACTCCTCTACCTTCACAGACCACATCCACCCACATATATTTGCTGGCGAGTATTTTGCATTTTCTTGTCATTTTTATTGGTCACATCCCCGATGGGTTAAGGTCTTTAATCTGCAGTCTTCAACATATCAGCATACATTTACAGAGTCCTTCAAGAAACTATCATGTATGAACGGTCACTGCATTATTGAAACAATGAATCTGATATCTTCTGATGTTGATGAAAGCAAGAACTCCTCAAAGTCTTTGTATTTGAGAGGGTTGCGTTCTAGTCAAAGAGGTTAGAAACTCTGATACATTAAAACAGACAATGACAATTGTGGTTCCTCATTGTTTTAATGATGCTCAGTTATGGGCCAGTGAGAGCTGAATAGAGCCGCCTCACTGTGCTGAACCAGGGACTAGGTTCACATTAGATGATTCCTCAAAGCATGCATTCCAGAATGAAGTGTCAGTGTGTGTTGAGAGGTTGAGTATGTAACACATGTAGTGCTTACTGTCATGGAGGACGTCTGAGTATCTCTGGTGTGTAGAAGTTGGTCATTTGTCTACTTAAACACTCGATTACTGTGTGAACACTTCAGGTCTTTACACAATGAGGAATAAACAAGGTGAAAATGCAAAATACTATCCTGCGAATGTTTTGCATCAAAACTATTCAGAAACGCAGCGATGCAAACTTGTGACAGTTGCAACACTTTCTCAATAAAAGATTGAAATAAATGTGCGCATGCAGAGGACCAACTACCAGGATCCGACTGACCAACAGCAGCGTCTGCAGTGTTTCCTCTGATGTAAGTGTATAGCCTAAACTACTGTCAGCTATTTTATTGAGTTTCCTTTTAGCGAGATGCTCTGAGGGGATTAGAGTTCCCTCTGGTAAGCAGCTACGGTGTACTCTATATGTCTGGGGCTTTTATTGTGAAAGGTAAGATTATTTGTAATATTGTAAGCTTGTGGTCAAATAGTGTGGCCTGTAGACGATCATATAAACACAACGCATTAGGTGTTTAGGTCCTGACACTCCAAGGTCAAGTCAAGGTGTAATTGAGCTTTTACAGTCCAACAGGAGCCGTGGTGAACGGCGTGTGACCTGTTGGACTGTGTTTTGGTTTTGCTTATGATTAGCTCATTGGCACCAAGTTAATCTGTTGCTGATGGTTAAGAGACTATTCGGCTGTCATGCTGTCTGACACGGTGAAGGTTATGAATCACTTGAGTGATAAGTGTTTTGGGTTTTTTCCTTTCCAAATGTAATCACTATGATTGCATCGCTTCACATCTTGTCACACATCGGTGTCAGCTGGAAGCTCACCTGAGGATCATGGAGCTGAGAAGAAGAGACTGTGCTGTCTGATAGGGCTGTTAATGTTACATGGCCAGAGAGTGAGAGAGTGTGTGTGTGTGTGTGTGTAGGTGTTTACATGGCCGGGTCGTGTGTCTGCATATGTGTGTTGATGTGTCTTTCTGCAGGCAAGCATCAGTAGGACGAGAGTACGAGTGGAGCAGCATTAATAGACTGCTAGAGTCTCTTCTATATTTACAGCCCATATTGCATCAACATTTGTGATGTCTGGTGAAGATAAAGAAACATCTGGATGAGTACCACACACGTGCTACTATTTGCACTGTAAAAAACAGGAGTGAAAATTCCAAAAGAATCCCGTTTGATGTTTTTAAGACATAATGAGGAAAATCACCACAAACTGTATTTTACTATTATGATGTCACATTTCTGTTTACTCTGTTTCTGTGTGACTTACTGAAGAACTGGTTTTATTTGTGGTTTGGTTTGATTTCTCAGACCATGAACACTATTTCTGATTCACTGGACACCTTTGTCAGCCGGTTTCAGGCCGACCCCCCCCGTCCCCAGTGACCCTCCTGGTAGCCGGGCGCACTCTGTCTGCCAGGTGAACCACACGGTTCAAGGGAAAGCTCGGCTCTGCCGCCACCCACGCGGCTAACCCCGGTTGCTTTTCACTTTATCCATGCTACGCTACTCACGGCACCAGCCTGCTTAGTATGGACGCCTACTGACAAGACTCTGTGACTGAGAGAAAACATCCACGCATCGATTCTGCTCAGTCCAGATGATGGAATTGAATATAGTGCGGGCGGATTGGCGCTTAATGCACTCATCCTTCGTGTGAGGTTGTAAGGCTGCTCCTGTTGATGTAGCACACACCACATTGTATAGCAGAGGTGTGTGTGTGTGTGTGTGTGTGTGTGTGCTGGACAGATGTCCACTCTAGTGCTTCTGTCACAGTTATATAAGCATGTTTGGACGATTTCTGTGTGTTGGTTTTACTACTAAATGTTGATTCTACCCGAGAGTCATACTGTGAGCCGGCAGAGAAAGAAAAGCAAGAGAGGAGGTTTTGTTTCAACATGGGGGGGTACACATATTTAGTGGGGGGGTCTCACTTAATTCCCTGCATTCTGGTGAATTTGTATGCACCACATTATGGTGGAAATGTCTTCATCTATGTAAAGGAAATTACAAAATGCAGGTGCCAGGTCACAGGTGACAATATGAAACTAAATGAGCGTAATGCAGTCAGTCATTCATTCTTCTGTGGATCAACTTCTCTCCTTTAATACACTCTCTGCTGAGCCTACACACACGTATGCATGATTTACTTTTCCTCCTATTTTGTCTGGGGAAGTAACCTCTTTAAATGTGCACGTGGCACCTCTTCACATCAGTGATACATGAATCATTTATAAAACCCTTAAATAGCTCATATGTGTTTCAGTAAGTACCCAACATGTATGTCCCAATCTGAAGAGGAAAAGTAAGAGGACGAGAATGAAGTCAGATTATTTCAATTACAATAACAAAGTAGTAATTGAATAAGAAGGAAGTGCCCCAGTGGGGGGTGGGGGGTCTAGTTCTCCTCTACATGGAAGGTGTCTTGAGATTACTTCTGTTTCAGTTTGAAGTTATTTAAATACATTGAATTGAATGGGATAATAATTAAAGCAAAACATGGTGTTATTACGATGATGAATCTCTTTACCTGCCCTATATTCTGCTGTGGATGGTGTTATTGGTAGTTTCCCCTTCGGTCCGTCTGACAGGCAGAACTCTGTGATGAACCTGATGAGACAGTGTTTAGAGCTGTGTGCTGCAAAACCAAACGTAATGAATCAATACTAGAGGTGATGTTTGTGCTCAGGACTGTAAGTAGAAGGATGGTAGAAGAACAGTGTTTACATTTACATTTTTAGATCACAATTGTTGCTAGGGACAACTCAGTAATCAGACATCGGTAGGGACGTGACCAAACTCTATGCCCTTGAAGGAAAGGTCAGGAAGGGAAAGAGGTGGAGGATGAGGAGCAGAACGGTGAGGAAAGTGATCTGACGTGTCCTCCCTCTACCCATAGACCACTGCTCCCTGTGTGTGTGTGTGTGTGTGTGTGTGTGTGTGAGGCTCTATGCTGGACTGGAACTCGTTGGAGCCCAGAGCACACAGCACATGATCCACTCTGACAGGCTGCAGTCAGCCGGCCTCAAGACAGACAGCGGTCAGCAAACAGACGATGTGAAAATATGTATAATAAGTATAATAAGTATAACCTCCACCAAGGGCATACTATATACAGTATATATATATATATATATATTATTATCTTCAGTCCACAAATAAAGCCCTCAAAGTGACACGTGTCTGATCTGATGCCCTGCATCAGCAGGATGACATCATTTGTCAGTGCATTCCAAAACCATCGCAATTAACTGTAAGAATGTGTAATATGACCCATAAACATGTGGTGCATCAGTCAGTTCTGCTCTATTCACTGTGTGCTTGTGGGACGTGGATGCTGCCGTATATCACACTACGCTTGTGTTAGAGAGAGACAGATGAACAGACCGCTCACTTTAATGTCTTCTCTTAATTCCTTTTTCTTTCATGTCACCTCTGTAGTTGTGACCTGGAGCGGTGTGGTTCCATTCATCTCAGCACAGATGATTCACATTGTTTACTGTTCAGTTATGTCTATTGTTTCAGTCCTCTTTTACAGGCAACGTTTCCCTCATTATATTATATAATACTCCTACTCCTTGATCAGAAAGGTAACATTAGCAGACAGCTGTTAGCCTCGAACCAGAACTACGTTTGTTGGACAATATACCAGATATAATTGTGATAAACAATACTATTGTCATGTTAGGAACATTTCATTTCACTGACACAATGATGACATAATAGCACAGAACACCCTTTAAAAGAAAAATGGACTTTTAATACCGACAATAATCTTGGTAGAGGTTGGAATTCGAATGTGAAAAAAAAAAGTGAATATTGTAAATAAATGAAACATAGATAAAAACCACAACAATAAATATAACGTGCAATGGCTTCCCAATGCCAAAGTCTTCTCATGGTATTGAGAACCCTTCTGTTTATTATGGAATTGTGTTAAATGGGCTAAAATATAAAATGAATTATGGATGTCATGTCCATGTTTCTTGCAATAAGTCAATAACCTAAAATGAACTGAAGTCATGTCTATGTATCTACTGCATGCACTTTAATGTTTGATCCTAGTTCACAGTGTGATCAATGAGCTACGACATGTCTCTCTCACATACATGATACTGTTACATGATCGCTGCTAGTAGGTGACCAGTGATCACAAGGAAGTCATCGTAGCCCTTTGAATTCAGTTATTACCTGAAATAAAGAGTTGCAATCACACACATTTGTTTGCACTTATGTAAAGCAGCTGGGAAAAATGCTTCCATAACACACTGTTCAAACGCATTAATTATACAGTTACAAATGCACACACACACACACACACACACACACACACACACACACATGCAAGCACTTACAATGTACAAGCTTAATAAGGTACAATTTACAAGGTAAATGTTGTTGAGCACAAATTATCAATTTCAAAGCAATGTAAATGAAAATAGTTTCTTATCTTTATGATACAAATGTATTCCAAAGCAGATGCCAGACCTTGTCATGTGTCATTGACAGACTTGCTTATTTAAACGTATTTAAACAGATGTTTTGACAGAAACATCTAATAACAATGTTGTGGTCTGACAATGGGGCTGGGTTGGTCCACATAGAACACATGTGCAGGTCTACATGAAGACTGTGTGCAGCAGTCAGCAGCAGCATGCACATTGAGGAGATTCTAGCTGGATTATTTAGGCCTGGAAAACTTCCTTTTAAGGACAAAGAGGTAATCGTACAACAAAGATGTGAAACTATATATAGCGGTCTTTGTCCGTGCAGTTCATCCTACTCTCCTCTTCTCCATCGCTCCTCTTCCTCCTGCTCTCTCAGGCTGACTGACTGGTTCTCTCACTAGTGAGATGTTGAAGCTGGACTGACCTGCAAGCTAAGCACATCCCTCAAATAGTCATAAGCACCTCTTCAATAAATCCCTTCCACCATCCCTGTGTGAGTGTATCACAGAGGTGAGATGAGATGCTTAAAGCAGGACAGACAAAGGGATGGAGGGACGGATAAAATGCTGTGATGTTGTGAGGATTTATCACACAACGGTGGCGATTGGAGAGATGGATGGACGGATGATGGGAAATAGAAGGAGGATATGGATGAGACTGACTAAAGCGCGGACTGATGGAGTGTTTAGCTGGGTGACTGACTAAGCCATAAGTCTCCTGTGAGCCCTTATGCTCTCTCTCTCTCTCTCTGCCTCTCTCTCTCTCTCTCTCTCTCTGCCTCTCTCTCTCTCTCCCTCTCTCTCTCCCTCTCTGCCTCTCTCGCTCTGTCTCTCTCTCTGTCTCTCTCTCTCTCTCTCTCCCTCTCTCTCTCTCTCTCTCTCCCTCTCTCTCTCTCTCTCTCTCTCTCTCCCTCTCTCTCTCCCTCTCTGCCTCTCTCGCTCTGTCTCTCTCTCTGTCTCTCTCTCTCTCTCTCTCTCCCTCTCTCTCTGCCTCTCTCTCTCTCTCTCTCTCTCCCTCTCTCTCTGCCTCTCTCTCCCTCTCTCTCTCTCTCTCTCTCTCTCTGCCTCTCTCTCTGCCTCTCTCTCTCTCTCTCCCTCTCTCTCTCTCTCTCTCTCTCTCTTTAAAATAACACTATGTTCCCTGTGGTGACAGGCCAGGATGAAATGATTGGCCCTTAGTTTTTCCCCGCCTGCCCTCTCAGATAATCACCTCACCTACTGGCTGCCTCCACATGCTGACTCTAAAGCAATCATTACATTATGTCACCGTGGTTAACTTCCACTGGTTTGACTGGGAAGGTAGTCCGTTAATAGATGTATACATCAGGTCAGACATGAACTCATCCATGCCCGGACAGTGTGAGGCCGGAGTTAGGCTGACAGCTCATGAGCGAGGGACCTTGAGGAAACACTCAAAGAAACATTTGAAATGAAGTGCAACATCTGCATTCATCTGGAGTCATGTTTGTTTCCACCTGACGAATGTGAGTCCAATATTCAGCAGGCAAAGAACCATCAGAGCCTTTACCATTAACTGCAAGTAAAAGAGATCACTATGAGCATCTCTCTTCACACACAGTCATCTGATTCATTTCAGCATGAAAGTTCATTCTTGACCTCGGGAATGAAAGATCAAATACATATACCATTCTGTGAGAACAGTGAGCAGTCAGCAGTCATTAACAGTATTAAAACGTTTGTGAATCACCGTAACCATGAGAGCTCCTTGGGCATACAGTCATTAATGAGCACAGAAAATATCTGGTTGATGGGTCCAGAAGTATGTGAGACACACACACACACACACACACACACACACACACACACACACACACACACACACACACACACACAGGCTTTAACATGCTGATATCTCTTAACTTCAGTTTAAAGATCATCAAAAACACATGGTCATTTTCATGTTAGTACTTTCTATTGTACTACAGGAGTACCTCAAACCTGGAGATGTTGTCGTTGCCCGTTTAGAACCTGTATGCAGATCTCCCACATGTCTCCCCATGGGTTTGACTTCTAGATGAGCTACATTTGTTTTGTGTCTCTAAGTGTGTTTCTGAATATGTGATGAGGATTGCTGTCACTGACTTGACATGCACCATCTGGCTGCTTGTTACTGAGCTGTGAGTCAGGTCTGAGTAAATGCATGTGGATGCTGCAGTGTTTAACTTCCATATGTCATCAGTACCAACCCTGCTAACGGCTACGTGTGAACAACGTCTGCAACAAGACCTAATTAGAAACCATCTGAAGGATCTTATGAGTCTATGCTTTTTTTTTACATTACAATGTCCAGCAAATCATTTCAAAAAGCATCATATTTAATTTATAGCTCCAGAAGCAGAGCGGCAGTTATTCGGCAACCATTCATATATCATGTAGAGGTGTTAACTGATGGCTGTCGGGTCATTGACCTGTACTTTAGGTAAATATGTGGCCTTAGTAAAATGCTGATTGGACTGAATGCCGGTTAACACACTGTAGTACTCCCTTACCTTTTCTTCTCCCTTCTCTCTTACTCACCAACTACAAACAAACAAACACGTCTTCATGTGAAGATAAAATCAGCAAAAACTCTCATCTTTTCAACTGCTAATGAACAGACATTTGAAAACACTCACAAGTCAACTTCTACACTTAACAACACACCTCAATGTAACCTCCTTTAATGCTAACGTGCACTAGCTCTCCTGCCAATGGCAACACGGTTTACACTCAATAGTTCTTTTTTTACAATTTGGTAATTTTTGTCTTTCAGATTAAACATTGTTTTCTGAAGTGTCTGTTAAACTGTGTTTTTATTTGATTTGGTCTCCATTTCTGTACGAAGCAGCTTTAAGTTAGTCAACGTCCTCCAAACCGTCTACACACATGCAAACACACTTCAAACCCCTTCAATACACACACACACACACACACACACACACACTCACACACACACACACACACACACACACACTCACACACATGTCACTTTAATGGCTGTCACTGAGCGTCAGCGTGGCTGATCTGAGCTCATTAGAACAGCGATTTACACCGAGGGGATTCAGGGATTTGTTACGCCGCCACAACACTCCTGCCCCGGCAAGGAGGTGAAATAGGGGGAGATGAAGAGAAGGATGAAGAAAAGGTAAAAAGAAAATGTGGTTAGGGAGCAGAGCGGAGAAACTGAGGAAAAATAAAAGTGCAAGAAGGGAGGAAAGAAGGGGACAAGGGATGGAGAAGTGAATGAAAAGAGGAGGAGAGGAGGCTTGGAGAGAAATGTGCTGATAAGAGACAAAGACGATAAGGATGGAGTTGATATAATACAAAACATGAGAAAAGGAAATAGATAAGTACGTCATGAAGAGCCAAAATAGGAAAGGAGAACAGTAACGACGTGGGGAGGAGGTGCAGGGTGGGAGATCTGATTAAAGGTGTAAAAAGAGTGAGGAGAGGAGATGTAGGAGGTGAGTGGAAAGCAGGAAGGTGCAAAAAGATAAGATGTAAACTGTATTGATCCCTGCGGGGCACAGCAGCAACAGAGCAGAATACAAGTAAGAGAGGAAACATGAGGTTTGTCAACCCTTACAAAGCACAACTGCAAAACCTGCTCATGTTGTGAATGAATGAAATGATACTAACAGCAGGAGATGTTGGAAATGATAAGAATTAATATGACTTTGTGTGTAGCAGAGAGGAATATGAGAGTATCCACATTAAAAGGTCGACCGAGGTTCAAGCGAGGACGGAGGAAGCAGGAAAGTGACCGAAATGAAGAAGTGCGATTGAGCGAAGGAGAGCAAGGAGAGGACGGAGAGGAAATGGAATGAAGACGCACGGGGAAAATTGAAGAGGGATTTTCCAGTTGGTTAGCCGGTCCCGACCACGTGTGAAATTTGCTCTGAACACCCGACGGCGTTCAATCACCAGTCAAGTGAAGCAATAAGGAAATTAACACCAAAGTAGAGAGGGAGGAATGGAGGAAACGGAAGAGAGAGAAGGAGACAGACAGGAAGAGATAGCAGTGTTCTTTATGTGCTGTGTCTGAAGCATTCCGAATGAACACAGACAGAGCGCTGATGTAACAAGTCATTAAGTCCACTTGAAGAAGTGCTGTGGATCGTCAAGAACCTGGAGATACGATATGTATGGTATGGTACCATGGTGTTATCATTTAGTATATTGTGATACTGTAAGCAAGGCGATACATTGTGCTGATTATAGAAAAACTGTCAAGAACGCACCACCATATTCATGAAAACAGTTCCCTTATCATAGTCCCTTTAATAATAATAATAATAATAATGATTTATAATAATATGAAGAAGTATCTTTGCATGCTAAATATGAATTAATAATCGATACAGATGGTGGTACTCAATGTATTCTCACACTCCTATTGATTGGAAAATTGTACTGAGAATACAAATGCAATTATTTTCTCTTTTCATTGGATCAAGTCTCATGTTGTTCTGCCTGGTTCCCATGAATGCATGCTTGTTGCTGTTCCTCATTAAACCAGAGGAGCTGTGAACAGTTGGACTTCTTTCTTCTCTTCTCGCCCCGTTTGAATTGCTTCAAGACGCTCTTCAAGTGTTAATCCCCAGATAATGTATTTTGGTGCATTTGAGGACATCTGTAGCAACTGGTGACATGTAATGTGTCTTCATAAAACATGACCTATAATTTAATTTGAAACACTGGGGGGGGGGGTAGAAAGCTATTTTGCATAATTAAGCTGATTCGACTTCATTAAAGGAGGAAGCTTGTGGTATTTGATCTTATTCTTGGTTCTTATGATCAGGAAACCCCCTGAAGACTCTTCAACCAACAATGCATTTATCCCTCTAACAAGTCTGGTGCATCGCTCACCTCTGGATATACCTACAAGAGCTACAGTGATTCACTGCGTTCTATATTCATTCCAAATCAGAATCGTTTTTTGTCCCTTGAACTTTGACCCTCTAGCTGATGTCTTTGATATGTGATATCAGTCAATGAGCTGTCATCAGACTCTGTCAGTGCTCTCTCTGTGGCTCAGTCTGGTATCAGCGCTGAGGGTTGTGGGTCACAATAGATAGACATGCTGGTTTGCATACTGCACAATGTGACCGCTTGCAGTAGGACATCCTGGTATTTTTGGCATATTAAATCTTTTTTCTGGTACACTACATATTATGGTGGTACTGTGCTTGTTGCAACACATTTCAGTTTGTAAAGAACGCCATTTTTGTTTGATTTTCCTCTAACCAATCAGTGGTGAGTATCAATGCCACTGACATCAATTTCAGTTGACACAGATGTGACTGTGGTTGCAAGAAGCAGGTACAAGGGAAAAAAAGAACTGCTGTTAATTGTGTCATCTGTTTTTGGTGTAACTGAATCGTTCATCATGGTATCACGTGGATCATTGAAGCTGTTGACATGATGAAGCTTCTGGCCTCCTAAGTTTCTCTCCGTTTTTTAGTTTTTTTTTAACTTCGTAAAGATCAACTCTTCATTTGATGCAAATGTTCCTTTGCTTCACAATAACAGTGACAGAAATAAGCCGAGCAGGTCAGTGAGAGGAGAGCAGATCTAAAATGCTTTTGTTTCAGTGCGCTGACACAGAGAGAGAGAAGCCTTCAGAGAAGAGGTAGAGTCATGCTGTTAAAGCCTTCTAGCAGGCCTGTTTATCAGGCGACAATCATAGACTGTGTAGAAGAAATGGATGAACTTACCGCAACCTCACCCATTGGTTTGGGGACTACCATTAAAGCCTCGAGTTCGCTTGTGGCCTTCGCCTTCTTGGTTTTATACAACCAGAAATGACACGAGGGTGGAGCTAAGTACAACCAAACGCTGAATAAGACGTTTTTAGGCGACCAATATGTTACCAAATGTTGCAATTAACCTTCATGAAGTGAAAACACACTATGAAAGGGTTAAAGTTAAGTAAAGTAAAGTAAAACACTGACAACTCCCAGACCGGACAACGGCGTGGTAGAGACCTGTCAATCACCGTGTAGCCCCGCCCTAAAGCATCCCCTGCTTTATGGTCTGTTTGACTCTAAATGGACCATAATTTACTACATGAACATCATGCTGTATTGAAGAAGACTTGAAACTAGAGATTGAGACCATAAATCCATGTTTACAATGTTTACTGAGGTAATAAATCAAGAGAGTCATTTTCTCATAGACTTCTATACAACCAGAGGAGTCGCCCCCTGGTGGACACTAGAGAGAATGCAGGTTGGCACCTGGCGAGAATACAAAATGTGTAGTTTCCCAAACCAACACTAATACATCATCATGAGAATAACTATATATGCTATTAAGTAAATAGTAAATAATAATGCAACATGAACACAAATTATAACACTTAAATAAATACATAAAAAATGTGGGACTAAAATGACAAGAAACAGGAAGGCAGTGGGAATGTGGTACCAAAGCTAGATTTAGATGAACATAGACGAGGAGATGAGAGAGACAGAAATAGATGGACACAGAGAGACAGTGACAGTCTCAGACAGTGGGTTTGATCCGATGACAGGCAGAGAGGGAACGATAAAAGCTATTGGCAGCAGCACACACACAACAGGATGTGAGAGCACGCTGTCTCTGTTGACAGCTAATGACTGAAGCTGCACCTCAACCCTGACTGATGCTTCTTCTGTACATGGAATTACAGTCCTGAACATTGAATTTCAATTTTGGCAGAGGAGGTGCAATATTATTGCGGTGCCAGTACTTTTAACAAATGTTTAACAAAGTTGACTTTGTCAGACGTGTAAAGTCAGTCATGTTTTTATTGTTTTGGACATAATTAATTGTATTGTATTGAGAGTATTCTGTCACCCCCATGTCCTCAATACTAAATATACATGAAATAAACATTTAAAAGAACATTTACGTTTACTCAAGAAATGTGCTTAAGTACAAATTTGAGGTACTTGTACTTTACTTGAATATTTCCATTTTCTGCTACTTTATACTTGTACTCTATCTCAGAGGTTAATATTCAACGTTTTACTCCACAGCTTTAGTCATCCCCCTCCTGTCCACTGAACACTATGGACCTCCATACTTGCTGATGTTGAATGTTTGTGATGAACTGAGGTGAAGTGTTCCTTTATGTGTTGAGATACGTCTCCTACTTATGAAGCTTAATAAACTAAAAAGCCTCTTGGATCAGCTGGAAAATGCATCGTCACAAAGCTGAAAACAGGCAGGTTCTTTTGGGAGAGATACGAGGTTCTCACAGGACAGTGTTCTGCACAGATTCCCCATCACCATGTGGCGTCACGATGTGGTCCTAAACCACCCAGTCTTGTTGTCGGGGGCGGGTGTACCGGCATGGATCTGAATGTGTTGAATGGACCGTGTTAAATGCTTGTGACCTGGAGATTGTGCCTCGATGTTCTGACAGCCCAGCCATGTAAGGGAGGGCCTCTGGGATGCGCCGTTAATTTGGCAGTGTCCGCCTCGGTCTGATGTTGACTGGGATTTCCATCAACCCCTCTTTGTAACCATTGGCCCCAAGCAATAAATACTCTACAATGCAAAGCACTTTGAAACAGCGCTTCACAAGGTGATTGAGTTCGTGAACTTGTAGGGTATGACCTGTCTGTCCAACCCCATCTCCTATCCAGACAGTTCTTCTGCATGGTGCCATCTGTTCTTTTTCCACATGCTCACATATAGTCACCAATAAGAATAAACTCTTAAAGAAAGCTTGTTTAGCCAACCCCCCCCCCCCCCCCCCCGTGAGTACATGGGTACTGACTACGATGTGCAGAAAGGCTCTTGTTTGCTGTGCAGAGTTCATCCTGGTCTCTTTTTCTCTTTTTGTCTGTATTTCTTTTTTTTCTTACTTGTTTGTGCTTTATATGCAGCTACAGTGGGACAAGATTTCCTACTTGAGGACAAATAATAAACTACCCAGTGTTCCTCTAGGTTTACTGCTTTGGCTTTAAACTTTCTTCATCAGTCACTTTTCAAAATCCACATGAACAATTCTTCACATTGACATGAATTAGATCCACTGCACAAAAAGAAAAGCTGGTCCACCTGGTACTCTTCTGGTATTTCTCCTTTAAAAACAGTGGGAAAGAACAGCAGGAGCAAACTTCAGGAGTTGAGTTCTTATTAAAATGAAATCAGAGTATGTTACTATATGAGTCTGGTGCAGTGCTCACTCTACATAGAACACACCGGGTTAACATTGCATCACTTGCACCACAGAGAACAGTGAGGAACTGAATATTCTCAACAAAAAACAACAAAACACAGAATCTGTCAGCACGTTAACGTGGTGTTTACTATGGAGTATGTTTTTTAACCGGTCTACAACATTTGCTTTACTTCACTTGTTTAATTAAGAGCAGTGTAGACAACCAGCACTCCGCTATCCCACTGTTATTACAGACGTGAACTAAGCGCAGACACTTGCCTCGTTCATGGACTCAGCGGTGCTCTGCAGCATGAATATATTCAGCTATTACTTTAAAGCAAATAGGAACATTTAGCAGGACCAATGTGAGCAGTGAGAAGCACCTTTCCTCCATGTTTTGTCGAATCTATTCAGTGGTTTTCTGCCCATGCGTCTGTCTTCGTTCCACGTGCAGGATGTCAAAGACAGTACATGCATTGGGCAAATCATGCAAATCAGATTTGAAGTAACCTGGTTCATCAGACGTGTAACAATGATAGACGGGTTGTTGGTGTAGACTGTGAAGAGGTTTCAGACGTCTAAATGACCAGCCTTCAATCTGTTGACTTGTTTATGTCCCTCTCAGCAGCTCGTGTGTCCCTGATGACACAGAGCAGCATGTCATTTCTTTCTTCTGAGCCTCGCTGTAAAAACACTCGCAGCCACTTTCATGGACTCATTAACAAAACCGCCGAACAATCAATGAGAACAGCTTCCTTTTCAGCCCCCTCACCGCCTCTCTCTCTTGTCTGTTGTATCTCTGCTATTATTCTGCGAGCACTGGCTCCCTGTTCTGCATTTGTTTGTGTACATATCGTTTTTTGTGCGCCGTGGTCGACGAGCAGCGGTTTGTTTAGAAATACGTTTTCTGGGAGGAGCGGGTGGGAGGGCTGCCTGGGCTGGGAGGATGGAGGAGACCACCGTCAGCTTCATCAACAGGTGTGCTTTGTATGGTTCGATTGGAGAGAGGCACAGCGTCTAGCATTACTTAGTCCGACTCAACAGATGCTTTACGTGGAGAAAAATAGGGATTTATGTCCCTGTTTCTGAGTTGATAGATGGAAAACTTGAATAGTTTGTTCCCTTAATGCTTCACCTTCTCTCCCACGCTGTTGCCACTTGACTGACTGCTGCCTGCATCCTAAAATATAACATCAGCAGATGCAAACTGTCACATCCCCGGGCTTAAACTGAAAGAATTGTCCACCTGAGAAAGACATTTACTCTCATATTATGTGTCACATTCATTTTTTATTCATTAACCCTAACCCTATCTGACATGACTACCTATGTAAATGATATATCTTCCCCGGTTTCTAGTGTAGTTTCACACATTTTAGGGTTACACATTTTTATTGCAAGCCACTTGGTCAACATGTCTAGTGTCTTGTGGGTGTAAATCAGGGAAGATATTTACTTCTTGATATGCTCATTTCTTCTGTTTTACGTGTTTATAGCTCTATAACTTTACATCAAAGTCTGTTCACAGGTGTAAAGTAATACTGCACATGTGTTAAAAAAACCTTTAGCCTTTTTATGGCTTCAGGGGAAAATGTGTGAAGTGTGATAACTGTCCTCAAATGACCACTGTCACTTGAGTCAGTGTCGGTTGTGTCCTAGGACTACAAGTCTGATAAGAATACAAAAGAGGACCTCTGTAACCCGCTACATCTCTGCTGCAGGCTAGAGGCCCAAGGCTGCTCAGCTGCTACTGGCACAACTCCCCCAAATCACTGAAGCAACTGTTGGCAGTCGAGTTGCATTGTGGGTAAAGTGGGTGCTACGTTTTGATAAGGAAGAAGAATGCAGGGAATATAAAAGATTCAATTAAATTAAATTCAATTCAATTAAATTCAATTCAATTTATTTTGTATAGCCCAAAATCACAAATTACAAATTCTCCTCTTTACAAGGCTTTACAATATGTACACATGACATCATCTTGTCCCGGAACCCTCACATCAGAACAGGAAAAACTCCCCCAAAAACCCTTTAACGGGGAGAAAAGAGGAAGAGACCTTAGGGAGAGCAACAGAGGAGGGATCCCTCTCCCAGGATGGACAGAAGTGCAATAGATGTCAAGTGTTGAACAGCATAACAGAATTACAACACATTCAATGTAATTTCAACACATTCAATGTATGACAGAACTACGGCAGGAGGAAAGACCAGGTCCAGGTACAACCCGGATCCAGAGGTACCTGTGAGGCGATAAAGGGACTCTGGTGAAGAAGCTGGTCAATAATGTGCATTAATGGTGAATATCTCTGGTTCTGCTGCATAAATGTCTCTCTTTTTTAAGACCATCGTGAGTCCGACAGTGTTGTGTGAATGCAACGCTGAATCACTGAAGTACTCTTTTAAAAGAAAAATGATTTCAATCCTCTGTTTAATGCCTGGGAAAACATGGTTTCAAAGATTGAGTAATTATCTATAACATGCAATTTGCATGACTAAATAAGCAGCAATCAAAATCTCCAAATATTGCTAAACATGATTGTTGCTCAGAAGAATGCCACATATCCATCTCCAACTGAGTCACAAATAAATACATCTCTGTAACATAACTAAAAAATAAACGCTGAGTTGACGCTCATAGCAAGAAGCTGATTGAGAAAATCAGGTTGCAGACCATTTAAATGAGAACTGGAGATTGTCTGTGGCCGTGATATGAAGCATGACTGCGTGGACTGATTGTCAGTTCACACAGCCTGCTGCATTTGAATCTGTTGTAATGTTCCACCACATACAGAGAATGTGGGTATTTTCCATGGTTTCCTCATTTGACATGATCCAAAGGGACCATTTAGCATGCTTCAGTTTGCTAAAAGTAAAATAGGTTTCATAGGCAATTCTTCTGTGTCCCTGAACAAATAAGATAAACTGCCGACCAAGCAGTTTATCCTCTGGCATCAACATGGCAGCTAACATGATTTCACACAATGAATATGGATTGTAATGCTTTCAAATACACAATTAAAGTGCTTTTGAATGTTGCTTTAAGCTCTTCTTTTTGGATATATCTTTAATCATTTGTACATGTGATCATGATATTTAAAGTCAAACTATATATTAAATGTATTCATTCTTTATAAAATGATTCCTTTTACCCAAGAGCACAGATGGACAGATTCACTTCTGTTCATGTGTCAGCAGGTATGATTTATTTTAAAAAACATCTTGGACGTTTGAGGATTTAAGAAAAATGTATTTATAAGAGTGTGTTGGAGGAAGAACTTGTCATTATTGGGAATTTGACTAGCTATTTGACAGCTCGAATCACTTCACTTCACATCTGGCAGTAGAATGTGTCAACACATGTGCGTGTTTGAGTTATCAGCATCTAAGATCAGTAACAATTATTAATGATTATTAATAATAACGGGGCACCACCCTGCGGACAGGGACCAATAATCAAACGATAAACTAAGTCTCATAATTAGTGTTCACTCACAATGTCAATAGTCTGAGTACTGTTACATTTGGAGTAAAAGTGAAGGTTTAAGTTTGAGCACAGGCCACTACATCCAGCTATTATTACACACATAAGCACCAGTAATCACAAAGACTGCTCTTTAAAATATAACAGAGTTTATTACATCCGAATAATAAATGATCAGATCAAATAATATCAAAACCAACAAACACTATCATACAATTATATGTCTAATACCTAAAGTCAAATGAACAGACGTGGAGTCAGGATATATATATATGTGTATGTACTGTACATGTATGTATATGGGGCGTGTGTGTGTGTGTGTGTGTGGAGGAGGAGCGAGCTACTCAGACAGTGGGGGGGGGGGGGGGGGGGGTAATCTAAAAAGGGGCCGGGCCCTGTTGGTCAACAACCAAGATGGCGGGGACGTGGCTACGTATGTAACCACGTGGATCTACACACACTGTGGGTTGGAACAATAGATTACGTAACCAGTGTCTGAGATGGTCAACTAAAATCAGTGTATCTAACTATGTGTGTGCGTGTTCGTAGGAGGAGAGAGAGAAAGAGAGAAAACCGAGCTCTGAGCACGGTACTCTGCGCCGCCGTAAGATGTGAGAACAGCTGATCTATCACGTAAAACTCTGTGGTCGGGTTCTGAGCCGACCAGCCACGTTTGTACAGTGGTAGTTACGGCTCTGAATCCTACTCACGGAGCCGATGTAAGGAAGAGAGAATAAAACCGAACAAAACAAAATAATAAAATAACCCCAAAATCACTGCGGTAAAATACGAATGTTGCTTTCCTATGACCCCGAAACGAGGTCGGCGAAACGAGGTTCGGCCGCCGTGGTTTTAGTTTTAAAGTAATAAAATCACAACCTCCACATCCCCTAGCGGTGATGATCTAATGCAAACACAGTTACAGCAGGAAATACACAGGATAACGGGACTCAGCGGTCCGCGATGCTTGCGCAATAACACGTTCTAAACGCTACAGTAACTTAACAAAACAAGATAAAGGAGTAACACACAAACTGATCTAATCTAAGCCCAGATACCAAGATAACTCTTACTGTGAGAAGCTTCCTTCGGTGGGATCAGTATCAGTCCTTCAAGTAGTTGGAAAACACTCGGCTGCGCTGCTTCGTAGCGTGGCGCAGGGTCCAACTCAAGCTCTGCAGAGGATGAGCGAAGAGGAAAGGGGATGCGGCGTCCTTTTGCCGGCAATGTGTACACTAAAGGTGGGAGAACTGGTGGTAGAAGTTATCAGTTCTCTCACTACAGGATCCACAAATATAAACTATAAAACACAGTCTGTTTGACCAGCGAATTTAACTTGTGACCTGATAGGGTTTGATGAGGCAAGCGCTTCCTTGGATCTCCTTTCACCAGCGCGAGGCTGGACGGAAGAGGCAGATTTGGGAGTCACGGTCGCTTTTAAATCCAGGTAATGAAACCTGTGGGGGGTCCCTTTCTGGCCAATGAGGGGCCAGCATCAAGTTTTGGCTGGACCTGGGAGGTGTGGTCATCTTTCTTGGAGCTTGGTCCTATCAGCTCCCAGATCAGGCACTTGTTGAAAGAACATGGATGCTTCTTTGTCTGGTGATACATGCAAGGGTCTCAGTCAGCCATGACACCAGAGGCAGACCCCAACAGGGACCACTTGTGATTGGATCTCACTTTTCCACTCTATATTCATATAAACACAAACATCACTTCCGTTGTTTTTAACCCGCAGCAAATCTCCCTTGTCTGATCTGCCGGGAATGAAAAGAACAAGAAAAAAGCGCTCGTAATTATTCCTGTGGGCTTTTCAGAATGTCCAGGCATGGGGGATGAAGCCAGCATGGTGGACGAAGCCAGCATGGTGGACGAAGACAGCTTGGTGGACGAAGACAGCATGGTGGACGAAGACAGCATGGTGGACGAAGCCAGCATGGTGGACGAAGACAGCATGGTGGACGAAGACAGCATGGTGGACGAAGACAGCATGGTGGACGAAGCCAGCATGGTGGACGAAGACAGCATGGTGGACGAAGCCAGCATGGTGGACGAAGACAGCATGGTGGACGAAGACAGCTTGCTGTACGTGATTTCTGAACCACCTGGAGACGAGAAAAAGGAGGATCAAATGGAGAGCTGCGGCTTTGATGACGTATTTTACAGCTACGTCCTTGTTCTGGACGCATTAGGAAACACCTCGGCCAGTGATTTCAGTGATCAAATTCCTAAACGTCTCACTGGTTGTTCACCCTTCGAATCGCCTAAGACGCATGTTACTACCAGGTGTACATCATTGATCAAGTTTGGAAAGATTTTAAGTGAATCCAACTATAGAAGACTTTGAAATACTCTCAGAAAACCGAGCTTTTGTTACATGCAAATAAGCTTTCAGTTACAGAAAATATACTGCAAACAGTAGAACTCTGCACTAAGACCCACCAGTAGATTAACGCATACTTAGCTTCATGTTCTACCATTCTCCTGTTCCTGTCATGGTTCTCTAATTACCTCCTTATATGCTTATCATATGCTTTGGTATAGCTAAATGATCCATGATCAAACACTGTCATGCACACATTGTTAGCTTCTTGTCTGTATATCACACACACACACACACACACACACACACACACACACACACACACACACACACACACACACACACACACACACACACACATACACACACACACACAAACACGATCTATATCTCATGTCTATTTCCTACTTTTCTGCCCATTATGGTTTCCCTGCTGCTGATGTTGTAAACGTCTGTACTCCCACCTCTCTGTCTGGGATGTGTGTGTGTGTGTGTGTGTTCACTACCGTGAGGACAATAGGACGTGTGCTCTCACATATAAATGTGAGCATCATATCTCCCTTGTCTCTTGGTGTGTGTTTAAATAGTGTGTTTTTATCAACAAAACAAAAAAAGTGTCATCTTTTGTGCATATTGTTAACTGTACAGGCTTTTTAGATTAAAAAAGATCTTACTGATTGAAATTGAATTGACTGCTGAACAGCTTACACTTCCTGCACACATGATGACGAGCTGACTGCGTTGGCCTGGACGATCGGGGGATACAATGAGTGAACAGTGCAGCTCTTTTAGACTTTCCAAATGTTATGACACCACATTGATCAAATGCTGATAGTGATGTGGGTTTTCTCTTACAAAACATTTTCTTGTCTACCGGCAGTAGCAACATTAATTAAATGTAACAGGTGCAGTGTGTTGCGTCATACGATAGCCATGTCTCTCACCAGACGAGATACATGTCAACACTGGGAAATTGGACAAAGGAAAAGGCTGACATGTGGGTTCACATTGAAACCAATAGGTGTGGGTGATTTCAGGTGCAGCATATACCACAGGTGTGAGTTTCCCTTAAGACCTCTGGCCCAAATCTTTTAGAAGCAAAAAAAACTGTTGACAAGCAGCTAACTAGAACACTTTGCCATAAAAGATGAGATTGAAGTGTCAACCATATTCAACTTTGATTTGCAGAAATCATTTCATCAAAATACCTCATCCTCATATTTCTTGTATTTAAGCCTCACTGTAAAACATCAACCGATATTTATTCATAAATTATTACTCAAACCACAATATTTGCAGGTAGAAACGATTGTATGGTTCAGGATAGGATTAAGTATTTGATATATTCTCCACGCCTGTAGTTCATACCGTCGTATTGCTGCTGGGAGTATGCATCCAAGTCTATGGCTCTCTCCCTAAACTATCCCCGCCCACTAGCACCGGCTGTCTCCACCATAACCTGCAAACATCTGTCGCCAAGCATACTGACAATCACCTTGCTTGTTACACTTACTGTCATGTGCTATAAATAGATGTTATGTTCCTGTTAAACTGATTGATGCTTGTGCATCGGGGTGTAACACTAATCAAATGGCCCTCCTGCTAATTGCTGATATTTGACTGTCTTGCAGCAGGGATTGAATTGAGAATATCATTAGCTGTCTTTGTGTGAATGCTGATTGTAATTTTCTTTCTGTGTTGCAGGGGACGGACTACAAGTTTACCCACTGCACGACTACTCCTGCTCCTGTACACGGCAGTCACCTCTAAATGATGGAAACCCTCATCACTGATTGGCTTGTCTACCTTCTGACAAGCAGAGCTTAAAGATGACATCTTTGCTGTTCTCCTCTTCATTGCAGTGCTCGTTGGCAGGACCTCTTTGAGGAATATTGTCCGTATCGTGAGGAATAGTACTCAGATTTCCCTTCAACTGAACTGTAGGTAACTGATGGCTGCTACATTTCCACCGGGTGGTTTGCACTGCCTGGATTTTAAAAAGGATCATTAGCAACCACGACCTCTTCTGCTCCGGAGGTTTCCCCTACTTATGCTTGTGTGCGAATGTGGTTTTAGTGTGATTGTCTGTTTGTGTTTGCATCTGCATGGCGTAAGTGAGGGATAGAAAATAAGGATTCTTTTTTACTCAAAAAGGACAAAAGAAGACACAGCAAACAAGTTGAAAACAAGGAGTCGCAACTATGTCCCAGTGGAGGCACCATTCAAGGACTGGTTGTCAGCTACTCCAGACTGCCAAGAGTAAGAGCAGGGTGATGGGATACGTAAGGCTTGAAGGTTCCTTCAGCAGCGGCCGGTGGGTGTCCTCTCTAATAGGGCTGGGACTGATGCTGCTGCTGCAGGCATCTCCTACTGCTGTGTCGGCTCAGAAACTCGACGAGAACGACCCGGTGGTCACCACCACGTATGGCAAGCTGCGTGGCGTTAAGAAGGAGCTCAACAACGAGATCCTGGGTCCCGTCGTGCAGTTCCTGGGCGTCCCGTACGCTGCCCCGCCCACCGGCGAGCGCCGCTTTCAGCCACCAGAGCCACCGGCGTCGTGGCCGGAGATCCGCAACGCCACGCACTTTGCCCCGGTGTGCCCTCAGAGCATCGTGGAGGGCCGCCTGCCGGACGTGATGCTGCCGGTGTGGTTCACCAACAGCATCGACATTGTGTCCACATACGTCCAGGACCAGAGCGAGGACTGCCTCTATATCAACATCTACGTCCCCACTGAGGATGGTGAGTTAGCCTGCGGGCCCGGGGCAGGATGACTGTGGGGCTGGTGGGCGGAGGGTATTGGACCCATCACATCCTGGTAGAATGAAGGGTGTGTTGTTTCTGTCCCTGTCTGTCCGTCCGTCCGTCAGTAGAGGGAAAGCATGACATTGTGCACGTTTAATGTGCATGACACTGCTTATAGAACATGAGTGTGTGAAAGAGTGGTTGTGTGTGTGACATCCATGAAGACCAGTTAATCCTTTCATTCCACTCCACAGCTGCCTCCATCTTCTTCCTTCCGTTTTCCATCTTTCCCTCCTTCTCTATACCTTCCTGTTGCTTCTCCTCATTGCCTTGTTTGCTCTCCTCTGCAGACTCCCTCCCCTCCTCTCCTCACCACTGGAGCTCATCATAGAATATTGTGCCAAGCCACAATGGCTGCAGTTCATTAAACAAGACAGTCGTTGTCATGACCATCACCGATTGATTTGGCTGACTGGCTGAATGAGTGGTCTGTTTCATTCTTTCCCTCCGTCTTTATTTCTCCCTTTCCTTCCTCTCAGCTTTGTGTGTGTGTGTGTGTGTGTGTGTGTGTGTGTGTGTGTGTGTGCATGCCAGCTCCTGTGTGCGTTGCGCGTCCAGGGGCTCCATGTTATTCTTTAGTCTTTTATTCATTTTACAGTCAAAAGAATATCCAAGGATTGTGCCAGGAAACCGGGCAAGAAAATATGTAGACAAGGAGGTATGTATGATCTGAACGCAACCTATACCATGCCACAGAAAGAAGAAACTAGGAGGGGAAAAAGAAGACCCTTCTGGTGCGACTGAGAGCAATCATGAGATCAAGGTCTACAAATGATTCAGCTTTCGACTCGAGGCATCTGCAGGTTTTCAGAATGCTAAATTTAAGAGACAGGGATGTTTTTCAACGATACCTGGAGGTAAATTTAAGGGCAATTTTAAAAACCATAAGTGGAAGTCTTCCTCTGACTGAACATTTGCAGGAATTAGCAAAAGCATATGTGCTACTACAACCCTGAGTGAGCCATGTGATTTGTAGACCTTGTGATGTCGATGCTGAGGTAGTGTTGCTCCACACTTCATGGTCCATCCATGTGTGCTCTCATTGGTCAGCAAGACTTGGTGATGTGATCGGCTGCCAGATCTGGGGTCAGAAGCTGTGCGGTAACGAGGCTTGATGTGTAAGGAGATAGGAGCATATTAGATCAGACACGCTGTCACAAACACACACACACACACACACACACACACACACACACACTCACAGTGATGTAGTTGCATGCAGTGTTAAACAAGATGAGCTCAAGCTCGACCATGACTGTGTAATCTCCATTAAAAGAAGGCAGAGCTGTGTTCAGGTTGGCCCGGGCTGCTGTATCAAGCACTGTTTCATCAAGATAATGCCCTCCTCCCTCTGTCTCTCTCCCTGTCTCCCAGCCTCTCCCTCCCTGGATGTGTGCACGCTTTTTAGTGTCTATACATGTTTGTATGAGAGTGTGTGTGTGTGTGTGTGTGTGTGTGTGAGAGAGAGAGAGAGACAGTTGCTGACAGTGTCCTTGATAAGGTCTGGGTGTTAATGTCATTTTCTTGGCAGCAGGCTGCATTATCACTTAGTGTACATTCCTCCTCTACTTACTACACGGATACATGTGCACTCTAACCTCTCCTTTCCTCAGACGTGTTGCACGCACAGAGACACGATGGGGGAGTGCTTTTAAATTGGGAGATTACAGAAGCTTACATGGTAGTCATACAGCATGGAGAATCACCATTATGAAACCAAGACCCAGACAATCTGGAGCTTTGGTTAAGAAAACAAAGAAAAGCAAGATGGTGGATCTGTGGCCTTGTTGTGGTAGAAAGTGTTACCCACTGGCTGTCATCACTGTATTAAAGTGTACAGACATGAATGCATGTAGGACACATGTTAACAGTATGTAGTGGCTTACTCTGTCACAAGACACAGTTTAACAACACATTTATTAACACTGCATTATAACGAGACAGAAGGTGATACAGGTAATAACTTCCTTATGTAATAACTGTCACATGTTGCAGAGATCTCCTGCATGTTGTAATCAACAGCTTGAATACAATATGTTGTACATTTCCCCACATATTGTTATAAATCATTACTTATTGCAGAGGATGTTTCAAGATGTGTTCAAGAGAGGAATACAGTGAGTGGTGTTGGTCAATAATACTAATAATAATGATAATAATGTAGTAATTAATTGTATCCATGTTGGTTGGTTAATACATAATGCATAATGTACTATTACATTTTCATAAGGAAATGCAACACCCAAATGTTGTAATAATCACTGCAATATCTACTAATGTATTAACAACATGTTGGTTCATTCAGTCCAGGTATTATTATATATTTACAGTGTTCATTCTACCTCATTTGTGAACAAATAAGAAGCTTACTACAATTATTACAGACAGTAGGGCTGCATAATAAATATGAATATGGCCAACTGCAATTTTCAAATCATAATCAATTGCAATATCAGTCGAAAACAATTCATGATTAGCCAGAAGAGACAGGAGACACATCAAAGGACCCGAGGCAGATTTAAATCTGAGAGATATTCCTCACAATATGGAAAATATTGGAATTTTTAAATCAATAAAAATGAAGAAAAAGAACAAATTTGACTTCTATTTGCAGACTTAAAAGTAAAATACTATATCCTCACATTGATGTTAGGCTGGTTGTGACATGTTTTGGAATGACTGTACAGCATTGGTCATAATAAACAAACGTTATCTGAAGTTGATCTCAGAGCACAAGCTGTTCCATAACGGACCTGTTTTCATTGGAGCTACGTTCCACCAGGAACATGGGAGCTCCACACCTGTCTGCTCACAACACGCTGGTGAAGCTGTGCATGATCACTGAGCCGGACACATGAGTCACATTTTATGACATCTAGTCAAAGAAAATAAGGTGGTATGAAAAAATGAAGTACATTTTCATACTTTCACTCTGTCCTGATCTGTGGCAGCCTGTGATGACATCATGGTGTTATCATCTGTTATCACTTCCATTATAATGCTTTAGAGCAAAATAGGAAAGCTGCACTTTCAAAAGAAAAGGTTGCAGCTTTAGACGTGATTCATATTTTGATCTGAAACAGAACTACATGTTTGGGTTTGAGCGACCTTACGCACACAACTTCGATATGTTTGTTGCTCTTTATATTACGTCACCTGAGTTCCTCCTCTCCTCACGTCATAATTACAACGGACTCTATCGGTTGCTGCCTAACAATTTTGAACCCACTGCGGTGATCCAGTTTACCAATGGAGGGTAACAGCTCACTGACCCAATTAGTAGGGACAGTAGGACTTATGAAGACCATTTCATTGGCTGATAACATTCGAAGCAGGTGGTCATACCTGAGAATTACACCTTTATTGTATTTTTCACATCATGATTTACTTCCAATGCCTTCCTTCACTGCTAATACAGGCATTAGTGTGGCCTCTATGTAGCGAGGTGGAGGTGGCAGCAGTGGATGGCTGTGCACTGCGTCTGTTACAAACCTTTAATTAACCTTCGCCCTTTTATTAAATGTACCAACAATCTTCCCCTTACCTTATTTGCCTATATTCATGTTGCCCGACTGTAAAATGAATGCTTAAGTACAATTGTTAATTACAATCTTCCAATAATATTAACCATATCACAGTTGCTCTGCAGTAATATTTTAGATAGCACGATTTAAATAATGTATAGTAGGCATTGGATTTAAAAATAAAAAAGTAGTTAAATGCAATCAGCATTTTGTAGAATCATCTCGACATTGTTGTCTGGCAATGCAGTCAACAGGATATGAAGTGTACCTAAATACTGGGGCCCGGCAACAGATATACCATATTTCCATGATGTGTGATTTTACTAGGATTCTTAGGGAGACAAAGTCAGTTAATTAGTTAATCAGTTATCTCTTATTCACGGGAGTCATGTCTGTCTGGTAGCGTCACACAGAGGCCCTACTGGTAATCAGACAGTCTCTGGGGAATCTACAGTCAGGTCTACAGCATTCTGGAGGCTTCCTTTACAGTAGCAAAGCCTGTTTCTGTGGATTCGTTGAGTTTGGTCATTATCAGTAACACAGTAGCACAAAGTGTGGTCAGTGGTGCATGGTGTAAGTGGACAGATCATGGTGAGTGACAGGGTCATTTCATGGCTAGATGTGTGCAGCCACAGCGATGCATTAGGTAACCGGGTTGGATTGGAAGAGTTCGAGTGTGGGAGGGACTCAAATCAGTCATGATCAATCAAATCAACTGTGTTCGGTTTAGTTTTTTCTTCTTTTTTTAAGTAACACACTCTACAATTACTACTGTTTTGTTGCCTAACAGTTTCAAACTCATGTGAAATGGATGGGAAGGGAAACGGACGTCCTGGAGCTGCAGGTGCGAAATCACCATGTGTGAATATTTGGAACCTTAGATTTAATTTCTGGAGAGATATTCAGAACTTATGCTTACAACGCTCCCAAAGATCTTGAATTGATTGATTCTCGTTAAGGTTGAGCAATTATTTAGAGAACTGGAAGTGGACCACTTCCATCTTAGCTATACCTACACAAATGATGAGCTTTCATTTCTATATCAATTTGCATGTAATTGTGAGCCTCTACAGGTGACGAAGGATAAAGAGTGATGAGGTCCATGTAGGGAGGGTTGCTGGCTCTTAAGATACCAGACTCTCCATGTCCTGTGGGAAACCAGAAGTCAACATTGACTAATGCTACATTGCCTTTAGCTAAACCTAACCAAGTGGTAACTTTAAGATATCTGACTAACCGTTGTGTAAGGAGACATTGCTTACAATACAGTATATACATTTGTATTCAGGAATCTGAATTTTGCTAGTGCCACTGCATACTAACTATAGAACCAAGGTTAAAGGGCAACATGTAGAGAGACAGATAATGGGCAGTGATGAAGGCAGACATGCAGTAATAATGGAGTCAGAAGGACAAAAACAAAGTGAGACCAGGACACAGAGAGAGACAGTGAAAGTGAGTGACGCTCAGTGTAATTGCTGTGGGACTCATCTCCGTGTCCTCATAAGGACTATCGTACCGTCCGGTGCCATGCTGGTTCAAAGAAGCCTTCTGTGGTTAAAGTAGACTTTCTGATGTGTCTGGATGGAGTACGGTCATTAAGTTCTCACATGCTGAGAGAGCGGTCTCTGTAATGAGATCAGTGGTAGCAGCACTACGGTTGGTCTTCTTTCTCCCTGCAGCATGCATTCACTTTTTAGGATTGAACTAGAAGCTCACGTTTCACAGATGACAGCTAACTGAACAAAAAGTTTAAAAAGAAAGAAAAGTGACACAGAAACTTTCTTGGAAGGAGAACAAGGACGTTTCTGTTGAGATCGGACACAAGTTCACATGACCTGCATATTAGTAAAAACCATTGCTACACATCTGTGATGCTTTCAATGGATTTCAATGTTTCATGTAAGGTCGATATTAGAACTACAAAGTGATGTAGTTTGTTCTTTGGTAGAGACAAGGAAGCAGCAGCTTGTTAATTTGAACTTTGAATGACATTCTGTAGCTGTTTTGTAGCAATGCAGCGCTGTAATGTAAGGCTAATATAATATCATTCATATTTAAACAAATACATGAAAAACAAGGAGCAAAATAAACAGTGATTGTAAATAGCTCTCTATGTCTTTGGAGCATTTCTTCTCTCTTCTTGCTGGTTCTGTACTTTTACTGTCTTCACTAACCCAACAGCTAAATGCTGGCATGGCATGTTGATGCCTCAACCCTACGGGTTGTCAAAAGGCATTATGGGTAACAGAAAAACACAAGCTGATGCAGTACATGCAAGAGGGCAGTTGATATAGCACAAATCCAAACACTGTAAATAATAATAGCAAATGCATTAAGATGATTGAATATATGAAGACAAATACATTTATCTGACATCAGGACTGAACAGAGTTGTTTTGTCTTTAATAATTCATCGGTTTGGAGCTGGCATAGCAGCTTGTCATGAGGCTGTTCTATATTTAAGCCTGCTAGGTTGTGTTGTTTCAGTGTCTACGCACTTCTATCACATTTTAGCGGCAAACGTCAGTGCAACGCAAGATGGACCGCTTTCTGGAAACAAGCCGTCAGCTGTGTTGATGAGCTGCAGCTCGGACAGGAAACCCATGTAAACAAGTAACATACATCAGGACTACGGCCTCGGCAAGACTGACTAATAAAGTACGTTTACATGGAATCTGTGTGGAGCAGTTGACCAGCGTGTGAAAAACTGCATCAGAATGTGATGATGACATCTTTTATAATTAATGCAGACCATGTAAATTACATACAGAGCATTCCTGCTGATTAATGTTAAATAAAAGCCGTTAAAGAATCTTCTGGTATTTAACTGGAACACATTGTGAGATGATCTAACCCAGTACGAACTCTTGTCCCCAGATAAGACGAGATGAGGACATCGACGTCATGAAACTCTAACTATGACTACAGGAACATACAATATTGTTGACAAACTAAGATGTGACTGAAATGCAGACTGACATCTTCAATATAATATGTTGACTAAGTTAAGACTAAAACCTCTCTCGTCTCATTAAAAATACAACTGCAGCCAGGATATGTTTATTAGATATGAAACGGGATACGGTTAGCTTGGCTAGCTAGTTTGTCTTTGTCCAAATGAAAAAAATGTATCTTGTGTTTAAAATGTAAAAATTACAAGTTATATGTAAAATAAAGAAGAACTTAGTGACTGAGTACGTAGTCTGACAGCACACTGCTTCATGAAATCAACTGCTCACCTTCTACGCTGCCTTGAAACAAAGAATGAACAAAGACTCTGAGGTGTCTCTGTTGGGGGGTTGGAACTCCCTTTATGTTTACTTCATGTTGAATTAAGCATTTGGCTTTTAAGACCCGAACTAGGACACTTAACTGAAAACTAGGCCATTTCCCAGCGCTTGTACGAGCTGTTTAATATCTCAAATAGTTCCGGAAATATTTCAACGTGTTGCATTGCACGTCTCCATTCCGGAGGGTTTAGGATAGAAGGTCCATTGTTAATGTGAATGTCATCGAGATGGATTTATAGAATAGAAGGTGAATGTTTCACCGTTTGCCTTCACGACTCCCTGTCTCCCTCCCCCCTGTCTCCCTCCCCCCTGTCTCCCTCCCCTCTGTCTCCCTCCCCCCTGTCTCCCTCCCCTCTGTCTCCCTCCCCTCTGTCTCCCTCCCCTCTGTCTCCCTCCCCCTGTCTCCCTCCCCTGTGTCTCCCTCCCCTCTGTCTCCCTCCCCTCTGTCTCCCTCCCCTCTGTCTCCCTCCCCCTGTCTCCCTCCCCTGTGTCTCCCTCCCCCCTGTCTCCCTCCCCTCTGTCTCCCTCCCCTCTTTCTCTCCCTCTTTCTCTCCCTCTTTCTCTCCCTCTGATCTCCCTCTGATCTCCCTCTGCACAGGTTCTATCTGTCCTGACCTTTTCACCCTCCCACATCTCACTTTCCCTCACTGTCCTCTTCTCTCCTATTCCTTGGGCTTGACCCAGTTTTGTAGTTGTTGAAGGAGGATCCTGCGGGACGGGCCGCACACACAAAGACACACAAAGACACACAAAGACCCACAAACAGAGTGGAGGAAACAGAAGGCGAGAACAGGTTGTTGACAGGTTGTTTTGGGGTCTCCCTTGAGGGTCTCAGTCACCTCCACTCACAACTTAACTGGTACATGCTGGTGTTTCCTCTCCAGGTACCGTGCTGTGATCGGAGTGTGACTGTCTGTGCAGTAATAATGTTAAGTGGTCGTACACAGACAGGAACGTTGTAGGCAGGTGCTGGACCAAGAGTTAAAGGTATGAATATGAATCAATAAAGGTCCGCACACAGTAGCCCTCGGACCAAACACAATGAATCAGGAATAGCTTCTCAACCATAAGGCGTAAGCATATTTCTGCTCTCCTTTGAAAGGATGAAGCTAAGGAATATGAATCCATTTTAAGTAAAGCAATTTGTATTACAATTTCAGAGTTAAGGGGGATGCAATAAAGGAAAGATTTAGATTTGTATCCTTGCCTAGTATACAATCTAAATGTCAAGGGCAATATCACGATGATAATGAAGATCTATAGATACTGATGCAACTCAATGTCTTCTACTACAAGTGGGACTGTACATCTAATGAAAACACAATCAAATACAACATTTATGATACAATGTATAAAGATATACTGTAGGAGTATATCTTTATACATTTTTGCCATGTTCCCTGTTTCCATGTTGGTTGTTTACTGGAAGTTTCACTTTCCAAATGGACATGTAATGACACAAATCGCCCCAAAACAGTAGTAAAAGGCCCACAGGGCTCAAATATCATGAGAATCCCCTGAATCACCAGAATATAATCAAAACAAACTTTAACATTACAGTGCCTGAGCACCTCGTTGGTAACTACCTCTAGATGTCAGTCTGAACATTTAATTCTTATTTTTCTCTCTGTGCTCTTGGCACAAAGACAACATTAATACTTTGTTATCGATAATTACAATCAGACACAAAATATGTATCGCACTCAGCAAGCAGAACTTGACAGGTGTGTTTGTGAGTCGGACCATGAGACGGGCAGATAGAACGCAGGGTGCTATCAGTAACAACGATGATCTTTGTACAAGGTGCAGAGGGTTTTATCTTACCTGATGGGAGAACACACTAGCTGTTGATCATACCTCCAAGCACAATCTGCAGTTTATTGTTCTGAACAACTGCAGTGATGTACGTTAGTGTGTACCCTGTTTGCATACTCTAGAATGCAGCAGTAATTACTAGCAGGATGGTGATGACAGAGAGTTTTCCACTGTCTCTCTCTGTGATGATAATAATTATAAAATGACAGTACAGTAAACTAAATAAGTCAAATCAAGTATTGTTCATTTATATTCCAAATGCTAGAGTTAAAACACTGTCCCATTGTTCAGAGTACTCCTGGTGCTTATTGTTAGATATAAGGGGTCAGTACACAACCCTGCTATAGGCCATCATGTTCATCTCACCAAACAATATTAAACAACATTCCTAAATGTTCCTCATGACTTTAAGCTCAACCACCAGATGGTTTGTCACAGAACCATCTGGAACGCTGTCACTGGAAATTGAAAGGGCAGGTGATTGGATGAACTAAAAAAGCCTTCAGTGTCATTTTTGGATCTCCTTCCAGTGAAGAAATACTCTCCAGTTCTGATATAATTCATGCTATTTCTACCATCTTCAGATTAGTTTTGCTCAGGTCACCGGCTAGTTTGCCGCAAACGCAACATTACTTGAAGCCTGACAAGATGGAATTTTGCCTGATATCTGATTTAGTCATATTGCAATAATTCAGCTGCCATGGAAAGTAATAAAGACAAAACATTTAACCTTTGTCCTGAAAGTAGTAGTAGAGGACATGTCATTAAAATCAAATGTTGTCATCCTCATGGGACCATGAATTTGTTCTGGGAATTCCATGGCAATCTGCCTCCCCGAATATAAAAGGTTGTGAGAGTGTGGTCATGGAGATCATGACCTTGTGACAGAATGCACTGTACTTGTATTTCCAGCCTCAACACCAGTTCATATTCCTGGAGGTGCCACATCGATTGGCACCTCCCGGCTGCTGTACCTTGATGGGTGACATGTGGTCAAGCTGTCACAGTGGACGAGGACGAATGTTATTTATGTTGTCGTCTGTGACTTACAGTACTGACTTTACAAAGGAAATGAAGACGTGTCCTGGTGGGCTGTAGTTGGAGAGACATAACACACACCAGAATCCATGTACTGTATGCTTTGTAATCATGCTTCATTTTCTACATGAACATATAGATGTGTGTCAAATGCTGCAGGCTGCTTACCTCTGTGTTTTGAAATGTAGGCAGCACTACATTTCAATGATACCACAGCTTTCAATACTGCGCTAGTCATCAGTAAAAAGGGTTTAACTCCTCACTTCCACTGCCCTGTACCGTCTGGATACATCCTCCATGTGCTTCAGAAATAACTAGTGAACATTACAGTAAACCAACATGATTAGGCAAAGAAAAGAGACACATTTAAAGCATTTGAAGGGGAAAAAGGAAAAAACTCAAATCCAAAGTAGACCCAAATATGATCTCATTAATGATATTGAGATTGGTGCTCAATCTGCACTGAGCAAGAACAGATATGTTGAAGCAAAGTGATTAGTGTGCCAACATGTCTTTATTCACTGGGCTCTCATAGTCAGCCTACTACTTCCAAACAGCATTCACCTTTTTAAAGTTCAGTTTTCCCTTGAGTCTTTATTATCGTGTGCATGGCAACAGAATCAAAAGATGCATCAGTTGATCCTAAAGTGCTTGGAAGTCAGAGACATCGGTTTCCCTCTACTGTATCCTTTCAGTACACAGCAAGACGAGAACAATCCTTCATGTCCTTCTGGGCGGACGCATTTTTTAGAGTCTGCAGGGATGCAAAACTCACCAAATGTATCTATTGTATTGATTGCAATAGGCCTGCCCTGTTCAGAAAATGACTAAGTTGATTTGCTCTTTGCACGTTACACCCAAAATAAAGTCATATAGGTGTAAGTGCTGCAGCGACTTTATTGTTTTTACCATAGAGAGTCCAGTCTCTGTAAGAATTTAGGTACCACAGATGGCTACAATAATTATCTTCCACCATTTCTGATTCAACAACACCAGGATGTCTGACGTTTGTGTCAATTTGCATCTTTGCATTGACTTTGTCTGTAATTGCACGAAAAGGTTGCTTTGCGTTTAGTGTGAACACAATTCATTCCCCATGCTTAACCTCAACCTGTACTCAACTGTATATGTTACGTATGTTACATTGCTATTGGATGTAACAAATCCCATGACTGAACATCAACTGTGGTTTTGCAGAATCAATGGTCTTGACTGCCAACAGGAAGTAAATCGAGCATCAAATCTTAATTCAGTTTCAATGAGTTGACTGATCACTAACATGTACAAAGAAACAGTGTACAGTGTACCCTGCATACGAATGAAACACACAGCATGTCCAAGATCACTCAAAGGGGAAGGAATATTTATAATAGTATACACTTTCACATGAAATGATGAATTGGTCGAGTTGAATATCTGTTTCTTACCTGCTCAGGGAGTCTGACCTTGGCTGGGTGTAGAACTCTTTTACAACCTATTGTTTTTCCAAATAGTTACACACACAGCAGCATCCCCCCAGTTAAACTCAGACAGGCACACATACACACAAACACATGCAACCCTGCTCAAGGTGACAGCATTGATAGTTGCTAATACATATTCATGACACTTGCATTACAATAAATAAATAAGCAGCTTATTCTTTTTCTTTCCTGAATATTAAATGAAGGGCATTTGAACCTTCGGCATACCGCCAATACCAGCCATTGTAGTTCCACAAATCACAGCAACAGCTACTGCACAAAGAGGCAGGGTACAAATATCATAACATTGCCCCATTTTAAAGATTCATCTCGCCAAAAAAAATCAATCTTATATTTCCCGCTCCTGCTTTTTTAGCGCCCTGTCGCTGCAGCCATAGCGGGGACACATTTTGCCTCATGTATATTTCAGACGCAGCACATTGTGAACAGCGCAGATAGACACGGCCTGGTGAAAAGTAACAGCTTTCCTCATAGTTTCCATTTCATTCCTAGTCATTATTTATGGGGGCCCCTTTCCAAAACGGCCGTACAAACTATGTAATGCATGAAGCTATTTGCCTCAATGATGATGGAGAGGCAGCTGTAAACAAACTGTAAACAATATTAGCTCCAGCACACCAACGGCAGGTTATTGAATGAATTACAACATTATTTGTCTTGTACCACATCCTTGGTTTTGATCAGCGTGAGTGTGAAGTGTTTGCTTGTTGTAGTCAGAGTAAGCAATGTGCTGTAGTGGTAAAGAAGGTGCACCTTGAATTGAAAAAGAGACAAAGAGAGAAGTGGAAATAAGAGTCAATAAATGGTTCCATAGAAATGAACATGGTATGAATAATAACACCACCAGTGGCTGTTACAGGTCAAAACCACCATGGAACTCTGATTGTGTTTAGATTTTTTATCGACGACGAGCATTCGGAATAATTCAATTCAATTCAATTTATTTTGTATATTCCAAAATCACAAATCACAAATGTGCCTCAGAGGGCTTTACAATCTGTACACATGTGACATCCTCTGACCTTTGACCCTCACATCAGAACAGGAACAACTCCCTAAAAAAACCTTTAACGGGAGAAAAGAGGAAGAGACCTTAGAGAGGACAGAGGAGGATCCTCTATCAGGATGGACAGAAGTGTGACAGATGTCATGTGTACAGAACGAACATAACAGAGTTACAACACATTCAATGCATATGACATAATGATTCATATAATGTAGAAAGACAATCTTCTCGCTGATGGTCTATTCTGCTGAAGGTCACACAGAGACTGTTTCATAACCAGTTCAAAGTCACTAACTTTAATGGCCCTTTCAATTTCACTTCCATTTGGAAGATTCTCTTGGGTCAGTTTTTAACTATATACATATACAGATATGGTGTCTGTGCTTCATAACTAGTAACATTGGTTCTATATATTTTGTATTGATTTAATGTTTAATACCTTTGTGCATTGTAGCCAATGTAGTACAGGTTGTTTGGGTTAAGAAAATCATTTAAAAGAAATGCACATCATGTTATATCACACTACACACTACATTAATATTATGTGATAAATTGTATGAACGATCAATGGAAATATTGTTTATGTATATATAAACCTATGAAAACACATATCATTGACTGTTCTGAACCCCTAGCAGACACAGTATGAATACATACATATGTCACAGCACTGGAAGGTTGGTTAGACAGCAGTGACCCTTTAGCAGCAAAGACGTCAACTACAGGAATCAAAACAAGGAATCCCTCTCAAATGACAGAAGCAGAATCATTATTTCCACAATTAAACTCACTGTCTTGTGATCAAGCTATTTTGGGAGGCAAGAGAACATTTTGTTGAACATCCTCTTCTGTAGTTGTTAATTATTTAGCTGGCGAGTGTGCATGCTAATGATGCAGCGTTATGGGTTTGCCGCATTCATGTAGAAGCAAGTTTTGCATCATCTCAGCAGCACTGAAGTGCACTTAACACTGAATAAAGACGCAGATGTTCTAACCATTACATGGTTACTACACCAAAGAGCTAACTGGTTAGACAGTCTGCATATTTCCTCAAGATTTACTCCGAGAATGTCGGAAAAGCTTTGAGCACGCTGCAACAAACCCTGACGTGCAGTGGTGCAATCACTGGCAAACAGAATGATCTTCTGTACCTATTTACTCTGCAAGCTGTCTGCTCAGGACATGTGACTGTTGTGATTAAATTAGCATAGCATGTCAAATCATATTGAGATCTGTGGAAACCAGGTCAAGATGTCTGACTTTCTCCTACATCCAATAGTTATTCTGTTTATTTATGGAAATAGGAAGCCATCCTCCCATGTCGGTGTGATGTTCTGTGCTACATGGGACCCAACAAGCATATTCTAGTGCAGAAGACTATGAACTCTGCTGTTAGCTGCCAAGTTCCTTTAATTATGTTGTGATGTTAAATTGGGTATGGAGGCATAGAGCAGGCTGCACGCTGTAACACTGGCATCATTCCCAGGTCCAATGTACCCATAGAAACATACAGACTCACTGCTACCCACTTCTTTACAGGGCTTGTTGGCACGGTGAAGTCATGTGAACAGCAAACTGTCCCAACTGACACCAGCGTGTTGCAAAGCGAGCATTATTACAGGTCAGCAACAAATAAATCTATAGTAATGAGTGTACATTCCTGTGTAATCTGCTCAGAGGTAGACAGCTACTGGAACGACAGATGTGCATGTGTGTATTCATACATATGTAGAAGTGTCGACTTTTCCGTGCACGTTCACAGTGCAGCGTGTGCATGGAAAGGTATAAATGGACAAGGTGATGCCGGCCATATGGCGTGTGTGTTGGAAGCAGGTGTGACCTTGGCTTGGTAATGAGACAGGAAGTGGTGTGGTAGCAGCTTCAGACATACAAAAGACCCATGAGTTGTGAATGCACACTTTTTCTTGGCTTAACATTGCTGCATTGTCAAGTTTACACATTCTTATTACACGGTATTGTTTATAAACTCGTTGCAGCAGAAAACAAGAAACTTGCATTATTTCCATTTCAGTATTTTCTAGTGTTTTTGGAGTTTGACCCTTATTAGAGAATATAAATCCTGAAATGTCTGCCTCTGTAGCTTCAATTTAAAACATTATTTATAATCTTTCTCCTGTGATTTCCCAGACTCATGGAAGAGCAATGCTGAATCACTGGAATAACCATTAACTAAGGCAAATAGGAGCTTTCAACATGTGCTTCTGTAAATGTGGCTCAATATCACTTCGACCGAATTTGACTTTAAACTCCAAAGAGATTCACGCATTATTTTGTCTGTCATCAAAAGTACGAGTCCGGCTTTTGTGTATTGTGCAAAAAAAGGTGTTGAATGAATCTCTGAATATTTGCCTAAGCATTGGTGAAGTTCTGTAAGTGCTATGTCTCATGTTCATGATGTTTATACAGCAAAGCTGTCCATTATAGTATAAATATTCAGTTTTTAGAGAGCACGAATGAGCTGTAATGCTGTCAAAATGTCCTTCATTAGTGTCATTGCATTATAAAAAAAGCCCTTTTGAAAACAGATTAGTTTAGCTGGAGGAGGCTCAGCAGCACACTCGCACAGAATCGCATAGTTCGTCACGTCTCACTGTCTAATTATCTTGATTTTTTATTCAAAGACTTTAAATATGTAAGACTATTTTATTTTGAAATGTACGATTCCTCCTGTCCACCTTCAGTCTCCGTCCTCCAATCTCTGTTTGCGGTTCACTCACACATGAGCAGATGAAAAGTCATTAGCTCTCTCCCAAATTGCTACCTCGTGTCTCATCTGTAATATTTATGTGCAGCACTAACAAATACAGAAGAGTGACAGAACAGCTTATTGCCACAATGAGAAGTAATGAGAAATGTAATTTGCTGTTGCACAACTACATAAATCACTTAAAGCCCTGCAGTCATATTCACTCCAAAGGTGCTCTGCAGTAGACCAGCCCTGGCATTAATCAAGGCCTCTCTGTCTGTGTTTCCAAACTCACTTTTAGTTCAAGTTTGTGATTTTGATGTATCACTAGATGTCAAGTTCTAAATGACTAAAACAGCTTTGTTATCAGCTTGACTATGAAGGATAATTGAGTTAATTAATGAATGACATGTGTCTCTTTTCAAGTTTTAGAAAAACACATTTCTATATATGACAAGAGATGAAGTTGTCAAATCAGTGTGACAAAATAAAATGCTTTTAATGCTCCAAAACAAGTACCGACCAGTGCTGAACAAAAACACATGAATTATGATGTTAAATAATACAATCATTATAACAAGGGCATGAAGTGAGTCACGTAGTGTTAATTGCCAATCATCTCTACCTATTAAAGAAAGAAGAAACAGAAATTGCAAAAACATAGTTTTTTAATGCACTGGTCAATGTATAGATGTTGGGCTGTGTCTGAAGACTAGTGGAAAGGAAACATCCAAAATAAATGGGGTTTTCATCCCTTCTTTTTGAGTTTCTAGAGTTCTAGATTTTATTCACCAAAAGTTATCATTAGATAATGCCTCATTTGCAAATTCAAACAAACATTTTTAAAACTTGGGATTCAAAAAACATTTGTCTTAAGGTAAGTGATCAGCTGGGCTTCATTAGTTAAATATTGTCCACCTATTCCTCTGATTTGTCTAGTGCATGTAATTTAACAATACATATATTTAAAGGTGTTTTTTCTCAGACTCTTACGTACATAAAACCTTTCCCTTTCATTCCTACAGTGGTGGGCCGTCAGGGTCTGCAAAGCCTTCTCTGCTGGCCTAAACAGAATCACAAAGTTATAGCTATTTTATAATTTAATCATTTTTCTTAAATACACTACATGTATTATAATTTATAAAAATATTGTTCCCATTATCTTATTTTCTCATTGCACAGCTACTGTCTTCCTCAGTTGCTCTGCTTCCAGTGCAGCTTGTTTTAAGTAGAGCTTTTATCCAATCAGATTTCACCTCTGTGTCTCTAGGTAAGAAGAGAGGCCCGAGGCCTGCAGACTCACAAGTGAATCCATGTGCAGTTTAAGTGATTGGGGACGATATTGTTGATTGTCATAGTGTTCAACCAATCAGATCTTTAGTTTGACATGTTGGGCGTATTCTTTGACGTGTCAGAGCCTTCTAGCTGGCCTAGCCATACGTGATTGGTCAGTGGGCTAGCCTTACATGTTGGGCGGTGACAATCCCAATATCTGCTGCCTCTGTCGAGCGGACATTTTCAGCCTCAAACGCATTAAAACGTATTCAAGAAATACAACTGGGGAGGCTCCACTGTCTTCACTGGCGTCCATGAATCCAGAAGGACTTCTTACTGGAACTAAAACGCACGGATGTACTGAACAACCGTGAGATTAAACTCTTTATTAACAAAGAAAGGAGGATGGACTTTGTCTTTAAATAGTAAACAGCAGCTTTGGTAAGTTAAATGCGTTTGTTTTTACATCTGCAGTAGCTTTAATATGTTTTTTTATATATTATTATTTGTACAACTTGTTTTTATGAAGATGGATTTTTGTTTGGTTTTATATGTGATAGGAACCATTGTTACGTCCAATGTTGCTCTGGGGACACATTTAGCCGGTGCCAGTGTTGCCAACTTGGTGACTTTCCAAACCCTCATGGAGACTTTTTTTGTCAAAAGCTACTAGCGACAAATCTAGTGACTTGTTCTGGTGTTATTGGAGATGTTTCTGGTGTTTTGACTCGATAACTTTAAAACACGTACGTTCTACAGTTACTGTCGTGAACGAGCAGCGGGTGCTGCCGTGAGCCCCTCCGCCGCCCCAAAGCACTCACAGGTTACTCTCACAGAAGCCTCGCGCAGCAGTCAGAGCAGAGAGGAGATGCACTCTCAGCGTATTCTCTGCAGTTAGTGTATTTATAGGTGTTGAGCTTCATTTTTACATGAAACAAATAATAACCATAGCTGTGTTTCAGCTGCAGGACAGCAGTGAAGGCCCAGGTATACAATGCACGGCCCGCCACTGCATTCGTATATATACTCTGAGGGTTTTTACAGCAGGGTTTGTTCATATATAATTCTTAGCCTGATTTATACAACATTTTATTACAAACAAATGGCAAAAAATAGATTTCTTTATGGCTGTTGACAGTATTTTCTGATTTATGAAGTGATACAAAGAGATATCCAAAATTCCCTGAGGAACAATCTTTGACTCAAATATGTCAACAGAATGATTGAACCTGGCTTCAGCAAACTAACATGTTTAATAAGACAGTGCCTCATTTGTCTTTCTCTAAGTAATACATTGGAAAAGTTTCATGGTGGTATGTATTTGTTTTTTCTATTCCCCTGTAGTGTCTCTTCATAATAATTCTCGTCTGCATAGCAGTGGAATGATACAAATTAAGTAAAGAGATTCAAATCAAGCAACATAAGTAGACAGACTGCTGACAAAGATCGCTGTAATGGAGTGGAGGAGGTGAAGGTCAGTTCAGTAGAATCAAACAGAAAGGTAATGACTGTGACCATTCTACTCTGTTCGAAGCTTAGAAGTGGTCTCTCAATAACACGGTGCTACAAACGTGTGTCTGCAGCCAGCAGCTGGATGATGGTCGGCTTATTACACAGTATATAGTGAATACAAGTTACTGTTCCACTGGCTCCTAATGTGCTCAAGTTCTCTGATATAGAACTCCCAACAGTGATTGGTTCAGCCTATTGCACTCAAATTGCATCACTGGGCAACATAAGGCCACTTTCTAAACAGAAAATAGAGTCACTGAGATGACGATTGTATAATTAAAAACCATGCCCACTGGCCCTTTGTGATGGCCAGTAAAACTATACAATAAAGAAAGAATCCATTCATTGGTACACAAGATACACAGCCAGTCTTTTCAAGTTTCTTTATTCACACATTTACATTATCTATAGTTTTGCTCCAGTAATCTACAGAAACGTTATATTGTTCTGTACAGCTCACCTTCATTATTCATTATGAAAGTTTCTTCATAAGACATGAATGCAAAGCTGCTAGTCATCCCACCGTTGTATCAGTCCCACGGTGTCTTGATACGGACGCACAAGGAGCGCTTCAGCGTCTGTAAAAGACGCACCAGGTTTACCTCCAACGAGCAGTGGTGGATGGGTCCAAAAAACAGGCTCTTCTCATCCAGCATCCGTAGCTTTACCTACCAAAAATAAGGCGCCGTAATTTGTAGATATCCTGACAACCTTATGTCACGTGGCACCGTGCCACTGAGTTGCATGACCGTTATGTCGGTAGTTTACGCTACATTACAAGCATACTGATTTTACTGGTATTACTGGTATTATCTAACCCTCAGTGGTTTTGTTGCCTAAACATAACAACCACAACTTAAACTATTTCATACAACGTTAAACGCCAACATTTTACTACGTTAACCACGCCCAAACCCGGGCTGTTGCCCAAGCGGCAAAATGTAACGAGTAGTGATGAGATCATGTTTAATTACCCAAACATAACATGATGATGATATAAGCTACCATGAGTTACTCTTTGGTAGTATTCCAACAGGGATCTTATCGTAACACTATGCTTGCATCCGCAAATGAGGCTGAGCTAACAGCACGCACAAAGAAACTAAATAGATAACTGATGACATTATTATTCATCCAAAAAAGAAGAAGATATATTGCATCAAGGCAGCAAATAATATTAAATTAACTAACTAAACAGTAGTGCAAATATGTAACCAAACAACATACAAACAACAGTGTAACAGTGTTATAGTTGTGTGATTGATCTGACCAGAGGTGATTTATTATAAAGTCTAATAGCAGAGGGCAGGAATGTTCTCCTGTATCTGTCCTTGTGACAGCGGAGCTGGATCAGTCTGTTGGAGAAAGTGCTCCGCTGTCCCTGCAGTAGGTGGTGGAGAGGGTGGTCCTGGTTATCCAATATGGATAATAGTTTCTTCAGTGACCTCCTCTCCACCACCTGTTCCAGTTAGTCTTGTTTGCAGCCAATGATGGAGCCGGCCTTCTTAATCAGTTTATTAAGTCTGTTGGTGTCTCCGGCTCCAATGCTGCTCCCCCAGCAGACTACAGAGAAGTACAGTGCACTGGCCACAACAGACTGGTAGAACATCTCCAACATCTTGCTGCACACGTCGAAGGATCGAAGTTTCCTCAGGAAAAAGAGTCGACTCATCCCCTTCTTGTACACAGCGTTGATGTTGGTCTTCCAGTTCAGTCTGTTGTCGATGGAGACACCCAGGTACTTGTACTCCTCCACCATGTCCACGTCCTCTCCCAGAACTCTCAGCGGTTGTGGAGCCGTCGTCTTCCTCCTGAAGTCCACCACCATCTCTCTGGTCTTGGCCACGTTCGTATGTACTGCAGCTAACCATTTAGATATGTCAACGTAAATTCACCACTCATCACTAACTCATGTCCGTTTGGAGCAGGCCGATTGCATGACCCCCAGAAGGACACTCCTGAGGTATGCACACACACTCTCTTAGACAGAGATCCATTGCTTTATAGTTTGATGGCTGAGACCATGGTTGCAGATGTGGGATTTGAATGTTTGAATCCAGTCTGACCAGAGAGATTGCAAACTCAGAGTCTCTTGTGAAGCATTGATCCCCACTAGATCCTCCAGAGGTCAGAGACGCTGAGACACTGTGGGTCCTCTATTGTTCAGGGTTTCAATCATCATGCCCAGCCTCTGCATATTATAATACACTGACTCTGCTTCCTCTCTCGACCTGTCTCTCTGTCTTTATCTATTTCTCCGGAGAAATTTATTAGGAAGTCGACATCATTAAGCACCTTGACTCATGTGCTGCCAGGCTTTAATGTTTGATTTCACACCAAACGAGGGGAGGAGGACAGGGAAGAGGAGGACGAGGGGGAGGTGGAGGGAGGAGAGGATGGAGGGTAGAGGATCACAGGGGTGGATATGTTTCTTAATTTTATGTGTGTGTGGGTGTATATGGAGTCATCACGAAGTAAACCATAAATCCTTCACGGCCCGTTCTCTCCAGCCACATTTGTGTGCGTGGGCTTTTATTTGTGTACATGTGCTGATTATTGTAAATACAGTAATCAGCCCACCCAGTGCATAGACTCAGGGGCTCTAATTGGACCCTTAAACCTACTGCCACTCAAATGTCTCACTGTGCAACACATAAAGATGCTGAACC
Organism: Leptoclinus maculatus; assembly: GCA_032191485.1. Classification (NCBI taxonomy): domain Eukaryota; kingdom Metazoa; phylum Chordata; class Actinopteri; order Perciformes; family Stichaeidae; genus Leptoclinus; species Leptoclinus maculatus. The sequence continues at coordinate 697,523 of JAVDOI010000004.1, forward strand.
AGACACACCGTACAGACACACACTGAAAGCATGGACGCTTTCAGTGTGTGTGTAGCGGTGTGTACTCCCCCCAAACACACACACACATACATTGAAAGGCTCTCTCTAAGATAAATAGCCTTCAAGGACCTGTGTGCTCAAGGATGATGTACTCAATATCATAGCCAATAACATCCACCCTCTCACTCTCTCTCACTCTCTCTCACACACACACACACACACACACACACACAAACACACACACACACACACACACACACACACACACACACACACACAATGAGACATAACCATTTTGCTTGAAATGCTGTATCGAACATTAGATCTAGATTCCAGGGCCACCTTTGTGTGTGTGTGTCAGCACATTGGCAGCATCAGACACCTCAGCAGCTTCAGACACTTAGCAGTTGTCAATAACTCATCACTTCTTTCATTAAGAGTATTGAGAGCTTGTCGAATAGGCTGTGTGTGTGTGTGTGTGTGTGTGTTTGATTTCCAGCTTGTTCAGTGACTGTGCTGTTTTTAGTTAATTCAAGGTCCATTTAGCCTCTATTCTACTTTGTGTGTGTGTGTGTGTGTGTGTGTTGTAAAGGCCCACGCAGATGTAAATGTAACACCTAGGAACGAGTCTCAGAATGCAGTTTTTGCATCTCCATGCTGACGGTAGAAGCAAGGCTAATGGATAATATTTAGTAGTGTGTGTGTGTGTGTGTGTGTAGAGGGGAGATCGACTTGGGCCTATGATGGCGTATTAAGAGACCATCGGTAAACATGCTAACTCCTCAGAGAGGGAGGAAGAGGCGTGGGTGGAGACGGAACACGAGCTAACAGCAGTGAACAACAGATGAACGGTGAGCCAGTGGCAAATAGATTAATGAGCTCTTTGGTGGGCGATTATCAAAAGAAAGACTCCTTTTTGTCTAAAATGCATGTATTGTGCGTATTTTCAGAGGGAGGAGAGGGGCAACAGGTGGGTGCATGGACTGCAGAAGAGAGGGGGTTGATATTATATATTATGAATAAAAGCCTAAATTGTACTTGTACTACTTGGGAGGAAATGTTGTGAAATGATGGAATAGAGCGTAAAAACTGTCAAATGATGCATTTAGATTGGCATCAAAAACGAGGAGGTGAACGAGGATCATTGAAAATGATGCTGTCCACAGCTGTGTCACCCAGTATGAGCAGCTTCTCCTTCACTTCATTTGAACAATGGTTCAGTGTTTCAGAGCTATGAGACCAGTGGAGTGAAGCTGAGAGTACTTATGAATCACCCAACCTCCAGACCTATTGTCCACTTCACTTATGCACTTAGGTTCATGTATGTCAAGTTGCATTAATACGCAGCTGCACTTGCAGATGCCCACACAGCATGTGAGCCCACCTACCTCTACCTCCACTGTTTGTTCTTGCTTGCACCATTAGAATAGAACCCAGACTAGCTCTGCACACAATATTGGCATTGTATCTTTAAAAGAAAGACCAGTCAAACCCTAACTTAATTAAGACCACTTGAGCTTCTCCTCGTCGGTGAGACACTGATACTAGACAGAAGAGGCTTGATTTCATTGTTTTCATTAAAGAAAGCATTTGAGGTTAAGTGAGGAAGGATTGCAGTGAGAACATAATGACAGTATGCTGAGGAAACAAAGGACTTAATGACTGCTCTCAAATTTACATTGCTTGCAATCAACTTTAATATACAATATGTATCAGTTCCCTGTGTTCAGCTGAAGAATGTGCAGTCGTAGCTTCTCTTCCTGCTAGAATGTGTTCTGGATGTTAAATAGATGTGGTTGTGTCATTTCCCATGTGTCTTACAGGTACAGCACTCTCTGCGCTCATTCCCAAGAGGATGAGAGACATGCTTACTTCAGGTTAAAAGCTTTGGCAGAAATGTACATGAGTACATGCATCTGATTCTGTTCCTACCTATATCTGCTCTGCTTCCGATTCGACGGCTCATACCGTACCTTTATTGAGTAAATGCACCGATGACAGTGAAGTGTTGTTGAGCATACTGCTGGGAACGTTCACCTGAGTGTGAACCTTTCTTGGTTGGGGGTTTGGTGCTCATCAAACTCAAATCAGGATGAAACCTTTGCTTGCCAAAGGGAAGGCCTGATTCTCTTAGTTCCAGACTACATGGAGGTCACATAGTCAGACCCCAACAATACTTTTATTCAAAACAATGGTTCCTGCTATTACAGCAGAGACAGAAGACGGACAGCAGTTTGAGTTGTAATGAAAGACATCTGTGTTGCTCTCTATAGGGGAAGCATGCTGATTTCTTATCCATGTGTCTTTTGTGTTTGTGCATGTGCTCTCATGGCCTTTCCCATGAGCCGCCTCGTTCTAGTTTTCCCTAATGTGTTCCCAGATTAGGTGCTTCCACCAGTTTATGTACCACATAAATAATTCTATATGGGTGGAGGCAGGGAGCAAAGGTAGTGGAAGAAGGTGAAATTGCATCCAAGTCACCAGGGAACATGTTGGCATTGTATGTTTCTAAAACAGTTTGTTGAACGTGGACGTGATGGAGTGTATTGAGCGTCCATTATCGAAAGTTACATGTTATAATAATGAGTATAAGAAAAAAAGTTCACTAACAAACAAACACAGGATTTTTACACAGTAGACCGCTGTTCATGTCAAACCCTAACTAAACGCTGACTTTACACTTGTTACGTAATGTTGTTATATAATGCTGGCTTGTAACGTTACGTGAGAAAGTCTGCCAAGAGTGGTTGTTTGTTTAATTTACTGATGGTAGTTGTGTTGTTGCGTTACCTCCTCACGTTACCTCCTCACGTTACCTCCTCACGTTACCTCCTCACGTTACCTCCTCACGTTACCTCCTCACGTTACCTTGTCACGTTACCTCCTCACGTTACCTCGTCACGTTACCTCGTCACGTTACCTCGTCACGTTACCTCCTCACGTTACCTCCTCACGTTGCCTCATCATGTTTTATCCTCAAGTTACGTCCTTGCGTTACCTCCTCACGTTACCTCCTCGTGTTGCCTCATCATGTTTTGTCCTCACGTTACCTCTTCACGTTACCTCCTCACGTTACCTCCTCACGTTACCTCCTCGTGTTGCCTCATCATGTTTTGTCCTCACGTTACCTCTTCACGTTACCTCCTCACGTTACCTCCTCGTGTTGCCTCATCATGTTTTGTCCTCACGTTACCTCTTCACGTTACCTCTTCACGTTACCTCCTCACGTTACCTCCTCACGTTACCTCCTCGTGTTGCCTCATCATGTTTTGTCCTCACGTTACCTCTTCACGTTACCTCTTCACGTTACCTCCTCACGTTACCTCCTCACGTTACCTCCTCACGTTACCTCCTCGTGTTGCCTCCTCGTGTTGCCTCCTCGTGTTGCCTCATCATGTTTTGTCCTCACGTTACCTCTTCACGTTACCTCTTCACGTTACCTCCTCACGTTACCTCTTCACGTTACCTCCTCACGTTACCTCCTCACGTTACCTCCTCACGTTACCTCCTCACGTTGCCTCCTCGTGTTGCCTCCTCGTGTTGCCTCATCATGTTTTGTCCTCACGTTACCTCTTCACGTTACCTCTTCACGTTACCTCCTCACGTTACCTCTTCACGTTACCTCCTCACGTTACCTCCTCACGTTACCTCCTCGTGTTGCCTCATCATGTTTTGTCCTCACGTTACCTCTTCACGTTACCTCCTCACGTTACCTCCTCGTGTTGCCTCATCATGTTTTGTCCTCACGTTACCTCTTCACGTTACCTCTTCACGTTACCTCCTCACGTTACCTCCTCACGTTACCTCCTCGTGTTGCCTCATCATGTTTTGTCCTCACGTTACCTCTTCACGTTACCTCTTCACGTTACCTCCTCACGTTACCTCCTCACGTTACCTCCTCGTGTTGCCTCATCATGTTTTGTCCTCATGTTTTGTCCTCAAGTTACGTCCTTGCGTTACCTCCTCACGTTACCTCCACATGTAAATTATGTTTCTAACCTTAACCAGGTAGTTTTGTTACCTAAACTGAACCAATCATTCCACAATGTTACCCGGGTGGCAATGTGTGTTTCATTCAAGATAGGAGTGTTATTAAAAATATTAGTGATATAATCTTTGATTCAAACATGTCACATTTCCCATGGTTTACAGAATCGTGTAAAGGCGACTGGGTTGGAAATGAATGTAGCAAGGCAGCAAAGGAAAGTCTTCCAGTTCTCTGAATTCATGTCATTTAATTATTTCTTGTATTTAATTATAACTATTTACTATCTTTTTTCCTCATGTCCTCACATCATCTTTACTTTTTATATCAACTAAGTCAATACAGCTGTGCTAATATAATCGGGAGCTGAGGAACAAGGTCCCAAAGCAGGAGAACCTGGATCACACCAATCCTTAACATAATTAGCACTGATGATCAATGCTAAATCAGGCTGTTTCAAAACACACATCCAAGTTTGAACAACTCTCTATGCCCATGTTTCTTATTATCTCCAACATGTCCAACAGAAGATGTCTTCTCCCATGCCTACTGTATGATGGAAACGGGAGGAAGGAGACTCAAAGTCTTTTAGAATGAGAGACAGGGAGTTGAGTTGGTGAAAAACAGTGACAGAGACGTGAGAGGAAATGCATACCCCTCAGCACAGCTGGGCTCGCTGTCATGTCGGCCTGTCACATGGGATCTGGCTAGAAATACTAGTTCTCTCTGTCTCCTCCAAACCACAAAAAAAGGCCACATCCTGTTCAACACAGCCACTGCATGGCAATCTTTCACAGTAGAACATAACATTTTTTTTATTTTACTATATTTATCCCGTTAAGGGGAACATTTGTCTCTTCAGGGAGCAGTGGGGTGCCGATGACAGGCGCCTGGGGAGCCGTTAGGGGTTCAGTGTCTTGCTCAGGGACACTAGGACACAGCCACGTCTCAGCCAAGGATCGAACCATCGAGTCATTTAAAATAGTGATAATAATAATAACTAGAACATTTCGCAAGAAATCTTGACAGTGTGGCTTCTACTGCCGGAAGACGTTGCAATACATATATACACGCCGATGTTACCGGTAGTGTCGTTGAGGTTCGATTGAGATATCGCTTCTCTCTTTTCTGCATTTTAGATTCATACTCTTGGATTGAATCTTGTATTTGTGGGGCTTTTATTTTGAAAGGGTGGGACTGGGTGGGTGAGAGAGGGGGAGAGGAGACAGAATCATAATGTTTGAGCCAAATGTGTAAGTCTGTTGGATTCCATAGACACTTGACTGCGACCAGCACATTTCCAAGCTTTTGGGCCAAAAATGGTGTATAAAGAGTAAAAATTGTGGGAGCTGGAGCAATTTGTTTGGAAAAATCACAGAATATTTTCCTGCTCCGCTCCACTCTGACAGTTATGTCATCACTCTAGCTCTTAACGAGCCGTGCAATACACACCCATTATAAAGTCAGAAACAGACCCAAATGTCCCTGAAACTTAATCTGTGACTTCATGAAAACTGTGCTAGCTATCAAAATGTCCATTTGGCTCAATAACATCCAGCGTTTTGTCTACGTTAAAGTATGGCTAGTCGATATGGGTCCAAAGTTCAGTGGTTTTTTTTGCTCTCTTCACGCCGAAACCCCATTCAAGTCAATGGGGCGATTTTGCTCCGTTTTTCGGGATTTTCGGGAAAACCGCTGGGCGAATCTCTTATAACAGTCATTGCACACGATTCCCGATCAGGCCGCACATTTTTATGTATTTTTTGCACAGGTGTTGGCAACGCTGTGTGAGGAGAAGTGTGCCAAACTTTTCTGGATAAACCTGATTATTAAACCCGCAGGATTACAGTCAGTGTGCTTTGGCAAAGGCAGTTTTACTGCATTCAGTGTGGCTTTGTGGCACAAAGCCACACTGAATGAAGGAATAATAATTGTTCCACTGGATTTTCCTGTTTGAAACTGTTAGAGTCTATGCATATGTATTTTCAAATTCTTTGATCCACTGATTTCCTGTGAAAAGTCGCTGACATACCTTATTGGTACCTATGCTTTTCAGTATACGGAACATTTCGTTGTTGTCCTCAGGTTGATTGAGCTCCACTAACATGTCATGTTGCCCTGGTGAAAAGTCTTAAATCGTCCATGCCATCTGCCTCAATACCTCAGAGGGGCTCTCATCTGGAAATTAACTAAGACCAAGAATGACAGAGAGAGAGGGGGTAGGCTCAAGTATCCAGTACTCAGTATTCATATAAGCAGATATCAGCATATTAAAGCCCATCACCTGGCTGAAGTCTTGTCTCAGCTTTCCTAAAGGAATGTCAGACGTGAAAGAGAGATTTTTTGAAGAGTTAAAGAAGAGCTGAGCTCAAGCACCCTTGTTGTCATTTTAGGGTCGAGACTTCTGAACTCCTTGAAGTGATGAAATGCTGCCATGACCATGCATTCAAACTCCTGTCGTTTCTACACTGCTGGTCAGATCAGAGTGTGCTCTGTTGAAATTTGTTTTACCATTGTACATTGCTGCAAACCATGGGAAACGCTGAATGTGGCCGATTTTGAATAAAAAAAACATGTTTCATGAAATTTGTGTCATATCAGCAACATCACGCTTGCAAAAACCCACAATGCTATTTGGTTATTGTTTCGAAGGAAGGTTTAGGCAACAAAACTGCTTGGTTTGTGACAACATTTTTACTTAACAATTTAAATATGTAACAACCACCTGTAATGGACTTTCTTAACATCACGTATCAATTGTAAAGTCAATGTTTACTTTTGGTTTCACACAAGACATGAACAGCGGTCTCCTGGGTGAAAGTTCTGTTTGTTTGTTTGTCCCATTGCATTTTGTACTTGTTATTACACCACCTAACTTTACATAATGGTCGCTCCATATTCTACATCACTTGCAGTGACAAAACGTCCCCATAAAAAAAAGAAACATCCACATTCAACGTCTCCATGGTTTGAATGAACCTACAATGCCAACATGTTTCCCTGTCAACGCGAGCTGTGATTGTAATTACTGTTATCAGACAGTAACCTTGATTTCCAGTCTCAAGCATGCACTGAAAAAACATTTATGCACTCCATTTTTAGAGGTATTAAGAATTAAACGTCAGCTCACAGATGCAGTAAGAACTGCATGTACAATATCTTTCTCAATAATGCTTGGTAAAGAATACTGGAACACAGTAACGTGTAACTGTAGGTCACCCAGTCTGCTGTTCTGCCTTTGGTTCTTTCTCAAAAGAGTAGTTCCTGTGACTGACTGATCATTGATCACAATCACGTTGAAATTATATTAACTCTTCATAGTAAGGAGGTAACTGAATACATTATTTGGATATGAACAGAACATGTTATGCATTTTCCTTTTTATTCTTCTTGCACAGCAGAAAAAGTATAAAACTGCCCTTCATACAACTTCAGATCCTCCACATAATCATAAACCCCTCCACATTAGAACCAGTGAGTCACAAATGAACCAATACATTAAGTCTCCCTTCATGATTGTTCTTTTTTTATCTTTCACACCTAATAATGGACAATGAAAAAAGGCTTTTAATGTTTGAGGAAAAATCTGCTCCAAGCACAACAAGAGCAACGATAAAAGATTGGACAGCTTTAAATAATTATACTCCGGCCACGGTGTTAGGAGTGACTGATTAACACGGTGTGTGTTTGTGTGCGTTTGAGGGAGAACTCGAGGAGGGAATGATGATTAATGACGGAGCAGACCTTGAGAAGGACAGATGACGGGAGGAGGAGGAGGGACGGAGTGGAGAGGTCGACAGGCCTACAGAACCTCTCATTCTGGCAAATGACTGTTGAATGCTGACACATACAATAGCAGTCATTTGCTTACCGGATCATTTATTTCCCTACAGTGCATTGATTGATGATACATCATGTCTTAATGCCACAGCCGTTGATAGTTGGGCCAGAAGGCGGAGGACCTTCATGACTTTGCTGTTCTCTTGTCTTCATCGTGCTCAAGCTACAGCTGCTTTGGCTGTGCATTTTGGTTATTCGTGGACAAATCAAAGAGGAAAAAACGCTTTTTGGAGGGTTTTGCTGGTGAAGATTTTTTCTTTTTGAGTTTCCGCTCTTTGAGAATGTAGCCTCTTTTGCTATTACGTTTGATTCGATGATGTTTTTTTCCTGGGCTTGTGCTGCTTGACTAACCAGGGTAATGCTCGGTGAGAGCTGTAGCGTTTCTCATCATATTCATTTTAGTCTGTGTGGAGTGTGCTCTCACAGTTTAATGGGATAGTTTGGATGTTTTCAAGTGTGGTTGAATGAGGTTCTTCTCCATAGTCACTATATTATCTACAGTAGATGGAGTTTGGAGAAACAGACAGGAGTAGCGGAAACATGTAATGTACTGCCGTGGATGTATTTTAGACAACTAAAACGTCTATCAGTTAAAGTGTATGCTATATTTAGAACATTCTCACCTCTTTACCTTCCCTAAATGAGAACTAAAGCTGTTACATCCATCAGACCAGCAGCTCCCGTGTTCTAGAGGTCTGTTTTTGTGGATGGAGTCTGGTTGCTTTGACGAGAGCATAGAACGAAATAGCAGCTTCAATTCCACGTCAGGGAAGGTAATATCCTAAATATACCATACACTTAAGCTGATATTGATTTTTTTAGGTGTCTGAATTATGTTTTGCTGCTGCCTCCGTCCACAGCAGTACATCACTTTGCTCCCCTGGTGGTACTCTTGTCTGTTTCTCTGACCGCCATCTGCTGTAGGTAATACACGGACTAGTAACTCAGACATCCCAACTGCAAAACATCACAACAATCCCTTTAAGGAGAGAAAGGGAAAGGGGCGAGGGGAGGGACGGACAGCAGCTGAGAGTTTTGATTGGCTTTGAGCTGTCAACTCTGTAACGTCAGGTCTGGGTTTTGTCTGCGTTACTTGTGCCTGGTTAGTGCATTGAAATGACGGCTGATACAGCCTCTGTTTTCATGCTCCACATCTCTGCCATATTTGAATGGTCTGTTTTTTGTGTTTAAGCCTGGCCATGTTTGGTCCAAAATGAAATGCCATGGCCAAGTAAAACCTGTGAAATTGCTGAAAGTAACCACCATCAATCCATGCAGTGAGACTTTTTCTTTTTTTCCTATAGAGACCTTACATAACCACAGTGCTCTCTCATAGCAGTGATTTGTATGAATTGCCATGAGAGGAGTCCGGTGTGAGGCTGGATTGAGGTGGCATGCTACTGCCTCAGATTGTACTGTTCTCAAATCCATTTGTTCCACGCACTCATATGAGGACTCCAGTCAGCAGCAGCAAAGAAAAGACTCCTCTTCACTCCCATCCTCAGGGACAACACCAAAGCTAAAGCACAAGCACCCTGAGAGGCTGCTGCCTTCTGCCACACAGACACACACACACACACACACACACACACACACACACACACACACACCTACACACACACACACACACACACACACACACTGTCTCTGGGAGCCAGGCTTGGGAAGCCACCCTAGTGTGAAAGCTCTTGGTTGGGGGCAAATTACCGTCAGGCAGTGAATGAAATGTGGTTATGGGTTTGTGTGTCTCCAGTATGAATATGTACATACACATATAGTGTGTCTGCATAAGTCTAGCTTTGTATGAGCTTACTTGAACTTGTATGTGCGTGACAGAGAAGGAAGTGAGCTGGAGCAGCATGGCCATATTTGGCAGTTAGCCTGACACAGGGAGGAGAAAAAGATGCTTGACTCCTGACCCCTTTGACCTTTACTCTCTCCCACACTTTGCTGCTGTCAGAAGGTGGTTGTTGTTTTAACATGACTAGACCTTCGGTTTTGCCAATGAGACACCTAACAGATGGTAAAGGATTCCAATATTATTCTCTTTTATGTAACAACTCCCATGAAATAACCAAAGCCTGTTATCTTGTATTCCTCTAGAGCTTCATTGTTGTCCAAAAAATGAACGTCTGGTTCTCTGGTTCAGCTTCATTTTATTTGGATGTAAAACTGGATCAGTGTTAAAGGGAAAATGTGCCACTTGTTATGTGGATGTCCACTCAGTGTTGATGGTAAATGTAGTGGATTGAGTGTGTTGTATTAACCAAGAAAGCTGAGTTCTCCTGCTGCTAAATCTGTTCTTTCTGCATCCAACATGTGATGTGACCACGACGCAGTAGGAAGCAAAGACAAAAACTACAGGCTGTCCCAGCTTGGATTTCAAGGTGTGCTTGTACATGAAGTAAATACGCAAACAAATAAAAACTGAACTTCTTTGTTCACTTGTAATGCAAACTAGCTACATTTCAAACAGTGAAATGTGGCATCCCTTAATATGAGTGCAGAGGATATTATGGACGAGGATACATTTGACAGTGTTTTGGCTGAATAAGATATCCGGACATATTTATTGGAACCAGAGAATATGTCCGGAGAGACGTCGAGGCTACGGCTGCATTAGCTGTGTATCATCCCGGTACATGTATCTGCCAGTACGGCTTCTGTTGAGGCAATAATATTAACAGGAGCCCAGCGCTGGCCTGGTTTGTTGACTAGTTACTGCGCATGTGCGCCAAAAATAAGTTCGCTGAATTCAGGTTTCAAAATAAAACATGTATTTAATATCAAATGCAATCTGAATTAACTATCGATAGTAAAATGCTCTCGAGAACAGCTTTCACACACACTCCAAACAGGAAGCTTGTTACCTGAAGGACGAAATGTAAGGAAGAGACTGAAAGACTCATTTGAATCTCCTTTCATAGTCCGTAAAATATCTGTCTCAAATTCTATTGGCCTAAATCCAGCTGACTCCTCCTAGCCTCAGTCAGCTGACTCCCTCGTCGTCTCCTATTGGTCTCCGTCTGTAGCTCCTCCTTCTTGGGTCCTCTTGGGGTCCTCGCTCCAATCCTGGTGTCCTCTGTTAAAGCCCGACTTAAAATCCCTGTCTATCCCTATCGACTATTCTTTACAGATTAATACATTCAATAATTGTCTCTTATGGTTCAACACTCCTATAGTAAACATACTGTAAACATATTATACACTTGATAAGTATTCTGGTACTTCCAGATACTTTGACAATTTTTACAAGCATATGTGTGGCATTTCCACCATGCTTCCTATACACATACTGTAAAGATAATACATCTCATAGATAAATATATTGCAACTCTTTAACCCATGGTAACATTCTTATTATTGTGCTCAATAGCCGGAGAACCCAGCTTTCACACACTGAGACTACATTTACCATCAAAACTGATTGGACATCCACATAAAAGGTGGCACATTTGTGTGACCTACTGTAGTTACGGTAGTAGTGCACAATGTTGACCAGGAATATCGGTGTGTAAACTGAGAAGGAGTTTTGGTATAAGTTTGGCTAACTGGAGGGTTTTAAAAAGTCAAAATAACACCCAGATTGTACAAAACTGGAATATCTTCTAAACCACCAAGTGATTCAATATGATGTAAATGTATGTAGATTGATGTCTGTTTGGTAGGATTGGCAGGTATATACATGTATGTGTATGAGTGTGGGCCACTCATTCATCCAGGTGTGTTACTTGTGTCTCTGTGTGTTCATGTTGAGTGTATGCTTGCTGTGTGTGTGAGTGTGCGTCAGTCATGTGGTATGTGATGGCGTAGGGGTTGCCGGAGCTCCTGCAGCCATGGTTACAGCTGTGAATTTATACGCAGTAATTGGCTGATGAAAGACACATAATTGAATCTGTAGAAGGGCACAATATTACAAACCCCTGACTGAGTACTGTGGGTTTGGCTGTGTAAGCGACTGATACATTTTAAAAATAGCTTCTTAGCTTCTCCCACAAGAAAATAAAAAAAATGAACTCAGTCAGACGATTTGAAATCAGAAGTTGGTTCCCGTCTCATCTTTGCTGGCTTTGAGGAAAGAATTTTGATCTCATTATAATATTAATAGTCTCATGCTAATGTTGTGCAGTGTGCACTCACAGACACACAGTGAGTCATGCAGTGGTTCTCTCCGTGAGGACTCTGTCGTCGATCCATGGACAGCATCACGGGGGCATAATGGGACACTGTACATACATTGGGGGCTTTCATTTTTTCAGATCATATTTCTCCCAGACACCAGGTGATATGGAATTACATTTTCTGAAAATGTTAAACATCTATACATTTTGATATTTAAAGGTGTTCAAATATACCATAATAACTTGTCAGCATAAAATGATGAAGGCACTTGCAATTACCAAGGTAGTACACAATGTGAACCATACTTAGGATTTCATGAAACAAAATGTATGAAAACACTGGCCTAATAATAAGTATAAATGTGAAACCATCAACCCTCTGAACTAACAAGGCTATCTGGTTTGAATCAACATCAAACACTTGTTTACAATATACCGTTTTTAGCCAAGGATGATCTATAGAAGGAAGCATACAGTGCTTCTTAATGGAAATGCTATTGACTCTTATCCATAAATAATTCATAGACAATTACTGATTGCTGCTCCCAAATAATATTAATAAAAAAATCATACATCTAAAACGATATTAAACATAAACATATCATTTAATATATGTATATATATATATATATATATATATATATATATATGGTGATGGGCACAATATTTCAAACCCCTGACTGAGTACTGACAAGCAGAAGTTGCTTGAAGGTGTCATGGAATATGTCGTCCTTCCATCATCAAATCTGACGATCTAGACAATATCTAACAACGATCATCCAGAGCATGTTTACTGACCAGCACTGTGTTTGGTAACTTTGCAGGTTAGATACTTGGGGATATTTTAGCTGCAGTAATTCAACTATAATAAAATGAGATGATCTCATGATTCATATGGTTTACCGTCGTCCATACTGCACTTTGTCCCTAACTGGACTTTGATATAGTCTTCCCAGCCATCAGAAGCTGCTGGCCTGTTACAATGTCATCCCTAACGAATCACTTTGCATTCAACTCCACAGTAAAAACACATCCCCCATTTATTTATCCTAGTGTCATTATTTGCTACCAGCTGAGTTCATATAGCATTGTTGCCATGGCATTGTAACTGAAGCAAATTCAAAGACGGACACACAGTTGAGATGAAACACTCACAACCAGCTTGGTGTGAAAGCACAGCTAAGGCAGTCAATTATCTCTCTCCCTCTGTCTCTCACTGCTTCTCTTTCTTCCAGTGGGGTCACAGAGAACCAGTTGTACATGTTGCGTCCGTCAGCCAACCGTCCCAGTACTATGATGGTTAATTAGGAAGTTGTGGAACAGTAGACAGCTCGGCCTGCCACTACGGCCTTGCTTTTCAAATATCAGTGAAACCCAAGAGTGTATGTGTGTGTGTTGTTTAATATGACTGCAGACTCAGGTAATTAGCAGGATATCACTCTGTGATCTCTCTGTCAAGAGTCAATTAGCCTGGTGGGTTTGCGGATGTGGCGACGTCGGTCCTGTGGTACGAGGAAGTATTTATTAATGTGTTTGTGTAATGTGAAAGGGTAATTCGTGTGTTGAGGTGTTTGACAAGTCTTAATTACCTCAGGGCTCGTCAGAGGCCCAGGGCTGAGAGAGACGAGAAGCAGACAAAATGATGCTGACATGTTATTAAATAGTTCCTTTTTTTCATTTGTAAATGTTCAAATGTATAGTAATGGTTGTTAAAATGTCCCCATTTTCATGCTTTCAAGTATTACATATATCTGCATTCTATAATTGCCTTGCAGTGGTTTTCATTGGAACTGGCGGTGTCTTCTTTTTAAGTGTGGGATCCAAACTATGTACCCACCCACAAGGATTCCAAATAAGTGTACTGGGCACGATGTGCAACACAGGATGGTACTATCATCAATGTGAAAATATGGACAGTGAAAATATCTGATATGAACAGTTTGGTTCCCAGGAGAAGTGATGCACCGTTACAAACCAGTCCCGTTCCAGTTCACTTCATCCCATTGCCTGCAGACCAACACAGTTCAATACGGGACCTTGTGGCCAGATAGTGAATTCATGCTGCATTATCCCTCCAAAATATGAAGTTGTTGGCAACTCATGGCATGTTTTCGTTGGTAAATTGTGCAGTATTTAGAGTCGGGTCGGGTTCCGATGTTGCCGTCCGGTCCGGTCTACGAACTGTTAACGAATTAAACAGGACCTGTGCCAATGGTATCACAGAGCTTAATCCAGCTTGAATTGCATTAGTAATTATCAATATGACAACCTGATTAACATGTATATGTTAGTTTATAAATACTTCATGTGTTTTTTGGGGTGACAAAAACGTTGCCGATACAGCAACATTTCAGATTTGAGTTAAGCCGGAAAACACAGAAGAGTCAACTTGTCAGTTGCCCTGCTGATTGTCTTGCTTCTTTATTCTCTGCTTCTTTTACGTATTTAGCGATCATTGGTGGTTGGCAAACCAGGTTAGAGGTGCTATTCCGCCACCAACTAGACTACAGCCGCTACACTCTCATCCATGGGCTCTCTCAGTCTCTGTACGTTCCACTCGGTAGTCGAGTGCGATACCTAGGGGTACAATTTGATACATTTGATACACCGGCCCAACCCAAGCAGTATTACATTATAAATAGACTTCATTTTGTACAGCCATTCCATGCAAAGTGCTTTACATTGTCCCTCTCATTCACCCATTCACACACACTAACAGCACCCAGCTGTCATGCTGGTCTGCCCATCAGGAGCTACTGGGCTTCAGTGATTGCACAGGAGCACCTGTGGATAGGAGGAGTCAGGGATCAAACCACCAACCCTGCAAGTAAAGGGGCAATCTGCTCTACCTGCAGGCTTGTATGGATATTGCAGTACATATATTTAATAAAGAATAATACAGATGTTGCAGTGTCAGATGGACCGTCTCTGTCCACGGTTTGTATGGTTCCCCCAGCAATAGATGCATGTGTCATGGAGAACATCAGTGACAACAGGGGTTGACACATGAACCACGACTGTAATCTTAAGGGTTCTAACTTCAACATATTCAAATCTATAGTAAGTCAATACTAGCCAGATATTCACTCTCATCACCCATCCAATAAAACGTAGTTGTAAAACCTGCAGTAAAATTCTATGTTGTTTTAGGCATCCAATCAACTGTACATTAACGTTTTATGAAATGAATCCTACATTCCTGCAGGAGTGTAGAGCTGTCCCTACCAATAGATATACGGTGTGGGTCACTCTGCCGACAGCGACTGCTAACCTTAAAGAGTTTCATTAGTCTGAGATAAAAAAGCACAGTTTTAGTCCAAATAATGTTTCATGGACACACAAAATCCTCCCTGTGTTTTTCTCAGGGAAGTGGTCAAATTGAAAGATACTGTGACAGAACAGACTTTTAGCAACTAATTATTACCTGCTTACATTTGAACAGGATTTATTAGTGGTCTCAATGTGATGCTTTTTTTTTTTATATATTTTTTTTACCAACCAGCATCTTCAGGCCAAGATTATAGGAGTCTATGTTGAGGAAACACCTACTGTCAGTTGAAATCCTGTAGGTGATATCTATTCCTGGCCCCCATTTGTTCCTTCCAGTGCCTCTACCACATGCAGCGGTCCTCCCAGGGTGCCTTCCTGCCTTGGCGGCTGTCAGCCCACCTTCCTTGCAGTTCTAGGTGTTGATAATGAGCAGCTTCAAACCTCATTGCCCCCTCATTACAGTCAGGTCCTGCTGGGGTTTCTACTTATTTCCTTCTCTCCAGGATGTAACTATCAAAGAGTCAGCTCGCTCACTGCTGGACACAGGTAGACTTCTGAGGGCCTGTGTGTGTGTGTGTGTATTGGGAAAAGAAAGGCGGGATGTACTGTATGTGTGTGTTAGATACTTTCCATCTTTGCTGTTCTTCCCAGTGTTCCACTGTATTTTATTTACAATATCCTTTTTTGTTGTATCCCCAAAACATTGATTGTTGCACTTGCTTTAACGGGAGACTGTTTAAATATTTGTTACAACCTAGCTACCAGAAACTCCATCATGTCAAGGACAAAAAGCAGAACAGTATGAAAGAATGATATATGTTGTAGTTAAGTACGTATCCAGTTGGGAAATAGATCCTTCACTTTATCATCTAGCTAGCTGACACAAAGTACATTTAATGCTTTCAGTGCCACTGATTAAAAGTGACAAAAAACCAACAACTGAAGAGTCTGTTGAGAGATAGGGGTATAGGGTTAGCATGGTGGATATCTGGGAACTAGGTCGACTTTTTTGACAAAGACTGGAGTTTCTTCTCAGCCCGACATTTAATGTTAGATTTTAGAAGTTTTATTTGGACAACCCCATTCCTTAACCATGTAGGAAGAATTATTTTTCAAATGATATCATTTACTGGGAAACGGTTAAGAGAACAACCAAAGTGGTGTTAGTCAAGTATGGAAGTTATGTGACAGATACATTATCATTGACTTCTCACTTCACACGGACAGCGGCCTCCTGGGTAAAAGACGAGTTTTTGTTTGACCCATCCGCCTCCGTTCATCATTACATGGATTACTTATGAATTGATATCTACAAATTACATATTCATTTGAATAGGTATAGCTACAAATGCTTTATGAGAACAGCCTGTATTATTGATGATGAGATGATCCATCAGGTGACTGGTTTGAGTAATCATTAAGATATCTTATGATAGCATCATAAAATACCGATGATGAAATTGCATAAATTAGCGTCCTGGTTTACAGCTGTATACTGATCGCCTACCACAAAACCGTAAAGTTCTCGTAGTACAGGTACAGGTGTCCAAAGTTTTCAGAGTAGTGCAATGTCCAATATTTACTTGCTAACTGAGGTAGAGTTGAGCTAGCACACTTTGTTTTGTGGACTATCTTTGTGAAACCTCAAGATTGGCATTTTGTCCCTTCTTGGTTTCTTGGAGCAAGCAGCGACTATATTTGGACAAGAAGGTGGAGTTGGCAAGGAGCAAGGTCGCGCAGGGCCAGCAGCTAACAGTAGCGCTAGATAGATAGCTTTGTTAGCAAGGTGCATCCATAATTCATGTTAATTGAGATATTATTTGGGATGCTAATTCTGGCTAGTGAATTTCATGCAGAAAAAGCCTACTCCTTAGAGAACAACCTACGCTAACGAGCTATTTTTGGTTGTGATACCCACCAATTAGGACAAATAAACAAATAAAAAGTAATACTATCATTTTAAAGGAAGTGCAGTTTTTTGCACTTCTCCACTGGCTTCATTTGTCAGCATATCAAGTGGTCATGGTGCCAAATCCCTGTAATAGTTGGATTTCTCACACCCAGGGCCAATTCAAGTATTTGCTAATGCAATTCCCAATGTTTCCCCTATGTTTAACTATATCCTATACCTGTAATGTATCTGCATGCATAGTGGTGCTGTATGTAACATATCCCCTGGCCATTTGTTTTGCCTTCTTAACTGCACTGCCCCGGTCTCCCTGGAGAGCATCCCTCCACCCTGAGGCAGGTATCGTTCCACCGCTGCTGGCCACCGAGGCTTAAGACTTTATTACCCACACAGGCCAGGGGAGATATTTGTGCTGCCGTCTCTCTCTCTCTAGCTTACCTTTGAAATGAGGAGGACTTATTGGCAAGGCAGAGTAGTGGGCCCTGGAGAGAAGCTATGGAACCCCTTACATTTAGATTTAGCCCCCCGTTTTATCTTGGCTTTCTCATTAGCAGCACTGCAGACTAATTGTTCCTGGTTAAGTCTTTATTGCTGCGGGTTCTTTCACTTGTTCGTCTCCCTCTCTGGCTCTCTCAATGTTTTTCTCCCTGCTCTCTTTCCAAATGGCACAATGGCAGGGGCGGCTCTTTGTATGGCGGTAATTAGCTTTTATGGTGTTGCTATGAGCGGGATCCTTTCACTGCTGTGGCTGCCACTCTGCTCGGCCTGTCGCTTTATCACCCTGCAATGCTCCGGGCAATTAGTCCACCTCCCAGCCCACCCGCCGCCACGGTCCAGCCATATCCTGCCATACAGAGAGAGAGAGCCTTCCACTTCCCTCCCACCCTTTCACAGCAGGAATAAAAAGTCAGCTGATTTCACGAAGACCTCCTTTTTGTTTGGCGGTGGCGCTGGATCTGACCTTCTGTATACAGACTGGACATTTCTATTAGTGTTTCAGATGGCGCATGCAGCATGTTATTTTGCAGATCGCCAGGCTCTGAATGGAATAATTGTCAACACACAAAAACAGGAATTAATGATGTTCACTGTATGTTGCATCGGCGGACAATTGCTGTTTGATTTCCTTTCCTTTGTGTGGAGTCTGCACTCCTCCAAATTATAGCTGTGGTGTGCAGAATCTCCCTCACTCTTGGAGGAATGCTTGCCTGGGAGCATCATTTGTGTACTTTACTATATAAAGGAATATACTGGTGCTGAGGCATCTCCAGCCTTAGAGCTATTGTTTTCTCACAACTGTTGAATGAGGATGTGCACTGTAAAAACACTTCAGAATTAATATGCCATTTTGATGATCACTGGGGAAACCAAGCACAGACCCCTGTTATGGAAATGAGGTCCTTCCAGAAAACTCCTAATCAAATGATTCTATTACCTGGGTGTCGCTTTGAAGTGAACTGTTTTTTGAATGAATTGCTTGCATGGCCACCGTTTGATTTGACAGCACTTTAGTATCTGCGTGCTTTTACTGCACTCTGTTATTCAGTAAACTAAACGGTGACAGGTGTGAAATGTGCACATTGTATGTGTAGGAACAGTAGAAGAAGACTGAAGAAGCAGTCTAAGGCAGAGCAAATACGGTCGGAGAGTGCTTTACTTTAAATCAGGTAGTTATTGGAAGGGGAAGTCAGTCAGGTACAAGTAGGCTAGAACACATATATAGGCACTATGTCCACCTGACATTTACTTTGTGAGCTCCTCATGTGTGCAAGCATCCAATATTTAGATTCCGTGCAGACATGGAGTGTGTTTTTGTTCAAGCCCTCTAGAGGCAGTAGGAGTCTGAGGATGTTGGTGTGGTCGGATGGTTTTCTTCTGTTCACTTCCCGTTTCATATCGACAGTCAACGTTGACTTTCTTAACCGTGCCCTTTCCTTAATCAAGTCTTTTTGTTCTCCTGAACCCAGTCTGACTCACCGGATGTAGACTGAGGCTCTAAGTCTGCCATTGGCTGCGTATCCCAAGCAGCATTGTCTTCCCCTTCCGTTATCTCTGCTATCTATTTTGAGATGGCATCGCCGCTTCATCCTGTGCTTAGCACTGGCCGAGACGATTGTGAATGGTTGAAAGAAATACAAACAAGCCAGAGTGTTTTTTCCTCAACACCAAAATGATAATGCGTGGAGCCAGACGGTGTGGAGATCGGTCCGGCTAACCAAACCTAACCAGATTATTATTTATCCATTGCAATATCATTGCAGCAGTGCAACGGATGATGTCATCTTCCTGATGGGAAATGATCAGATCAGATCAGAAAATGCTCAAAAGTGAGACCAGTTACAATACATGTATTTAATGTTTTTAATGAATACTGAACTAATAAACTAACCCAATGCCGCCGATAGTCCCTTGTGATTCAAATGAGATGGATGACTCACAAGGTGTACAATGTTCTGAGGCCATCTATTGGGCAGGTATGGAAAAAAAGAATGATTCAACAACCTATTACCCAATCATAAACATTGTGCCAAAACACATATTGTGTTGTAGGCGTCTTCCTCCCTGCACACTGAATGACGTGCAATTGTAATCACAGCTGTTTGTTCATTAAGACAGGGCTACTTAAAAACAGTACCTACGACTGTGATTACTGGGCAGTTCAGTACAAAAATGCCACATTCAGTGAGAGCTAGATAAGACCATGGTGAAGCCACATATTCAAACGGTTAACTACAAATATTTCCAAACTAAATATATTCTAGAGTTCATGAGACATCAGCCTGAGATGTTCAACCTCCCTTGACAACAACAGATCCATAATATTTGCCCCTATTTTATCCTCAACCAATTCATTCCACTGCGAGAATGACAAATCCCAATCCAGAGGAGCATTTGAACTCCTGGGACCTATTGGCGGTCTCGTCACTGAG
Organism: Leptoclinus maculatus; assembly: GCA_032191485.1. Classification (NCBI taxonomy): domain Eukaryota; kingdom Metazoa; phylum Chordata; class Actinopteri; order Perciformes; family Stichaeidae; genus Leptoclinus; species Leptoclinus maculatus. The sequence continues at coordinate 717,578 of JAVDOI010000004.1, forward strand.
CTGTGGTCTTTCCTTCTCAGCTCAGATATTGATCTGCCGCTTAGGCAATTAGTCAGAGCAGACCCTATTCCCTCCTCATCCTTCCTCCTCCTCGCTCCCATCTAAAGCTCTTAGAAAATACCAAAGGATTGCCCGGAGTCAAAAGAAGCCAAATGACCTGCTCTTTTTCTTCCTTCATTGTGATCACCTGCCAGCTACAGGGGTTAGGAAACGTCTGGACTGTTCATGCAACTCAATCACCCCTCCCTCTCTCCCTCATACCGCTCTCAAGGCTGCAATCCAGTGATGCTGCTGCCTAGACTAGAAAAACAGATTACAATGTCGGAACAATGTAGTCCTCTTGTCATCATAAGGAAGTGTCTTAGAGAGGGATGCTCCTTCATTTTACCTGCACTGGTTAAAATGGCACTTTCGTGAAAAAACGGAGAAACTCAGTGATGAATAACTGAAGCTTTCTTGGGAATTGGATCTTGTTTGCTGCAGTTATGCATGCTTCTTCATCCCCTGATTTTTACATCCAATGTCCATTCCTAAAACCACAATTACATTCAGGCAAGCACTTCACCCCCAACTTGTCAACTGACGTGTGGTCAGTGGCCCTCTGCTTCAAACTATGATGCTCTAGGTTACCTTCTAGCGTCACTTTTGAACGTGTCAGTTTCCACTCTTGTGTCTTTTCAAAATATATTTCCGTATTCACAGGACGCATGCAGTTTCCGCTCATTATGCATGATGCATACAATTTATTTTCGAAATAAACCATAAACGCAAGGTTTTTTATGTTTACTTACACATCAAAAACTTGGTCAGGGTTCGGCGACAAAAGTACTTGTTGGTTGATAGCCTGGTGCATCTCATACATAAGCTAGATGGTATCTGACGCCGAGGGCCACTGACCAAGCATCCATATGTGACGAGATAGGAGTAGGCAGGAGTTGAATCGGTAGCAATCATTATTGTTGAGTTAGTACAGACAGTAGGCTCATATTCACCTGTTTAAGAGCAAAAACTAGAACCAGAGAGAATGTCTAAGACCTAAGAATTGACTTGTTGGTTTGTTTTTGTCTTCAGTAGCACTGCTACATATTGAACCTGCACCAAGGCTTAAATCCACTACCCATCAAAGCTGCGTTTCCTTTTACCAGTTTGACACTGAACTCAAATTGGCCGGTCTCCTTGTTGAGGAAATCCTCACTTTGCTTGTTTCTCCCAATTTTGTGATGACGGGCGCTGAAATGGGGGAGAACTGGTCAAAAAGAGTTGCTGCTTGTTTGTCTGTGTTCCCAGGGCTTTCTCAAAAATAAACAGCTATATGGCTTCAAACGCAAATAGTAAGACGTACTGACGTCAACAAGTACAGTCTGCAGCTGCTGCTGCATAGAGAATGAACACAAGCCAGAGTGATTTTAGGAGAAATCTGAGTGGAACTGGCGACGCTACATTATACTTAAAAGCACCGTCAAAGACAACATGGACAGGACGCCAGTCTTTCACCTCCCTTCATCACCGGTATGTTTTAGAGAAAGCCATCCACACACTGAATTGGTCTTCTCAGATCTATTTTTTTTACGTCAGCTATAATGAACCTTCTCTTTGACATAACATCAGGTATACTCAACATGTGACCACACGATTCATGTAGAGAACATAACAAAGAATACATTCTGTACGTAACAAATGTGTGACTCACACGAGTATGCACACATTAATTGTTGGGAATAATACGATATTTTAGTCAAAGCCAGCGGTGTAAAGCTGTTCAGATGGAACCGAGAGAGAAAAGGAAAATCTAAATAAGGATTGAGCATGAAGATAGACTTTCTGATCACACTTCCATTAAGCTTCAATACAATCATTATACACTTCTAAAACATATAGAGTTTAACAATAAAGTCCAAGAAATGAGTCAGAAGAAAGAAAGTTACCAAATTCACTATCAATCATCAATGGAAAATAGGTAAACGGCGTATAGTGAACAAACACTATTTAGACAAAGTTCTCATGAAAAGAAAGGGAGAAACTCAAAATGTGCTGCTGTGCTCACTGAGTCCTCTGGAAACGATCCTATAGAGAAAAGGACATCTCATCTGACCTCTTATTACTGAGCGTTAAATGATAACGGCGTGCTGGGTTGTCTGTGGGAGCTCAACTTTATCCTCCACAACATCAAACCGACCTAAATGCCAGCGTTCATCAGATATCCGCCTCTATGAGCACCCGTCTGTAGCAACAACGCATCTCTCCTCCTGACATTTGGTTAAGTTGGAGAAGCAAAGGGGAGGGAGGGAGCATCACTTCTTTAATTACTGGGCGATACTGCGTTGAGAAGGCTATTGCAACCTAATGACCATTGCCAAGATTCCCTCACAGCAGCAGCGACAGCAAAGACTTGTCCAGAGGTTGCACTTCCATAATACACACATATAGTTATGCACATCCACTCCGATGTAAACCCATCAGGCCATAATGAGATGGTAAGAGCTAATGATGTAGCATGAAGAGTGACAAAGTCCTCTTAGGGAGAAGGTTGTGGGAGATGGTTGGTTCTTATTTCTACCCAAACCACGATCTTTTCCCTATGCCTACTCAGGTACTCTTGTATCCTACACATATCCAATTCAGTAAGTAAGTAAACCTACGTTGGAAGTTTATTTTGAAAAGACCCTATAGATGTCATCTATGACAAGCCGTCACTGAGACGTCTAAAGCTGACATCATCACTTTTGTAGAAAAGTAATGTGCCGTAATTTGTACATATCCCACATTCTTTTTAATGTTATAAAAGTTATCTTGAACAATAACTTGTGTACTTCAGTAACGGCACTTCCGTGGTTATTTGAACCCAAACGAAGATCTATTCCTAAACTTAACTAAGTGGTTTTGTGTCCTAAACCTAACTGAGTTTCCTGTGAAGATAGACGTTTATTTTGAACAGATGTATGCATGTAAGGAGCGGACATCTTTTGGAGGAAAACTGAGGAGTAACTTTGCAGGATAACATACGAACTGTTTGAGAATACGTTGCGTAGTTCGTAGGACCACTGACCGAGCTGATCATGTTGGTATGCTTATAGCCATATAGGTTATATATAGAAGGTTTTTGCTTGCGACTACAAGTATTTAATTATGAAGTTACATTCATAAGCATTGTCTTCTGCTGTAGTAGCATGATATCTGTTTGCCATTGACTAATCAATCCCCAGTCATTTAATATACAGGAACGTATCTCTTTTCCATCTTTTCTCACCTCGCCTCATCACATTGACATGATTAATTGACCTATTGTCAGACTCCTCATGCCCTTGATGGATCATTTTTAACTGAAACAGTGTCTGAGTGAAAGAAAAAAAGCATCAGTGTTTTTAGTCAGCTAATGAAGCAGTGATGGCGATGATTGTTTTCCTACTTGGAGAGTTTTTGTGAGACTAATGACTTCTAAGCGATAATTAATTGATTCTCGGCCACCTGAATAAGCAGCGTTTTAATGAGAAGCGACAAGGAGAACAAGTCCCAGTGTAACTGTCTCTCCATGTGAGTAAATCCCTACAATGATCTGTTTCTGTGGTGTGGGAGCAAAGTAAAACGTCCCTTTGAAATCCTGCCTCCGACTCATAATCTGTAAGAAATGTACACCATTTGTGGCAAAGTAGAGCTTTGAGATAATGTGATTTGTGCGTTGTCATGCTGAGCCTCAAGAATGATGATAACACACTGGGAAAAAACAACTCTTGTCTAAAAGGAGATGTGTAAGTGACAAACATAAATCGTACGAATCAGTGTCTTTCAATTTGTGAATGCCTACAAAGACTTGGTTTCTTGAATGAAGCAAAGTGTCTCACTTGAATGAGATTTCAGGAATGTTTTAGAAGCTGAGGGTGTTGCTGAGGAGGACAGCAGTGGTTACATTAGCACAAGGATACAGGAGCGTAGCTGCTGATAGCTGAGTGTAAACCTCTTAAGCGCTGTTCCCAAGTGCAATAGAGTCATATTCTTTACTCAAATACATATTTTCCAGATGCTTGAGGTGGAATTGATTAATGTTTCTGCTGGTCAGATATTCTACTCTGAGATCTATTATATTTGTTCCTCTGGGCCTTAAAAGGACAGCTGACATTTCTTTCAGCAGTTTCAAACAAATACATACCACATACACACAGAAACCCTACATGGACATTGTCAGTCAATGAAACGGCTCCATATATTGTTATATTATCCATATATTGTTAAGTGTGAACGTGTGATAAATCTCATACAGAGATCTGTATTTCTTTCTCTAAAGGTTTCCTAAACAGCTAAAGCTTGACAACATCAGCAACATGGTGCTTAGACAGCTCGGGAAAGAACACATCTTTTTAGTCGTCAGTTCAGAGTCTGATATGCTGTTTGTCAGTCAAGGCAATTCCCCCAAGGCCCACAGAGCTCTTATCTACCCTTCACTTTGAAACTGACTTCTCTTTTTTCTTTGTTTTTCAAGGAACATGTTATATTGCTCTACACCACGGGTATTCAAATACAATTCCAAAAGGTCCAGATTGAGAAAATCTCCTTGGGAACATTACAATAATATCTAACTTGCGCTACTTAGTGCCATATATATATATATATATATATTCAAGAAGCCTAGTAGTAGTAACATCTCTGTGTCGTCAACAACTGTCAAATCAAATAAAGAAAGTACACATCAATTATATTTTAACAATTATTATTCTCAGTTTTCAAATTTAACTGGATGGATTATAAATAATACATAGAAAAACATAAATAAATGTTCTTCTCAGTTCAAGTAAAATAAGGGCTGGATTAAAGAATAACTGACATAACAGAAAGCTTTTCAAAAATGTGCATCTTAAAATAAAGTAATTCATTTTAGAAAAAAATATTTCACTGAATTGTCCTGCAGCTTTAAATTTAGGGCAGCTCCTAAAGAGTCAGTTCTATCAGAACTGGAGAGTATGTTTTCATTGAGAGACGAGCAAAGAACGACACTGAAGGCTTTTCTCCATGCAAAAAATGTTGCTCTTCTTCCATCATATGGTTGGTTGATCTGATTGGTTGAAGTTAGCCCTTGGTAGACTGTGATAGACAGATGATTCATCCACTCACCGGACAAGTATTTTCTTTTAAAGTGCCTGCCCTTTTAACAGTTTCAAATTAACGTTTTTACAGATGGTGCTGTATAACAAACCTCGTGGCGTGTCTGGTCACTATACAGCCACAGGCTTATAGCTCAGCAGCAAACCACTCGCTGCAAAGTTCTCAGATCATCATGTTTAAGGAGGCTTTTGCAGTCTTTCAATAAGCCTGTAAAGAAGACCCAACACACTGTGTGTCATGGAGCCATCCTCTCAGTCACCAGTTAGGAGCTCCGCTGCTAAAAGCTACAGACTCCTTCAGTTCAGATCAGTTCAGTTCAGATTTTTTATTTGTCACATATACACATACACGAAATTTGACCTGTGCATTTAACCCATCCCTAGCTTATAGGGAGCAGTGGGCTGCTGAGAAGCGCCCGGGGAGCAGTCACCCTGGAGATTTGGTGTTAAAGATCTGTTCAGACATGTACTAAGTGTTTCTACATGCTTTATAATGCAAGTATGTGATTATTTATGATGGTCATGTATTAACAGAACACCACCGTAGCTTGCTGTAAATGACTCTTTTGGCAAAAAGACTGAAACTTGGCAAAAACACCTGGGCTACTATGCACTCAACCAAACCACCCCTAATGGATATCATTACCTGGACAAACCACACCCTGATGGCCGCTCTTTACCGACAACACATAAAAACCAGCCTGACTATCATCCAAAGTCCATCCTCATTTGAACACCTGCCATTCAAACTCTCTGGTCATATCAATCCTCCACTAACTGACCGGTCACTCTCCCAACTCTCCCTAATCTCACCCTCAAAATCTCAATAAATCACTCTCTGGCATGAAGACTCTGACCTGTGAACTCGACCCTATCCCTTCCACTCTAGTCATGGCTTGTCTCCCGGCCCTCCGCCCACTCCTCCTCTCTGTCATCAACACCTCCTCTCTGTCATCAACACCTCCTCTCTGTCATCAACACCTCCTCTCTGTCATCAACTCCTCCTCTCTGTCATCAACTCCTCCTCTCTGTCATCAACTCTTCCTCTCTGTCATCAACTCCTCCTCTCTGTCATCAACTCCTCCCTGTCTACTGGCTCCGTCCCTCCCGCCCTCAAACTTGCCTCAGTCACACCCATCCTCAAAAAACCTGGCCTTGACCCTGACATCCACAACAACTACAGACCCATTTCCAATCTCCCTTTTCTGTCTAAAATACTGGAACGCACTGTTGCCCACTAACTCAAAACCCACCTGGACTCCAATCAACCATATGAACCATTTCAATCTGGATTCAGATCTCATCACAGCACAGAAACTGCCCTAATCAAAGTCACCAACGACCTCCTCTGGTGACCATTCCCTCAACATCCTGATACTACTCGACCTCAGTGCAGCCTTCGACACCATAAACCACTCCATCCTCCTTTCCCGTCTCGAGTCCTCCCTCCACATCACTGGCACAGCCCTCTCCTGGTTCAAATCATACCTCTCCGACCGTGAACAGTTCATTAGTATCAATAAATTCAAGTCCGACACAGCCTCTCAAGGTGTCCCCCAAGGTTCGGTAGTCCCCTCCTCTTCATCCCTTACCTGCTCCCCCTTGGCGACATCATGGTCTCCATTTCCACTGCTATGCTGACGACACCCAGCACTACATCTCCACCAAATCCACCATCCACTCCACCATCACCAACTGCCTCACAGATATAAAAACCTGGATGCAAGCCAACTTCCTCAAACTCAACAGCGACAAATCTGAAATCCTCATCATCTGCCCCAAATCACTAAACAAATCCCACCACAACTTCTCCCTCTGCATCGATGGCACCACTGTTCCTGCCTCCACACATGTCCGTAACCTTGGAATCATTTTTGATCAAACCCTCTCCGACACAGAACTAATGCCTCTCAGAAATATACTGAGTACAGACCACATGAGAATCTGGAGGTTGCTCCGTCAGGTGGGTGGGAGTCAAGAAACGCTGCAGGCATGCTGCGTGTATGTAGCTGCTTGCTGTCAACTTTGTTAAATTCAAATCACATGTTTGTGATGCAGAACTTTACATGTCAGCTCTACCATGTGGAAAACAGAATGCTGATGCCAGCTGCAGGCCGCAGATAGTCATCATTGGCTGTTTATGATCAGTCTGGTTCACGTAGGAGAAGCAGAGCTGTGCTCCATCTCTACATTAATAACGTTGCCCTAGGCAGTTGGTTGCGTGGATGGTTTGAGGGTTATTTTCATACAGCAGCATTCATGAAACACTATAGAAGTTAATGTTTCCTGCAATTACATATTTGACTTTTAAGTGGTAGTTCTGAAGCCGGAAGGCGAAGCTCACAATTTACCGGTCGGTCTACGTTCCGACCCTCACCTATGGTCACGAACTCTGGGTCGTGACCGAAAGAACGAGGTCGCGGCTACACACGGCCGAGATGAGTTTCCTCCGTAGGGTGGCCGGGCTGAGCCTTAGAGGTAGGGTGAGGAGCTCGGACATCAGGAGGGAGCTTGGAGTTGAGATGCTACTCCTTCGCGTGGAAAGGAGTCAGCTGAGGTGGTTCGGGCATCTAATCAGGATGCCTCCTGGGCGCCTCCCACTGGAGGTTTTCCGGGCACGCCCAACTGGGAGGAGACCCCGGGGAAGACCCAGAACACGCTGGAGGGATTACATCTCCCAGCTGGCCTGGGAACGCCTCGGGATCCCCCAGAATGAGCTGGAAAATGTTGTGGGGGAGAGGGAAGTCTGGGTCAGCCAGCTTGGCCTGCTGCCACCGCAACCCGACCCCAGATAGGTGGAAGACAATGGATGAATGGATGGAGTGGTAGTTCTGGTTTTAGACAGCTATTCCCAGAGATCAGTTTTCAATCAAGTGAGATGTCTTTGAGTTGCAACACAAGCAAATAAGTCTGAACCTCTACCAGGATTCTAACCATACAAATATTAATTTCTTCATTCAATGCTGTTAGTTAAATACATATTGCATCATTCTTTGTTTTTACTCATGTATCAGTTAAAGTTTCCCTCTTCAATTTGTTTTTCTTATGCTCATGTCCACTAAATATGTTAGACCCCTTGTATCTGTGCAAAGTTTGTCAGTAGAGAGGTGCTTTCGCATTCTTCTACAGAAGTTGGAGATGTCTGTGCACTTCCGTAAAATTCAAAAGTACCCCCTGGCAAGCTTTTGGTGCTCGACAGACTCGTCATCCGAGTCTAACATGTATGGCTGAATCTTGATGTTTCCGCACCGCCATCTGGATGTGTACTGTTCTTTCACCAGGGATGGTGGGCGGGCCTATGATATTGTCACGCTTCTGGAACAGAGCAGAGACTCAAGTGCAGAGACAGGCACTGGAGACCAGGTGAGGTGGAAAGCAAGGTTCTTTATTAGGCACCGAGCAGTCATCCACAGGAACACAAAACAACTCCAACAGGGAGCGGGCCAAAAGTCCAAAAACTGTAGCAAGGCAAAGTCACAAATCATAGAAACAAACACGAGGACAAAATGCCAGAACATGAAGCACACACGGGAAAGAACACAAAAGCAGGGGTGTGTATGTGTGGGGTTGGCTGAGGGAAAAGCCAGGGGCAGGTGATCGCACACAGGTGACGTGAATGAGAGCAATCAGGAGACACACACACACACACATGAGGCAAACGTGACAGATATATACACATTTGAACATTCATAGATCCAGAATGTCTCAATGAGGGAGAAGGGGTAACTTTCAGCTCATCAGAGTTTAATATTTTTGGGAAAACCATTTTAAACAAAATTGTAATCAAAGCAGTATTTGTACATACTTTAAAACGTGTCTGGGGGGGAACTCCAAGTAATTGATCTAAAACGATGGAAAAGTTTATAATTATTCTACTGGCAAACTTTAGCCTTTATTTTGACTTGTTCACACTAAGAAGACATTTCATTTACTGGTGTCACCCTAAAGGATTTGTGGGTTATAAACTCTTCAAACCTCCTCCAGTGTGTCAAGCTGTCTGGTACAGCTTTTTAAGACAAATCAGTGATTAAATACAAAATGCTTACTTTCCAGCTAATGGAATCAGTAAATATGGAGTTATTTCAAGAAAAAAACTAAAAAACCACTGCACACTAAGCCTGACGGAGGACAGGCTGAGGGCGGCATGAATATTAAACAAACACCATTCTGTCAAGCAAATGCTATACGTGATGTTCTGTGTGTGTGTGTCTGTGTGTGAGGTAAATGCAGTGTGCCATGTATGTCACTGTTACATTGTTGATGACATCAGGGAGCGTTCTGGTGTGGGGCTTTGGGACATTCAGGAGAGTTGTTCATGGCCGCTAATACTGACACCCCGAGTGTGTGTGTGTGTGTGTGTGTGTGTGTGTGTGTGTGTGTGTGTGTGTCGGGGTGGCAGCAGGGACTCAGCATTCCCATGCTCGACACGTCCTAGGGCAAACGCCGCCGCGATTTACCCTCTGCTCTGTTGCCGTGGTGATTGAGTCACTAAGGAGGAGGGGGGCAGAAAAGGGTCCTTGTTACTTTAAGATGATAGCCCCCCCCCCCCCCCCCATCTCGCTCTCTTTTTGTCATATTTTCATCTCGTCTTTCACCCGCTCCCCTTTTCTCTGCATCTTTTTTCTAATTGCTCCCATCATGCACTCCTTCCTTTATCATTGCTCTCTTCAACTCCAACCTATTCCCGTGTGTCCTTCCCCTCACAGTAGTCAGTTAGTCAGTTAAATACAGCCACACACTTTACCCCAATCTATCAGCATTCACAGTGTCCGTCTCAGGCTTGTACTGGCAGATGATTCAAATTATTGTTATCATTTATTATGAAACAATATCATTATTCATGCTTTGTCAGCTGGCCTCATATCAGACGTATCTGACAAAGTGAGCGACTGAATCACATAAGAGACGGGGAGAGAATGCTTAATAGCGTGGATGAAGCGTAATGCACTGCTTCGTGCTTTATTAAAGGTCGAGATTAGGGGAGAAGAGAGAGCCGTGCTCTAAATCCTGCCGCCTTGGAAGGCTTAAGGTGTGATGGGAGAGGTATGAGAAGCGTGGCAGTCTGTGTGAGATGGAGAGTGAGATAAGAAGACAAAAATAGGACGGGAAGAGCAGAGAGATATTTAGACAGATATAGTGTTGGTGAAGATTAGTAGTTAATAGGAATCTGAGCTTCCTTTTAATCGTCTCTGTCTCTTGTAATTAGCTTGTGTGTGTGTGTGTGTGTGTGGTCTGATGGAATAGCATTGTTAAGTCTTGGTGCTAACCATGAGTCATGTCAAGTACATTTTATTCATATAGCGAAACACAAACTACAATTTGGCCTCTAAGGCCTTCGACCCTCTGATCAGATGAGGAAAAACACGTTCCCATCGATATTCCCTTCTTCACCCTTCTGGTGAATTGATGATTAGAAATTAGTGATTTTGTCGAAGACTACTATTTATCTATCAGTCCTGGAACACTAGTCTCATAATAAGTATCACTGTGACTGGTATGTGCTCGTGATATACAAGGTCCAGAATAGAAACAAGAATGTATTATTTGACTTGCTCATAAGAGTCCCTCTGTTTAATGACCATAACTTCAGGTCTACATTAATAACCTATTTATTTACAAAACCATAATGTTTAAAGCAACTTGATGACTCTCCAGAGCCTCACAGTCTCACAGAGCTACTTGTCTTGTTACATACTACCCATTACAAAATTAAAAAAGTAGTATTTACCAGGCTAGTTGTCACACAAATTATTTCCCACTCCATATTAAATCATTGGACATGATCTAGTAAGAACTGAAGCAACACCTCCTACAGAGCCTTCAGCAGCAGGGCACCATCTATTTAAAGCAACACGTGTAACCGTTGGAGCGTACCAGCAACAGGCCCCAGCTGTGGCAGTGACATGCTTGATGTTAAGTTGGTTAAATTGTGATTTGGATTAAAATACGTAACATTTTAATGTAAATTGAAAATAAGCCAAGACTGATCTTTTGGTTTCATGAGGAACACGAACATCAGTCTCCTGGGTGAAAGTCATGTGTTTGTTTGACCTGCACATCCCTTTGGACTCCATCACTCGTTATACTCCGTCACCTGACCCCCTCCTTTACTCATGTCAATTATTATGACCACTACAGGTCGCCGCCTAACAATGAACGTAAATATCAGTCGTAATAAGATGCACAAACAATCTATTAGGACGTTTTTGTGGGAGGACCATCTGATATAAACACATAGCAGCACTAACTGTACCAGCACCACCATCAGTACATGAGCTGTTGAACATAAAGCATTTGTGCCATCTGCCCCACAGAGTTAATGATCAGATATACTCATTACCTGACAATGGATTCAACATGTTGTCAACACTTGGACACAGTGAAGAGACGACAGGGCACATTGTCTATAATTAGGCTGATAGAATTGTCAGTCTGACAAAGTGAGCGAATAAACGTAACACTGTCAAAGGTTGTCATAATAAGGCTATTAGATGAGCCAATCTGCCTTTTCTCCCTTTGTTCACTGCACTGATTATCATGCCACTGTAGATGGAGATGGGAGAGTGTGCAGATGTTCACTAAGTTTGACATTGCCCTTCAGTTCCACAGGGAGGAAGCCTCAAATGAAGTTGCCTAAGAGTCCACCTTTCTGTCTGAGGACAGGTCAAGTGTTAGGCAATGCTTACTCTTCTGAATGCCTGTCGAGCTCTGGAAGACGGGTCTAGTCACGTTGTGTCAGAGGAGGGGGGGGGAGGGGGAGTAACAGATAGGCATATTACATGTTACACATGTAAGAGTAGCTGAGCTGAGGCAGTACAACTTTAAATAAATACTTCATTTAAAGTATGCATCCCTCTTCTTTGATAGCTATAACTCGTAGTCACATGATTATTACTTCAGTTGCATCAAAGTGCTCATTACTGACTTCCTGTTACATGTACATTCATCACTCACTGTCCTGAGGGGTCATCAACATGGACTAAGTTTGATATTTTCATACAGAAACTAAAAACCCATCGATTCAGTCTGGCTTTTATATTGTGTCGTATAGTTTTATGTTTTTTTATTATTATTGCTTATTATTTTGTTTGATTTAATACAGTGTTTTAATGCTGTGCTATATTTATATATAGTTTACACCACTCTCATTTGTACTTACTCTTAACATTTCACTGTTTTACCATGATCACTTTATTCAGTTTGGTGTGCATCAGTCTCGTTATCTTCTCCACATTACAACATCCTGTTTGTGTCCATCTGTAAAGCATGTTTGATGCATTTCATTCTTTAAAATGCTATATAAATACAACTTGATGGAATGATCAGCAATTTTCAAACTGCTACATGTGCAATAATTCCGAGTGGTAATAGTACAATAGCGAGATATACGAGCCGATCGCATCTCGACGTTGGACTTGTGAGACTGCACTTGTCGCCACTCACTGCCTCTGTTGAAGTGTATGGAAGGTCATTCTTGATCTTGTAAAATGATAGTTTGTCAAAATAATCCAAAGTCAAGGTCCACTTACAAGCTTCCCAGAGAGTCTTCAAGGTGCAAGACATCACATAACGACTTGCTATCTGTATGCTGAAGGTTTGTTTATATATCATTCATAGAACATATTATTACTAAAACACATAACATTGATTTTGAGTATTTTCTGATTCATGGAGTGACACAAAGAGATGCCGTCTTTGACTCTAATGTCAAGAAAATGAAATAACTGGAAAAGTTCCATGTCAATATCTCTGAGTTAAGTTCATACTAAAGGGCCGTGTACGACCTGATTTCCCCTGTCACTTCATTAAAACACTATTTCTATTCAATATTGCAAAAGAGGATTTTCATCACATGTCACGCAGACAAACCGAGGAAGATGAGAGGTAGACTAGGGCTGCTGGTTATCCACACAGTGCTCATGCTCAACGTATGATACTTCAGAGCGTGGGCTCACTGATATGGCTTCCATGGCAACAGCAAAATTACCTGTAGGACAGTGTGTGTGTGTGTGTGTGTGTGTGAGAGAGAGTAATAGCCTGTTCAGATTTACCAGCCAACACACAATGAAAGCTTCATCCCTATTTTCAGCTGCTCATACCACCTTAAATCTTATCCAATGAATGCATATGCACTGATATGAACAACTTACTCTCCACTTCTGCTCAATGATTCACAGTATCGTCAAAGTGGATGAATGACAGCACATCAATCTTCTACGGCCGTGTCCAAAATAAAAATATGTATTAATTAATTTAATTGATTTAAATTATGTTTGTTTTATTCAGAATAGAATAAAAAGGCACAGGGATGCCTGACATTCATCAGGCCCTGAGTTATTGTTATTGACACATACTGAATCATTTAGTGAAGTCTGACAAGGTCTGAGCCGTCTTTCATGAGAACACAAACCCAGTTTTCCTTAAAGGAATATTATAGGGGATATAAAACAGACTAAATGGAGCACATGGAACACATTTCTGAAAATATTTTCTAAATCCTACCCCCCAGAGCCAAAGATCTGAAATGTTACATAAATGTCACAATGTATAAATGTACTCGTCATTTGAAAATCAATCAACTTGGCCTTTTTTTTGGCTTAGCAGCAAAGATATGCCTTATTTGCATTTCCACAACACATATCAAAAATATAGCTTTGCTGGTTAGGATTAACCAATAAATCATTTTCACATTTGTTTTACAAGACAACAATGTGCAAACTGAATACAAATGAATAAGACTGCCTCATCTGGAAGTCTTCTCAACAAGCTACTGTAGCTGTATGAAACTGAGCATCAGACTTATGTTAACATACACATAGTGCAAACAAAACCCCAAAATATCAGCACCATGTTTGAACCATTGTTATCAGTTCTTGTGTCTTTTTGGCAGTTTAGCGTAGGCCGAATGATAATATTTGAAACAATTTCTTTCCTCAGTGAAGCACAGACGAACATCACATTCGCGGTTGCATTGACTTTGCAAAATTTGCAACGGTGCCGCTCGTCACATTTCACAGGCCAGTAGCAACCTGGTCAGTGCGGACATCACCTAGAACTCCAACACAAACTCTCTTGGGCGGTGGTGGTAGAGAGGTGACATTAAGTGTTGGCGGCTGCAAAAGAACGAGGCTCGTGACCACCTCTGCCTGGAAGCTCCTTTGTTTCGTTGGCTTTTGGACACCAAGTAGTTTACAGTCCCGGCAATAGATCAACCATGTTAACATGATGGTTTGCAGAACCAGTGGAGGTACCACCTCCGCAACCTCATTTGGTACGTGTACCTTGTGACGCGACCATCAAGGAGGTCTATTCCCCCCATGAATGTGTTGTACACCTGGCCGATTGACCACAAATGCTTTGTCTGATTTGGTCCAGCGTCCAGCTTTGTCTTGAGGCTCAGCTGCACAGTGGGATGAGATCAGGGTAACAGATCTGTTGTCGTACTACTTGACAATGACCATGCTTTCCTCGTTCTCTGCCATGGCATCAACAGATCCTCTGCCTCTCTTTACAATACTTTTCTCATCTTCAAGCTGACATCCAGCCAAGCGATTGATACGGAGTGTTCCTACAAAGTAGATCTGTAGCTGAAGAAGCTTGAGCACCAGTGGCGCTGAGAACAAACAATTGTCCTTTGTAGTTTTGGTTTGATGGGAGAGTTACCATAGCTTGACCACAACGTCACCCTCCACGCCAAGTAAGGTTTTTTTCCCAGTGCCACCTTCATAGACTGCAAAATCACAGAGGATTCCTGAGGAAGAGAAGCTGCCCCAAATTTGTAATCCCCAAGGGTGTGGCTTGCCCTTCACATACTTCCTTATTGGGCTGTGTCCCTCTGAAGGAAGCCATTTGCTCATCAATAGAGTAGTGCTCCTCGGGGGTGATATCCAGGCATTGTTTGTCAAACATATCAAGCCATGGAGAGATTTTCCAACACTTATTCTCGACTTGCCTGCTCGGCAAATCAGTGTTGTCAGTGAAATGTACAAATAGCAGCAGGGTCTGAAAACGGCACACCTTGTGTCATTTTCCCAGTATGCACGATTTCCCGGCAATTGGCAAAGACCCATGAGCAGGTAGAGGCCAATCAGTATTTCCAGTTCTTTGACAGTGGTGTTAACATTGCTGTGACGTTCACATTTTTGTACACTGTACAAATTGTATTGTTCCTTCAGTAGCTCAAGCATTTCTGTCGCTATGAACTTTCTGAAATGCTCCAAGGGGGCTTCAAAGGGTTTCTTTCCTTGGAATGTTCCTTGGACGGTTGTATTTTGCTGCTCGGGGTTCATGTTTTTTTGTTGTGGTACTCGCTCTCGTGAGGTTATCGTTGCCCACGTGTTCATGACGTCAGAGCAAGTCGGAATCAAGTCGGGATCAAGTCGGGATCAAGTCGGACACAAATCTAACCGGCATGCATTGTGCGGCGATCGCCGGTGATCGATTCTGCGCAGGACTGGCTCATCTCGAACGAGCCTATTAACTCACTGTCACATGACCTCACCAGGATGTTCAGGATGTGTCACTTAGGGACTTCTCTACTTAAAATCAAGGATAAAGCTGTATATGGAACTTTCCAGGATATTTAAAATGGGTTCTTATGGGTTAAGACTGAAATGCAT
Organism: Leptoclinus maculatus; assembly: GCA_032191485.1. Lineage (NCBI taxonomy): Eukaryota > Metazoa > Chordata > Actinopteri > Perciformes > Stichaeidae > Leptoclinus > Leptoclinus maculatus. The sequence goes on from JAVDOI010000004.1 coordinate 733,290, forward strand.
TTCAACTTCTCGAAGGTCTTATTTTGTCTCTTTAATTAATACAGGCAGAGTTGGTAACACAATATGTGTCATATGCAAAACTCAATTGAGCTAGAGGTCCCTAAACAATTATTTTTCTGGTGTCATTTTTCTTACTCTGCCTATTTATAGTTTCAGATCTTTATTAGCATATGTTCAAAAACAGGCTGAGCTCTTTCCTTTATACTGGTCTTTGATTCAAGCGTTCTAAGGATCTCTGGTCGGCTCTGACCAGCTGGTGAGCCCTTCTGTTGTGTTTAGAAAGCACAACTAATCCTACTCATGCTGCCTTAAAGCAATAAAGGCAACAGATCAAAGGACTGTGTAATGTAGAAGGTGTCAGGTGAAGTCACATTACGTCATCACCCAGCTCTTCTCTGCTTTACTTCATGCTTAATGTATTGAGAGCTGATATTTCACACAGGAGTTGGTGGATTACGTCTGTTTTCGACATATCACAAATACTTTTGTAGTAACACTCTGCGATAGTCCACAGAGTGATCAGTGTGTCCACACTGGACTTTAACTCAGGAGACCGCTGTCAGTGTCCCATGAAACCAAAAGTCAATGTTGACTTATTTAAATGTACGTTCATAACTTAAATAACTTATCAGATGTTCTCATATTAAGCTAAGTCACAATGTTTTACTGAATCTAACCAAGTAGATCTGTCAATTAACCTCATGTTTCAAACTGCAGGAGGCAGGGTTTCAACAATCACTACTCCAGATGAATAATAATGCTGCTCTGTGTCTGCTGGATGTGGAAAGAATTTTGCCAAGATATAAGTTGATAACGTGCCAATATTTCATTTACAGCTTAACGGCTCAAGTTGCCAAAACAAATATTAGTTAATGCAGCTTCAAGTTCACCCCAAAAAAGTTGTGTTCTCAAACCAAACCAAAAGAAGTAAAGAACATTATATCTACATTATGATAAAGACAAACCCCTATTTGTAGAATTTGCATTACATTTTAGTTACAATGTTAACTTCAATCAACTAAAATGGTTTAACTGCCACCTGAGGCTGAAGTCAAACTCAAACAGCATGTGGAGAAGTAACTCTTCCCCATCAGTCATGTTTCCATGTGTGTGCACGTGGCTCCGGTCACTTGAGACACTCGTAGAGACACTCGTAGAGACACTCGTAGCACCCTCATACAGTGGAGAGCAATCGAGCCGCAGAGTCAGTCGATGTGTAGTGCGGTGCATTCTGCAACGATTTCCTGCTGCTGTTTTAATGTATCTATAGGCCAGGTCGATGAGCACGCCGGGAAGAATTCTATATTTCTGCCTGATGAACTACTAAATCATCTCGGGGATGGTCGGCTGAGTGAGAAAAATCCATATCCATTTTACCTTTTGTCTTTCATTGGCCACTGCCTCTCAGGTCATCACAAATAGAAAGAGGAGAGAGAGTGTAGCTTCACCCGGAGAACAAGTGAGAGATGAAACAAGAATATGTTGATCTCGATCACAGGGCTTTAACTACTTAAACTATACCACATTTCCTTTTGTGACACTTGTAGAATATATGAGACCTGACCAACTTTCATGTTTCCATTTGACTAATCCTTAATAAGCACTTTAATCTTCATGTATCTACAGTTTTAAGATGCATCTCTTTTTAAACTACTACTGTACTGTAGTCACAGCTGAGCCACATCTTCTAAACACTGTTCATTTTGTTTTTAGATTGAGTTTTAAGGAGGCATGACGAATGTGAATTACTGGCCTGTGAATATTATTTGAACAATATATTTGTGTGGAACCATCTGGATTCTGTTGAATCCAGTGAAAAGACAAAAAACAACTCGCAAGAACAACATACAAAAAACAATGACCAATTACAGTAAATTACATAATAACAGTGATTATAATTCATTATGAAAAACAAATGACGATGTATTTAAATTATTGGAATTAGTATACACCATTCTAGAAAGTAACCATCAATTATGAAGTATTATGATACTTGACCTTATCAATGATTATACAATTCTTTATAATGTGTTATGATTAAAGCACGATGAATATTTTTTTTATTTTTTTTTATTTAGTGTTAGAGTTCAAACGTTCTGTTGTTTTGCAGTGCAGACGGACACACCTTCACAGACGGGCTTTTGACATGGAGCTCGTCTACACTCACACCATCATGATGTCAAGCATTCCCTACGAGCAGAAGTGTGTCCAGGTGACCTTTCAAAAACACGATTAACAAATAATGACTCAACATGGTTAGGCTCTCTTTATGATGAGGCATCAACTAGCCACATGTAATCTGGAGGTTAGTAGAGCTGCATCCATAAATAACTCCAATCACAGCCCAAAGGAACAGACAGGTGGAGGTAGGACAGAGAGGAGGGAACATGAAGCAGATGGAGGAGGACTGATTGGCTGTAAATACTTGTGCTTTATCTTTTGTCACTAATGAGTTTGCTCAGGGTAATTTGCTTGCCTATTAAGCCACCATTTGGGAAATGGACGAGAGCCTTGCATTTTGAAGACCCTCAGAAGAAGCAAGTGTTTTTGCATGTACTAAAAGCAACAAAAAGACATCCATTAAGTGAAGTACTGCCATTGTCTGCGGTAGCGACACTTTGGCTCTCTGTACTTCCAATAATCCTCTCTTGCTTCACTCTACCATGTCCTCGCCTTGTTCTTTTTCACTCTCTTACCTCCGTCGTCTCGCTACCTTCCTCTTCCTCTTTTTTTTCCTCCCCACTTTCTTTATCATTGTGTCTCTTCTTCTCTGTCACTTTCTCACCTCTCACTCTTGCCAAATATCTTTGTATCTGTGTGAGTAGAGTTTGTGTGTTCGGGGACCGATCGCACAATATATTGGTAAAGACAAGACAAACACCAATCTGCCTGCAAATGGAGACCGTGTCATAGATGTTTTACTGTTTTGTGCCGTTGTACTCTTCATGCTCTCATTCTTACACTTGTTCTATTTATCTTGACCTCACACGCATATATACATTGTGTGTGGATTTGATATCAGGGGAAGCTGAGGGGATGATGTGACTGACCTGCCAGATCTCCCTGTTCCTGTCTTTGTATCTGTACTCTCCACTTCATTTAGGCTGATAGCATTTCTCTCTCATTGATGTTACATTTACTGACACTAATGCAGATTTGAAACCGTTTATATTAACTTTGTTACGTTTCAGATACAAATGAAATGAATCCAAAATAAAAACGTCACCTGACTTCCCCAGAAGCAGTCCCACAATAAGAGGGTTGTATGTGAATTACGGTGCGTTACTTTTCGTAGTACGAACCCTGAATGAGAACAGCCTGAGATTTGACTACCCAGCAGTATATGAAGGTCAAATTAGTTCCATTTTAACATTCAAATACAACATTTATATGTCAGTAATGTAACACTGATACATGACATGCTAATTAGGCTTGGGAATCACCAGAGAGAATATGATTTTATCACAATACTTAGATCTCCATACAATGTTATTGCGAATTTGTAATATCCCCAGTATTGCAATATCAAACATTGCAATATTGCAATTTATTACCTATTTTCAACTGAAAATGATGCATCTGTTGTATCTACTAAGATACATTTTCACTCAGTTCATCTCACGTCGGTCCATTTCTAATAGGCCTCCAGCCAATGAACAAAGATATGTATTATCATCATCATCCAATATTCACTTGATTTAAGTCAGCTACAGTGGTGATTTGCATATAAAAACAGAAATCAAATGATTAGGACATTACATTCATAATTTTGACTATGTATTATGAGCTGCATAGACTTAGTATTAGGAAGTTAAACAGCTCATCATTTATCTTTAATATTTTACTTTAAAATGATGTGAAAACAACAGGATTTCTCACAAAAAATAATTTTACAAGATTACATTTGAACACATCATGATAACGTTCTAATTTACTTTCGTCCTTTTTTCTGAATGGAGCCTGAACGCACCACGATGTTACTGTGCTCGGCAGCTGTTGCTGTCTACGTTACTAACGCTACGAGCTCTCCTCCTGACGATCTATTGTTCACGTTTCATTATCAGACCAGCGAGTAGAAAGCATCTATGACCATCTCCACATCTCATGTTTTTACTGAATGTAGGCCGATGAAGATTGTCACTTTATGATGGTTAAACTTAGTCAGTAGTCCGCGGTTCACAGGATTTCCCGCTCATTTTATATCCAAATACATCCTCACTGTTGATTTCAGGCACGTTTTTGCGGGTAAAGGATGAAGTGTTGGTTCCTTCTGAAACCTTTACGTTGTGCGACTCTGTCAAACGCACATAACAAACACGTTCATACGTGTTACGTTAGCTAACCACAGTGACGTCCAAATGTGTTAATCCCTAAATCTACAATTACAATATTAAAAGTTTGAATCATAAAAGAATGATACTAGCGTTTGTGTAATTATACAATATTGCCCCGCAAATGATCGCGATGCTATGCTGTGTCGAATCATCCCCCACCCCTAATGATGCTAAGAACTTTGTTCTCAAAGTCCACCTGGTCATCCCTTTTGTAGTCAAAAACAATGTCTACATGTTCTTCACATGTCATGTTATTAGTGTTTTTGTTTACTTAAAGGGTATTTTACAGATGGATTAATTGGAATGATCAAATTGTTGATGATCTTTTAACTAGCATCAAGAGAAAGGTTCAACAACCCCATTTCACACATGCCAACCAATGAACCATCAGCTCAGACAAACAGGATCTTGTCCAGGCTCTTTAGTGGCAGAAGGTTATAATTGACCACATTGGTCTGTAGAATACTTCATACAATCAGACAGTAAACAGGTGAACTGCCAGATGCTTGAACTAGTTGTGTGTTTTCCTCTTACATCAGTAGCATCCTCTGTCCCAACATTCTTCTTCTGCTGTTCCTCTGTTCTCGCTGAGCGATCGAAGGTGATTCATCTTACACTGCTGTGGTTCAGCAGTTATTTGACTGGCGGATGCTGTGGCAGGATGAGGGGAGAGAGGGAGGAAGAGTTGGGGTGAGAGGGCACGACATATTGACTTGACACGCTGTAATTGCAGTACTTACATGTTGTAGCAGCTTTGTTTGAATAATGATTGATTGGAATGTGGGAAGTCTTCTTCTCTACAGGATTACATGTTACATCTCTGCATGCTTTATATAAACACCAAAAGATACGTATGTCTTTTTTTCTGTATTTTGCTGATGTTCTGGGGACAGCAGAGGAGGGTCTTTCATTCTTTTTCTCATCCCAAGCAATAAATATGTGAAATAGAGCAAGAGGCTGTTTTTCAATCCAGTGGATTCAACCTATAGTTGCAATTCCTGGCAAATAATCTTGAAACCCGTTCTATTTTGAAAGTGTTATTTGATTGATTTGGGATTGTTGCCTGAAGTGGTGGTGCTCATTGAGCCGGGGATCAGTTTAAAAGGAGGAGATCAATTAGCCGGGCCTTACTGCTGACGCTATTGACTGATATGCAAACAGAGGGCATTGATCGGGCTCTGGGCTGAGCTGTAGTGTTTTCTACCCAAACCACTGGGATGAATAGCGTCGACCATTAGTCACAGAGAGGTGAGCCTGTGGCTGCCAGGAAGGAGGAGGCAGGATTACACAGATTTATTGCTGCTGATATTTGTCTTGGATTAACTATGGGATCAGTTCTTCTTCTGGCCCACCGTCCAAGTACAAGCAGGCTCCTTGTTGACCACAGCTCGTTGCTGTTTTTTCATTGTCTCACACCGGACATGTAACTTGTAAAAACCTGTCTCACTTCGCCTTCAGGGAGCTGCTACGGAAATTCGAGCTGGGCATTCATTTTTTTGTGGCAAAAGTACATGGAAGTGGATGAATGTAAATATACTGTGTGCAGCAGCTTTCATTAAAATGTATGTGATTCCCTGACACACTGTGTCCTATCTGTGGATTGTTAAAGAAATAGTGCTGCGCTGCCAAGCCTTTGGTGCGTGTCTGAAGATAGATGAGCAAGATTTGTCATTCAGCCAGTGCACCTATAATTACACAGAGGCATTACAGCGGCACTCTAAAATTGCCCACTGAATAATAAGCAGAATTGCGAACACTTGGATTCATTTCACAGGTGCTTCACACTTAACCAACAGCTAACTGGGTGTGGAACACAGTTTTTTTTTCCTGAAGAAAAGCATTGACTTTGAACACATCAACTGAGATAAGATGTCTTAGAAAGAGTCCCCATCACCCACTCCTGATGAAAGGCACATACAGCCATTGTTCACCCAAATACTGTAAGTGTTTTGACTTCTTTTGTCTTCACTTCTTCTCAGGACGCAGTGGGCGCACAGTGTATGGAGACATGACCCTCTCTCTCCGGTTTGTTACACATACCACTATTATATACTGTATGTAGCTTCAGGGCAGTAACACATTATGTCAGGATTTGTGTCCCTGGTCAACATCACAAACAGTCTTCAGTTTATGTGTTTGTGAAAACTGTTAGAGAGCAGCGCCTCACATTGTTTCTCTTCTCTTTAGCCTTCAGTAGTCTGTAAACACTGAATTCTCTAAAAATGTGTGTTTGTGCAGTTGATTTACCATTTTCCCATATTTTCCATGTGAATGCATCGTTGGCCGATGCTGACTGTCCATGGAGGAGTGACTCTGTGTAATCACATCAAGTGCATATTCTCATAAATGTTTTCTTTATTTTTTTTTAATAGCTCTGATTTACCAAGATTATTCCCATAATCCCAAGAAATGAGGGGGAATGTCTATAGTGCATTAAAGCATACGTATAATGTGATACATTTGGTTAATTATAGTGGTAAGCACCCATAAATATACATAATGCTTTCTAATACACATTATAAAGGATGTAATATTGAACTATACGGTCAAGTTTTATAATACTTCATAATTGCTGGTCACTTACCGTCACTCTTTTGCAAGGATCGTATTGTTTTATAATTTCATAGTTGTAACACATTGTAATCCTTTTATAGTGCTTTATATACACTGCTATAATGCATTATAATTTCATCTTTTTATAATGCTTCATATTCACTTTTTATAAAGCATTATATTCAATGTTATAATGCAACATAATGTTATAAGTAAAGTAGCAATTCATTTGAAATAATTGTGTATGTTCTTGCATACAATCCCCAAAATATTTTTAAAGTTAGTCATTTATAATCTCATTATAACAGTGATTATAATGCATTATTAAAATATTATAATGCATAACAACTGTGGGGATTGAAAAAGTGCCCAGCAATTATAAAGTATTATGATACTTGACCGTATAACTCATTTTAAAAGCCTTTCTAATCTGTTATGATTCTTGTTATGAACCATTATAACAAGGGGTAGGGGGGGGGGGGGTTACAAGGAAGAAAAAAAAAAGGTTGGAAACATAATGTTCTATTGTTGTTATGGTTACCTGCACTTCAGTATACTGTATGTTGCATGGTGATTTATATCAGTGGTTAAACTGTTGACTGTCTGTTCTTTGGCTACAGTCTCAAGGCTAGTTTATCTAGCGTATCATCACAAGTGCATTCAGTTGCCAATATTAGATACACCTGTATCTAATGTCAGTGCAGACCAGGGGTTTACCGATTTGATTATTTGTAATATTTAGTCTAACCCAGTGGTGGGCCGTCAGGGCCAGCAAGGCCTTCTCTGCTGGCCTAGACAGAATCACAAAGTTATAGCTATTTTATAATTTTATAATTGTTCTTAAATACACTACATGTATTATAATTTATAAAAATATTGTTCCCATTATCTTATTTTCTCATTGCACAGCTACTGTCTTCCTCAGTTGCTCTGCTTCCAGTGCAGCTTGTTTTAAGTAGAGCTTTTATCCAATCAGATTTCACCTCTGTGTCTCTAGGTAGAAGAGAGGCCCGAGGCCTGCAGACTCACAAGTGAATCCATGTGCAGTTTAAGTGAATGGGGACGATATTGTTGATTGTCATAGTGTTCAACCAATCAGATCTTTAGTTTGACATGTTGGGCGTATTCTTTGACGTGCCAGAGCCTTCTAGCTGGCCTAGCCATACGTGATTGGTCAGTGGGCTAGCGTTTATTTAGCCGGTGCCAATGTTGCCAACTTGGCGACTTTCTCGCTAAATCTGGCGACTTTCCAAACCCTCTTGGCGACGTTTTTTGTCAAAAGCTACTAGCGACAAATCTAGCGACTTTTTCTGGTGTTGTTGGAGACTTTGCTGGTGTTTTGACTCTGATGTGAAAGCACGTACGTTCTGAACGAGCAGCGGGTGCTGCCGTGAGCCCCAAAGCACTCACAGGGTACTCTCACAGCAGCCTCGCGCAGCAGTCAGAGCAGAGAGGAGACGCACTCTCAGCGTATTCTCTGCAGTTAGTGTATTTATAGGTGTTGGCTTCATTTTTACACAAAACAAATAATAACCGTAGCTGTGTTTCAGCTGTAGGACAGCAGTGAAGGCCCAGGTATACAATGCACGGCCCACCACTGGTCTAACCTTATTGTCATAAGATTGTATTTATTGCAGCGCTGTAGTATGAGACTGCATTAGATTCAAAGGTGTGATTCAATTGAGTAGAAGTAAAATGTTGTCATGCTCATTTTTGAAGCTACTACACAGACAGAGGAATTTATCCTATTCTAACCACCAGTCTTCTGCTGGTGGTTAGTACAAGCAGATTTACAAAGAGGAAATGATGAGCAGTAGCTTGACTAACCAGCAAACACAACAGAGAACAATAAATCAGCAATCAATCCCCCACACTGTGGCAGTGTAGATAATAAAAGCAGCCAAACTTAAAACAATGTCTAGTTTTGTGTTGGGCCTGTATACTTCTTGTCTTTTTGTCATAACAAAACAACATCTTCCTCTCTTTGACTTTAGCAATTCTAAAGCTCTATCTCCTCTCCATTTCTGCCTGCCTCATTATCCCCCTCCCCTCCTCTCTCCTAACCCTTCCTGTTTTAAAAATACAGGGAACAAGTGAGGAAGAAAAGGATGTAAAATGTTCCTCCAGGGTGTTTCCTGCTTTGCTTTGGTAATGTCTCCTGCTCCTGCTGTCAGGAAGTGAGTTTGGATTTTAGCCTCCGATAAGGGATGTTAGGGCAAGGATTTTGTTTTTAATACTTTAAAGGATAAGACTAATGCAATATTCAATAGGTTTCTTTCCTGAAAAAAGCCCTAACTAACAATATGTTAGTCCTTCTCTCAATTCTGTCAGACATGTCTACCCTGTCTGTTGCTCTCATACCAACGCTCATTGGTTCATTTTGAAAATGTAAACCTTTAAAACCGGGTCATGGATAAATACTTTTATATTTTTAGAGGACACATTTCCTGAAACAGCTTGGCACTGATGTTTGGTAGCAAATGTTACTCAAACAGGAAAACATTTCAGCTACTAATACATTTTTGGTATTCTATTGAGTATATCCAGCAGCAGGACAGTGTATGTGGGATTGACTCAAAGTAAATTGCAGTGTGTGTGTTCATGATAATGACTTGACATGCCAACTGAATGCGGGTTCAGTTCATTCTTGGTTTAAGTCCTTTCATGAGGCATTGAGAAAGTCAAAAATATATAATATCAACAGACTGAACATTTAGGTCTTTCTCTTCACTGTGATACAAATATGCATAAAGCTGGTTTTCAGAACAATGGAAGTGATCTGCTCCCTCTGCCCCACTCCACCTCACTTCATCTTTATCCATAAAACAAAATTTAAGGCAGGTAACCTCTTTGTTTAGCTTTCAGTCTAAGGAACATCCGACTGAATTTATTTATGTATTTACTTTGGCCATGTATATTACCTTGAGAAGGTTAGGCATTGACCTGCCACAGTTAAGGATAGGCATTGACCTCCAATAGTAAATGTTAGGCATTGACCTCCAATAGTTAAGGTTAGGCATTGACCTCCAATAGTTAAGGTTAGGCATTGACCTCCAGTAGTTAAGGATAGGCATTGACCTCCAGTAGTTAAGGATAGGCATTGACCTCCAGTAGTTAAGGTTAGGCATTGACCTCCAATAGTTAAGGTTAGGCATTGACCTCCAATAGTTAAGGTTAGGCATTGACCTCCAATAGTTAAGGTTAGGCATTGACCTCCAATAGTTAAGGTTAGGCATTGACCTCCAATAGTTAAGGTTAGACATTGACCTCCAATAGTTAAGGTTAGGCATTGACCTCCAATAGTTAAGGTTAGGCATTGACCTCCAATAGTTAAGGTTAGGCATTGACCTCCAATAGTTAAGGATAGGCATTGGGCTCCAATAGGCATTGACCTCCAATGTTTAAGGTTAGGCATTGACCTCCAATAGTAAAGGTTAGGCATTGACCTCCAATGTTTAAGGATAGGTATTGACCTCCAATAGTAAAGGTTAGACATTGACCTTCAATGTTTAAGGATAGGCATTGACCTCCAGTAGTAAAGTTAGGAACTGACCTTTAATAGTTACGGTTAGGCATTGACCTCCAATAGTGAATGTTAGGCATTAACCTTGGATGTTTAAGGATAGGCATTGACCTCCAATTGTAAACTTAGGAACTAACCTCCGATATCTAAGGTAAGGCAATGACCTTGAATGGTTAAAGTTAGGAACTGACCTCCAATAGTCAAGGTTAGGCATTGACATCCGTTTGTTAAGTTTAGGCATTGACCTTGAATGGTTAACCATAGGCATGGAACTCCAATAGTAGTCTTGAATGGTTAACCACTAATAGTTAAGGTAAGGCATTGACTTTGAATGGGGCAATTATTGGGTTACATCTAAACATGACTGCCTTTCTAATTTTAAATATTCAGTCAGTGTCCCTGATATGTCTGATAACATAATGTTGAAGTATGGTAGGACATCTCCTTGAAACTACTTCTGTAACACTATCATAGAGATACCGCTCATTGATCTCACTAAATTAGGATATACTGTATATTATACTGTGACAATTTATTTTTCGGTTATTGTCATACAAAATCCTGCTGTCAAAGTGTGTTCTATATCTCATTTGATGAGAATTACACGTATGCAATTAATTGACGAATAAAGCCAGACCAGTCTATATTTCAAATAGTGCATACTCAAATGTGAATAGTTGTTGGCTTTGTTTCATATCATTGAAAAGGTAAAAGTTCGAAACAGCTTTTGCATTCCAGGAAGTGTTAGTGTAGAGCTAATACTCTGCAGTCTGTTGATCACTTGTACTCTTTTTATTGGTGTGATCAATTTATTCTCACTCTTCATTACTTCCCTAGGCTTTTACTTGGAGTATTATTTAAAGTCATATTAATAGCATCATCTACCCAGGGGGATGGATAGCCACAATGGAATACGTCAGCAGCTACAACTCTTCCTATGCTGACAACCGAACACACCAAAAGAACATAGTCGGTGTGTTTTTCCAAATGCACCTTTGTACTTTGATATTCAAGCAGTTATCATATTATACGTAGAATTTATATCAGCAGGACCTGCTGATATTACAAGAACAGCCTTACATTGGACACCAGAAGGGAAAAGAAAAAGAGGCCGGCAAAGAAACACATGGAGAAGAACTGTGGAGAAGGAGATGCAGAGCCTAAACCACTCATGGGGCACCATCCAGCGACTCGCCCAGGACAGACAGGAGTGGAAGACTTTTGTTGCTGCCTTACATGCCAAGAGGCATAAAGGGAAATGAAACGTAGAATTTAACCTCGTGACACAGCAGCAGTACAACTCCGCTGGTAAACACTGACCATAGATGATGTTGATGTGATTGTTGACAAAGAGGAGAGTAGACGTTCTAACAAACAGAAACTAAACGACAGAAGGAATATTGAACCCTCAAAATGACATTGTGTTGTCTTGAATTTTTTAAGAAGCCTCGGTTAAACTCCCGAATGAACACGTACACAGACAGCTGTGGATACCACAGACGCATAGTAGTTCTGTTTATACAGTCATCTTCAAGGACGCATTCCACAACTGTGCAGTTGATAGCTATGCTACAATTTCTTAAGTAGTGGCAGCACAGACTTGCTTGGACAAGACCATGCAGTCACAAAGAAACGGCGGTCAACGGATGTCGCACAGAGCCTAAGCGTACACCCTGTGATGACCCTGGCAGAACCTTGCATACTCACAGACTCTCGTTGAAAGTATAGGTTCTACTAAACCGACTGAACTGAAAGACCAAGACCATAGCATACAATACAAGATGAGTGTCCACTGCATGGATATAAAAGTCTGTCACTAATTTTAGGAGTGCCAAAAGATCCATGGCAGCATCAGCACAAAGTACACGCTCATTGCTCTTCTCTTCAAACCACCCTTTCTTTCTTTCTTCTTTTTCCACCCCTTCACTAACTCTTCTTTTATTAGAGCCAAATGCTAATGCAGCCAGAAGGCTCTTTGAAATTTAAATTATGTGAAAATAGAATTGCATTGGCAAATGAGCTGTGTTTGCTGGTCCCGTCGGGGCCAGCATCAAGCCCTTTGAACGCGCCTCTCCCCTGGCGAGGAGGCCCCGTTCTGGGCCGCGGTCTCTTCAGTGCTCCCCTCCCTTTTCACGTCAGCTGGAGAGCTCCCAGAGGAGCAGAGATCAAGCTGAAGCTGATTGGGATGGACTTGGTTTCACACATGCGCACAAAGATATATACATAGGCACATCTGCAATACCCTCACAACTAACTCAATGGCATGCATAGGTTTCCTCCTGCACACACACACACACACGCATATGTTTGAAGTTCACATGTACACAGATGCATTAAGCAAGTAAGCTGCAAACACACACACACACACACACACACACACACACACAGGTACATGATGTTCAAGTCCAATCATAAATGCACAGTTTAAGAAGCACAGTGCAATCATAGGTAGAAATACAATAGTACATGTTCTATGTGCTGTACTCCGGCACATTGGATTTGAAATGAAACTATGATTATAAGGTTAAAATGCTGACTTTAGCTTTAATGTGTGGGTGAGGAGCAATTTGGTACAGCTAGATTACATCAGATGAGCCATATTGGGATTTTGCTCTTTTGTAATGATGTCAATTCTGATTAGTGAACTATACTAGCTTTCACCAATTTTTTCAGCTCACAGCAGCATATGATTTCGTTGCAACCTTTATTTTCTTCTTCACTAGCACCCTTAAGCGTCTGTATATAGACAGTTTAAAACATGGATGTAGCCTCCGTCACTCATAGGTTTCTGATGAGCCGCTGTGAAGCTCAAAGTCGGACTCTGACCCCAGTTCACAGTTATAGTGAGCGGGGATATTACCTATAGAGACCAACACAGTTATTTGTACCAGGCTGTAATGTTCATTTGTGCTGTAAAGTTGGGCATTTTAACATGAAGGTCTGTAGGGATTGACTCGCTTTTGGAGCCAGCCTCACTATCCATTAAATGAACTGCAGATTTGGCCACTTCCTCATTCGCTTCATTTCTCAGCCTTGGAAGTTGGCGCTTGGTCAATATGAGATGCACCGGGCTTTCAACTAACTCCAATCTAAGCCCATCTGCTTCGTTATTAGACAGTATAGAATATAGAGAGAGTACGTTGTGGTAAATGGTTATGTCAAACAAATACAGACTTTCACCCAGAACACAGCTGTTTGTGTCCCGTGTAAAACTAAGTCAAAGTTGTCTTGTTTTCACTTCATTTTGTTACGTAGATTACATACATGGTGCTAGTTAAGCAGTTCCAACTTCCAACAAGTGTTTAAGATACAGTACTAGTTTACATACAGTAGTGTACTCATTGCACTTAACAAACATACCTATAAATAACTATAAATAATTTCCTAGACTTAACCAATTACTTTTGTGGCCAAAACCTAACCAAGTAAACCTAAAAACTAGTGCTGGGCAACGATTACAATTTTTAATCGCGATTAATCGCATTGTTATGCGCAAAATTCAATAATGAATTCAAAAGTAGTGTATTGCGCACTTTTATTTTAAAGTACTGCTATATGAACAAAAGGGCAATAACATTTGGTTTGTAAACACTTTAAACACATCAGGTTCTCTTTAACAGCAGTATTCCCTTTACACAGTAGCAGTTATAACACAGTTATAATGATTCTGATAATAGATATTCAGCCGGTGTTCACAACTTTATCTTCATGTGTGTAAGAGATTTGAAATATACACCTTGAAAACTGCAAACCTATCCGTCTTTTTCGTTTGTTAAATTCTCAGTAGTGATAACTAAATGATATGCTTATTATACATATTACAAACAAAAACACTTTAAAAAACTTTAAAAACTTTTTGTGGTATTTTGGTCAGACACATATTTAACGCTGATTACCGTAATATGTGTGGTATTTGTTATAAATGTACGTTGGTACATAGAGGGTGATAAGAAGCTGTACATGGAGGGACTTAGGACCCAGGGGAATGTAGGTGAAGGAAACAGGAAGTGAAGGAAGAGACGCCACACTAACAGCTGTTCACCGCTCGCTGCTGGTTCTGGTGTTAAAAATGTTGCTTAATAATAAAAAAAAAAACTGCGTTAACGCGCGATAAAATAATTGTCGGCGTTAATTAATTAATGCGTTAATGCGATAATAACATGTAACGAGCAAAACTGAATCGCTGTCCCTGGCGTCTCCAAAAGTGACGCAAGAGGAGAACCCAGAGCGTCAGAGTTTAAAGTGTACCACTGACCAAGCTACAATATTTGACTAGTCAGCAGTGAGAATGTGTTGGATTTATGTTTATGATCATATATCTGCATTGTCCTAAAATTGAGAGACTACAGTATGTGGCCTATGGGTCTATCACTGTTCTCCCTGTATGGATGTGGACGCCCTCAATCACCCTAAAAGATAAAAGTCAGCACTTACAGCTTGAAGTCACTGTGTAATTTCAAATCCAATGTCCTGGAGTACAGAGAGAAAACAATCGACTGTTCTTTGGATGAGAATCGGACACTTGCTCATACACACCTGTCTTGACCAGTTTCTGGAAACCTGCCTGCATAAGACAGAAAATGCCGAAAAAACCTTCTGAGGAGGAATCCAATCAACAGCGTGCTGATGAGGAGAAAGACAAACACACATTCACCAAAGACAGACTCTCAGGAGACAAGGAGCGGGGAAAGGCGATAGATGGAAAAAGAAGGAAACCAAGAGAGACGAGAGAAAGTGAAGAGAGGAGATACATGGAGAGAGAGGAGGGAGTGTTAAAATGACAAGGTTTGAGATGACAGCAGTCCCAGCCCCAGTCCCCCTGAATCTGCTCTCTGCTCTCTGACACAAAGCACACTGCAGTGGAGCGACTGCAGCATTCCACTTTCAACACACAAAAGGAATACATGAGAGCATCTCTCAGAGCCGTAGCCATGATTAATGAATGCTACAGTGTTATGTAAGAGTAAGAGTAAATACAATCAGTCTTCAGTTAAGCATCTCAACAGAGAGATGACACTCGCCTGCTCGCTGTAATTGCATGTGTGAGAGTATGGACACCTCACTGGGCTGTCTGATTGAAGGGTGTGCAGATGTTTACTACCACAGTGTGTTATCTGTTTCTCATTAGCCACAATGTGAACAAGCCACAGTTGGCACCTCACTTCTGTCTCATCTCTATTTCCTCCTTCACGCAGTCCTTTTTTCTTCACTCTTCATCCCTTTAGAATCGTGACATTAAGCAACAAAGAAGTGACTTTCCTGACCTGACAAATATCAGCGTTTGTTATCCATTGACATGTTTTCAATGTGTACCTGACAGTGTCATGGAAATGACAGAAAGTCAGAAGTAGCGTCTCTCTTCATCCATCAATCAATGATGGTTTACTTTACCCAAGACCAGGGCTCACCCTTACTAACTCATCTGCTGCGTTTGGTGTGAATGCTGTAACTTGAACTCTGGTACAGACCGAAACCTTTCAGTGTTTTTTTTGCTGTGTAGAAGCAAAGCATACAGAATGATCCTTTATTTAGTATTTAGTAATGTAACTAGTAATTTAGTGCTGGCAGTGTCACTAATACATCATGAACATGGACGTGGAATAGGAATTAAACCCACACCCTCCAACAACAAAAAGTCCTCATAGGTCATCTCTGCCAGCAAGTTATCACAAGACATGTTCATTCTGAGGCCACAACCTCTAGTGGTCGTACTAATGCTACAGGAGGAAGTCAGGCAACGTAGTATGAAGAGCAACAAAGTCTGGGATGGCTGGTTGGGTGGCTTAAAAAACACAGACTTTAACCAAGGACACTGCTGTCTCTTACTTAACTAACATACTTAACTTTCATGCATAACCTAAGTTATGTAACAAACATACTTATTTTAACCCAAAACATCATCTTCTTCTGAACCTAACCCAGTTGTTGTTGCCTTACAACACTAACCACGTGTTTAAAAGAGCGACCCTGACGCTGTGTGCCTGTCGCTGGTACCCAACGCTCATTTATGCAGTTTTGGGAGTCGTTGACCTATTCTGTGAGGACGCGTTGGTTAATCAGAGGTTGTTTGCGCTTGTGTCCTATTTTATCTATTGTTGCAGTTCTTCAATACAATGTGAGTGAAACAAGATATTACTGTAAAAAAGGCAAAGAAGTCTTGTTTTTTCTGAATGATTTTGTACTGATGGGGGCACTAGATGAGGGAACACTGACATAGATAGTGTTGGTAGAAGCTTTTCACTCAAATAATGGAGAGGCATGTGGAAATATTTGCATTTTTATTTCAAGCCTGCTTCGCTTCAAATAAACAAATGCATGATTGTGACACCAATCCTGCCAAACAAGGGGACACGCGTATTCTGTTAAGTGTCTCATGGGAACATTGGATTAGATGACAGAAAGAGTGAATGAGACTGAGCGACGGAAGAAGATCGGGGCAGATTGGATTAGAAGAAGAAAGTGAGTCACATAAAGTGACAGAGAGAGTGAGAGAGAGGAGGGAAGAAGTGTCTGAGAGTACAATGTGAATGTGTGAATGTGTGAGCATATGAATATATGTGGTGAAGACGTTGCTTGTGTGTGTGTGTGTGTGTGTGTGTGTGTGCTCCCCTTGCCCACATGCTGACGCCTGTCAACTCAAGGAAACTTCAAGCGATTTCTATTTTTAAAAAAAGAAGAAAAAAAAAGAGCTTCAACTTCACGTCAGTGGCAGCATATGAAACGGCAGCGTGGCCTGACTTAGCCTGACTTAGCCTGACTTCAGCCTCCGGCACCGCTCGCTGGCCCGCCGCCCGGTATGGAAATACCCCTCAGCCTTAATGGACATTTCATTTAATAATCAGTGATTGATCCCTGCAGGTAATGATGTATAAGCAGGAAGATTCAGGGGATGAAGAATATTCTCGGTCAATAATTGGAAGCGGTAGATAGCCCTGTGGAAAGACAGGCAACAGTGTTGCCAATAGCGGCATGTCTCCTTAACTCTCCAGTTGTCAATATGGCATCTCTTTATTTGCCAGTGGCAATTAGCGCCATGGAGTCATGTTGTTGAGTTAGAGTCACATCAACCTCACAGAGCTAATTAGACACACTTGACCTTTTCTGCACGAGGCTAATTTTAGAGACGGGGATGAGGCTGAGGCAAGGGGTCTGAAAGGTTTTCATGTCACAGACCCCTGGATGAACACAGCACACTCACTTCTTGCTTGTGATTTTTAATTCCTTCACTGTTTTGAGGTTGAGTTAGCCTTGTGTCAGTAAACGGTCTGGTTGTGTAAATAATCCACCAGACTGTAGATCTTCTGCCTAATGAGCGCCTCACCATCACAGTCCTCTGATGTGTTGGCCTCCTCAGGTCCAGAGCAGATACGACCCCCAGAGAGCCTCTCCAATCAAACAGTCACACACACACACACCGTGAAATGCTTAAAAGCCAGCCTTGTTTGTGACATTTAGTGACATTTAATATTCATGAACATGTACTGTTTCTATTTGTGGCAGAGTCACACTGAATGGAATTGACATACACGTTATCCAAGTGTGACACATATCGGTGCATCTGCTTTACACTGAGTGTGATGGTTATGCATCTGTGCATGTGTGTAGTACAAGTGTAGGACTGTGTGTGGGTGTTTCTTCTAAATATATATATTATTTGACTAGTTGCTTTAACAGAAGCATTATGCTGCCTCATTGGAAAATCTATATTGAACATCTGCACAATGTTTTAAAAGCAGCATGCTGAAATAGAGTATGACAATCAATCAGCAAGATGTCTGTGATAATGATTGAACACTTCATTCTCAATGTCACACTTCAGATTCTTTTAGCAAACAAACCAGGATTCAATTGCATATCGATGTTAATGCTGAAACAAGCTACTTTAAAGGATGTTTATAGTTTCCAAATGGTCAAATGTAATGGTCAACAATATGAGTATCAGTCATTGGCCTTGCAGTGAGTTTAAAGACGTATCTTTAGTAACTTAAAATCAGAGTAGGGTGCTCTGTCCCCTTTGAATGTTTTACTAGAGAAAGACCAGAAAGGAAAGAGAGAAAGCTTTGACAGCATTAAGTGAGCTGGGATTCATCCCATTGCAGCTGCATGTACGTGGCTTTTCCGCTAATTGGTTTTGTCACCATGAAGCCCAGGGCTTCCTTTTTAAGATCTCCTTTACGTCATGTACTCACAGCGGGGGAGAAGCAGTTTGGAAGACGCTGATTTTTCACTAAAATGTGGCTTCTGGCTGTCATGGTAGCTCAGCAGGCCAAGGCACTTGCAATGTGTGTGTGTGTGTGTGTGTGTGTGTGTGTGTGTGTACTAAATCTCATCCCATTTCGTCCCTGTTGCTGCAGAATGTCTATTCAAGGAAACACAACTTGAAAATAATGGTTTTAAAGGAAATAGAAGTGGGCTTTTATGGCGAACAGACAGAGTTGTGTCTACAGGGTGTGGACGCAGAAGACAGCCACCACAGGACACTTTCAGCACTTTCTTCCAGTTTTACTTAATCTTTTGGTTCATATTTAAATGAAAATCAATAACATGGAGACTAATCCCATAACTACACCAACCAGCACAGAGAACTATTTTATTTCATAGGTTTCGGTTGTCGTAGCAAAAACAAAATGAGGCAAAATCAGATTGTAATTGATTGTTGTATTAGCGCACAAGAAAAGTTGACTTATTCAAAGTCATTAAAAATATCTCCAATGTTTCTTTATTTCATTTAATGGAAATTGTAAAAAGATGAAATTGAATTCAAGTTATTTCGCGAGTGCAAAGCCCTTCAGCCCTTCAGCCTCCTGGTCTGCTGTGTGACTCGTCCACCTTTTAGTCTTTGGAGAGGGCAAACGTCAGTGATATGGTCCATTGTTGGCTCTTCTCCACAAGCACACAGTGGGTTTGGTCTGCAGCCTCATCTATGGACACTGTCCAAGAAGGTTGGATCAGGGAGCCATGGGGTGTGGTAAGCTGGGCATCCACATGGTGTGCATGGAGTGACCTGAACCAGAGAGGGGCCTGGTATTCTGCTGCAGAGTAGGACCAGTGCTAAGGTGGGCAGTGTAGGGCTGCTGCCCCCTGTTTTGAGCCTGAAAGCTATCAAATCAGGTTGTTTCTGGACTTCACCTTTGACATCATCATTAGAATCCCCTTAAAGGAAAGGGTCCCCAAGGGTCACTCCCAGATAGGTTGCGTTGAAGGCGTGTTTCAGCTTAAGCTTGCTCAGTTGGATGTTAAGTTCTTTGGCAGCTTTTGCATTGAGTGTTTGTTCAAGGCTTGGTTTTAGGCACCAGGTTTTGCAGTATTGGTATTATCCAGTTTTGCACCTGCTATAGTGAAATCTTGAACCAAAATCTGGTGCTTGGGTTGCCAGACAGATGTCATCGGCATAGATGGATTTGCGGGATATAGTTTTGGGGAAGTCGATCGTGTGAAGGTTAAACAGGACAGGGGCAAGAACCTTGTTCCCTGTCCATGGCGGGTTAGCAGAGTTATAATTGTAATGAAATCATGATCCAAAGAATACAATATATTTCTGGATTTAAAGACGACAACGATGGTAACAAATGTGAAAATAAACGTAATGTATTAAAACGACTGAACTACCATTATGTCAGGATACTACACATGTATTCAGTGTCTGCGACTTTCCACTTGACCGAAAAAGAGCAGTGGTGCACGTGGAAGCATGCGATGGTGCTGCTGGCCGGTGTGATGGCCTCCTCTGAATCCAGGCAGGGAGCGCTCTGCACTGCTTTGGCATTTCATCACTGAACCACAATTCCAGGGCATTTTGATTTGCTTTGGTAGTATGATAATCCTTGAGATTTTCACTTCACCGCCTTGAGATTCCGGTAAAGGCACTAAAATGTCAGCCTCATGAGTACAGTCAAATGTTTAGCTCAGATATGGACATACTTTTGTAGTGCAAAGCATCCCATAATGTATAGATTTTATTATCTGCATCATTGAAAGTGAAAGAGAAGCTGCAATATAAACATAGTTAGAGCTTCAAATCGCATACATTCAACACATTCTACTAATGGAGCCGTTCCTCATGCGGCATTACACAAACATATTTTCTGCCGAGGCTTGCCTCAAAGCCTGAAGTCAAAATCCATATTCCTTTCTTGTGTAAGTAGGGTCACAAACTCGGGTTTAAAACCTCTGCAGTTCCTGTCATGCCATATTTCACAGAGCAGTGGGTGAACACAGAGCAGAGCTGACAAGTCTCACTGCGTGAGGAGAGCAGGCTCGGTTTAAAACAGCTTGACTGCCTGATAAATGGACTGGCCACTGGCCTATTAGCTAACAGTGTCGGTCAAAATGAGTCCGTTAACAAAAAGAAAAGAAAGGAAACACACTTGTCTCTTTAGATGTGAGACATGCAGTCTTGACACATCCTGAGATATATGCGGGGAGACTGGTCAGTGACTACTGAACCACTTTGGCCGAGGCTCAATACCCAACCATGTCTGGTAGTGAGCTAAGTCACGTCCTGACAATAGCAGCAACATAATGGACGATGCCAGCAGTGTGGTTATTACAAACCTCAACGTTTGTTGTTTTTACACTTAACACTTCATTTATCCAACAGAAACAGTACTTTAATTGGTTAGAAATCAGCTAGAGAGGTCCTTTAATAACTGGGTGAAATAGAAGAGAAGAGCGCTCATACATTCCTTTTGCCACCACTTAACCTGCACAAATAAGACAAAAAGAAACGCTGTTATTCTCAAAGCACCCCTAAATGCGCTAATAGCGTCTCTCTGCTCCTTTAAATGAGGCAATGTGCAGATATTTGTCACAAATTTGCTTTGCAAAAACAGTCCAATTCACAAAGATTAGCGCTAATTGCCACATGTAGGAAAAGGGAAATGATTAACGTCTTGTTGGTTGAGAGTTGTTGGTGACTAAAGGGCAGAAACACCCAGACTTCCCAGTGATCATGGCGTGTTGAATCCCAAACACGGCTTCTCTCTGGCATCTTTAAATTCTTAGCTTGAGGTTCTGAGGAACGCCTCTGCATCTCATCAGTCAGGACCTGCTGCTCGTTGTGTGAACATTTCACTTTTCTTTTTCTCTCTCAATTGTTCTGCTTCTGTGTTCTTGGTGCAAAGGCTCCATTGATACTTTTCCACATTGATAATTGCGATCAGATGCAAAACAAGAAGATTTGAACTCAGCTGCAAAGCTCTCTGTGTGTGTGTGTGCGTTGAATGTCATTAGTGCAATATCTTCAGCCAATCAGAATTTGAGACGGGCAGTCTGCGGCCACAATCCATTCTTTTTGAATTTGCCCGTCAATTTGTAGACTTTGGTCTTGTTTGCATATTTTTGTCCAATATGACATTCCACTGGACATCCCTGTACAATTGTAGCAACAGTGTTGACCTCATTGTTATGAATGTGGCAGGTATGGTGGAGTTCTGTTAGCTCAATGCTAGTGAGAAGCTTCTGTGTTCGATCCCTCTATGCACAGATGTTCTCTTGGCCTTTCAACCTACTGTTGAATATGACAAGTTACTGTCTTGCTTGGATGACGCGTCCTGATAACTGCCTTCCTTCAAACATATTGAACTCCTTACCCATCATCTCCGTAGTAGAGATTTGGTAAAAGTGTACAAACGATCAAGGTTCATTTGGGCGAGAAATGTAAACTTCTGATAAAAGAATAATGAAAATATGAAATGAGTTAATGTCAGAATCATAAAAGAACAGCATTCAATAAACTGAGCAAGACACCAGCGATGGCACTGATGTGTGTGAGTGCATTGGTGAATGAAAGTGCGATTGAATATATACAGTTCAAACACAGACCCCAACGTTGTTTTAAATTGTGTAGCTTGTGTAAGTTAAGATACCTAACATACCATGATCCTTTCTTTCCTGAATCTAGCCAAGTGGTTTTGTGGCATGGACCTAAATAGATTGTCATTTTAACGTAATGCGGCGTTAGGAGGTCGTGGTCACGTCGTGTCTTTGTGTGAGATCATGTTGACCAACAGCCACCATGGACAGTGAAGACAATCCTGTCGTTTGACTTTAAACCTAACACCGCGTGTTTAGTCCATAGTCCAGTCTGTTAACCGATCACTCCAAACTAATAACTGTATCCATAAACTAGGTCTGTCTCCACTAACTATCTTCATATCTACATGAACCAAATAGAGAGAGGAACACTGGAAACAAATGCCCTTGAATGGCGCCAGTGTGTTTGATCTGTCTTTGATGTTTGACTCAGGCATGTCCCGGGCCTAACGCTCCCACACTCACATCTTACATCTGACTAATAACCTACTGTGTAAGACCTGAGCTCTTATCTCTTCTTTAATAGTCCTGTCTTTAACCCATACTGCTTACCCCTATAATGCAGCAAGCTGTCTTAATAGATGAAGCAAAGGGCCCATGAAATGTATTTTTATTCCTTTTTTCCAAGCTCTCTCCTCTCTCCTCTCTCATCTTCACACTAATCACACATCTTCCCTCATGTTCCTCCTCCCAGGCTCTCGCCTCTTTGAATTGACTCACATTGACAGTATGGGTGTTTGTTTCTTCAGCAAGCAATAGAAGGAGAGAGAGAGAGAGCAGTGAAGAAATGTACAAATGAAATGATTAGTACAATGGAAGGGGGGGGGGGGGCAGGAGGAAGCATGAAAATAAGAACAAGATATTTAGCAAATGAGAGACGAGGTGAGAGGGACCTTAGAGGAAGCCTTCATGTCTCAGGCCGTGTCCACACTACTACGTCTCCATTCAACGCATGTCGTACGTCACTACGCCAGAGTTCTAGAGCACGTTTAGAAGCTCGGATACCTTTAGAAACTCTGGGTTAATATAACGTGGTTAGACGTTTTGTGTGTTGTTCTTGCATAGATTTTTCAATTTACTAAAAGCAATTAATGAGCACTTAGAGTGACCTAAAAGCACATTATAATGCATTACAACAGTGATTATAATCCATTAAAAAGAAAGGTTGTATGATACTTAACCTAATAAGTCATCATAACATGTTATGGTTGTTATAAAGCATTAGACATTGGCATCATAGAATCAATAGAATATGCTACCCTAACTGGTTTTGAACATGGGATTAGCAGGGCATTAGGTCATGTTTACTCTATTGTGTTGAAATGTGACCATCATCCACAATGTGTAGACAGAGCTGCCTGGTTTCATCCAGAGGGTGTCTTATCTTTAGAAGGTCTTTCAAAAGAAAAGACAAGAATGCAAAAGAAGCAGAAGGTTATATCATCAGGGTAGTCTGGGTCAGCTCATGTTCATCAGATAAACACTGTGTGGAGAGGTTTGTTTGGTGGATGTCTGTGTTCATGTTCATTCTTTCATCACCTTCTCCCGACTGGATTGTGTTGTTGAGACGAGGTCTCGCTGCAGGTCTCGCCCACATGAAACACACACAGAGATCTCCTGGAGGACTTCCTGTTTCCAGAGGCATCATGTTTTTGGCTTGACCGTCTCTCTGTGCTCTTATTAACGCTGGGAGGGAATTTATTTTTAAAAGTGGCACAAATGTCCACTTTGGCTAAAGGATGAACGGATTAGAATTTGGCAATCAGAGGTCAGAGGTCAATGTCACCTCACCAAAAAAAACATGTTTTTGGTCATAACTCAATACGTTTTTAACTTTGACACAAATGGTTTTAGGTTAATTGATATAGTGATGACATTTTGGGCAAACATGAATATGAACTGTAATTTGAGGGGTTGGTGGAAGCATACAGTCGTTCTAGTCTTCCCTAATATAATCTTTCATGGACATAAAATCAGATGCTCTGACTCTCATTTAAAACACCTTTTCTCTTCACATTTAGTTCCGTTCTGCTGATGGGGATGAACTGAATCATTCTCAATCCTATCTGTGTCTCTTCTGCCTAATCCTTCTGGATCATGCTGCAGGCAAAGAGCCTAATGATGATCTGGAATATTAATGCATCATTTTCTCCCCCCCACACACACTCCCCTTTAGGATTGCATAATCTTATGATCTATGTTAGGACACATTATTTCCATTTCCCAGACGTATTTTAGTCCTTTCCCAGACCCCTCACACACCTGGATGAATGGCAGCATGATTCAGTCCTCTCATGCACATCTGTTGAGATGGATTCACAGTAGCCTCTCTACAGACACGTTCATATAGCCAAACAATGTTTTTTGGGGAAATGGGATGAATACAAAATAAGAAATGCAGGATAATTAAAACATTTTAAAAGCGTGTGTTAGCCTGAGACCACTTGGTGAAGGTTAGGGACAGATTCTGGCCATGGTTTAGACCAGCATTGACTGTGGGAGATGGTAGGGATGCCAATAACAGCCTCTTCTATCCAAGAAACACTCTTTGTATGCTGAGCCATCCACCCACATGTCCTCCCTGAGGCCTTCTCTGGTGTCGGAATTGTAACTTTTCAAAGCAGACCATCCACCAAGTACAGGTGTACGGAGCTGAACAAGTACCATTTGCACTTCTCTCTAGATCTCTCTTTTTTCATTCTTCACACAACTAAGCACTTACTTAGCATTTATTGTTTTCATACTAGCTTGTTGCACTTATTGTTTTCATACTAGCTTATTGCACTTATTGTTTTCATACTAGCTTATTGCACTTATTGTTTTCATACTAGCTTATTGCACTTATTGTATTCATACTAGCTTGTTGCACTTATTGTATTCATACTAGCTTATTGCACTTATTGTATTCATACTAGCTTATTGCACTTATTGTATTCATACTAGCTTATTGCACTTATTGTATTCATATTAGTTTGTTGCACTTATTACATTCGTTTGTTCTGTACTGTACGTTTGCTCTGGTTTATGCTCTTAGAAGCTTGTTTAAAGGAGATGCACTTATGACTTCTGGTGACTGTAGTTCTCTTGAATACTGATGTTGAATACACTTACTGTAAGTCTCTTTGGATAAAAGCGTCTGCTAAATGACTGTAATGTAACTACTTCTGCCACTGTCCCTGCGTACACATGAGTGTAAAGCCATGAATGCCTTCAAGGAGACACATTTGTACCGTCATAAGTAGCCGGACATTTCTTCATAAACCTTTTAATTTCCCAATGGGACACTACTGGACATACTGTGTGTCATTTAAATCAAACACAAAACCAAAGCAGTCGTCTCGCTGAATGTAAAGTCACACTGTTTTTCTCTTTTTCTGGAAGTCATGAAATATTAACTTGGAAATACAATGAGGCAAGATGACAGCCTCTTTCACTTTTCATAGGAAGTTACAATACCTCTCAATTAAGAGCTGGGATGTAGTTAGTGTATGTCTATATTCCTGCTTGCTTGCATATTCTGGGCAACATGTGACTGCATGTCGTTTAGAAGGTGCACTTGTTTCTGGAGGTGTCCATGTTGTTGATACTTTGTCAATGTAACGTGATCCTTGTTGGCAGAAGTCATCCCCACATGACAAGACATTAGTAATACTAAAAGTGGTATGTTGGTATTATATCACGGCTTTGAACCAATCAGATTGCTTGGTTTGAGCTACGTTACGCCCCTGTTACGTAGCTACACCACAGTTGTATCCAGGCTCCAGTGAGTCCTGAGCTGAGAGAGTGGGAGGTACAGTATGAGAAGAGGAGAGAGAGAGATGGACACACACTTGTACTGTGTGTTAAGACATGAGCCCCATCATCACACTCCCATTAAGCCCGGTCCCTGTGCTTACTCACTGCTCACAGTCTCTGTTAATTCCTCTCATAGAGGGTTTGCTGAAGTGCATTAGACTCCCAGTTTTACCCCGGGGAATGGATTCTGTATTTATAGTTTATAGCCCAGGAATTTTATCCAAGGTCAGTAGTAGATTACCTATTTGGCTCATTGAGCCGTGCGCTCTGTTAGATCCCCTTTTTTAATGTGCATCTGTGATTGATTAAGCCGATGTCTTTCTATGCTCGTGCAGACCTTGACTGATGCATGCGGAGAGCAATAGGTATGTATGGTTAGCTCTTGTGCTGAATGTGCGATCGATGCAAAGACTCCCCTCGCAATAATTACCTCATCCAGGAGAGGGGGAATGCCTGAGGGCTGAGTAGGTGTGTGTGTGTGTGTGTGTGTGTAAGCGTTATCCATGCTTCCCGGCTGGCTTTCGTGTCACGGATTGTTGCAAAGTGTCAACGAGCGTGAAGCTCCTCTTCATCAGTCTGCAATCAATGCAGATGGAGGAGGGAGGGAGGGAGCTGTGAGGGTAGAAGAGAGAGATGGACAGAGAGAAAGCATCAGACAAGGAAAGACGGAGTATATGTTATAGACTGCTGAACTGAATAACAGAAGTCGGAAAAGTGATTTTTGGGATATTTTTTGACATGAAAAAGGAATTTGACTTTCTTACAATCCACCCTTAGCTAAGCCCCACCCCCACTGCTACTCCGACAAGCTGTCAGAGCTACCTGGAGCCCAGCCTGTTTCTACCTGCACTACCTGAGGAAAGTATCTTATATTTGGTCATTTTAGAGAAAAGCAGACAGAAGGCTTGACAATATGTCTTTGAAGGATTTATTCAACAGTGAAATCAGGTGGAAACATAAAGATAGAAGCTACAGATCTCAATGTAAAGTGAAGCACCGCATCGTCAGGTGATCAGACAGAACAAAGACATTTTGAAGAAATGAAGGAATAACAGTTTTCCTGTAGAGCTTGGTAGGTCTTTAATCATCGTTACAATCATTAAGAAGCAACCAGTGTAGACATTCAGTATAGCTTCAGTAGCTAGATAGTGTCAGTGTATGAATGGCTGAATGTGGACTTGTAGTGTAAAACGCTTTGAGCACTTTTAGAATGAAGTTCATTCTCCATTTGGTGCACATTCATGACACATGATATATTGTAGCATTGAGTTATTGGGGGACCTTACATAATTAGAGGTGTTTCTAATGTTCTTCCCCCTCATTCTTGTAGATTAGAAGAATCGATATCATATGTACCATGTAATAGTGGATATGTTGGATCGGGTTAGATTACTCTGGTGAGCCTGATATAGTGGCCACTGAGATACTTGCTGTCCTTACTGTAATGACATCAGATAATAACCCGTTGCCCTTCTTTCTCTCGCCCCGCCCTACAGATTGATTCATTTAAGTTGAGCTTTCTACTCCTTCTATCCACTGATGTCAGAAACAGGTTTAGGGTTTTGTTGTGTTAAAAAACAGAACTCTTTCACTGGTTGATGGCATGAAGCAAATTAGGCAGATTTTCTTTCAAAATCTGACCTCCCTCACAATGTACGAAGTCTTTCATGGTCTTTTTTATTTCACAGTACGTGTTTTAGTACTCATTTGAGCATGAAAGCTCACCCTTTTAACAGTAGTTTGAATTAGTCCACATATTAGCTGTTCTTGACAATAACCGGAATAATCATCTGAAACAGATGGTTATGGGACGGGGTCACAGTCATCAACCAGGTGTCACCTCACATCTGATGCCAGGTAACATCTTTAAAGGGACACCCCGGTGTCACCGTCTCGTCTCCCTGTACGACCACCTGTTATCTCCTCACCACACTTCCATTTGTTCCATGGAACACTGGGATGGAGATCAAGGTGATGGTGATGGAAATAAAAAAGAAAGAGTGATGCAAAAAACAAGAGAAAGAGAAGGACAGAAGTCAGATGGAAAGAGATAGTTTCAAGTTCTAAATCACTGTTCAAAGCTGATGCCAGCTGAGACCTCAGCAGTGGAAACACCCACACACACACATGCTCACAGTGACAGGTAGGGGAGTGCAGGTCACTGCTGGGCCCCCCTTGTCACTGGGCAGTTTGGAAGTGACACCTGATTGCTGTATGACGTCTCTCTCTCCATGTGTGTGTGTATTCATGAGTGTGTGTGTGTGTCTGTCAGTGTGTGTGAGATAGGAGCTGTCATGTCTGCTCTGATCCCCACTAACCCTCAGTCAAACAACATGCCACTGTAATAGCAGCACATGTGCGGTCCAGAGTCCACATCAATCACACTCTCGTTGATTCTTTCAGTCTCACAGGTGTTTTAAGTGGCTCGTATCTCACTCCAACCCCAAACCATGTGTTTTAACCTTTCTTTGTGTTCTCTGTGTCTTTGTAGGCCATTTATTTTACAAGGGGAGCACTTTACAAATTATTTTTATTAGACAGTACACTGTGTTGAATGAAGTTTGGGTAAAAGTCAGGCCCTAGTTTTAGAACTTAGTTCATTGGATAATGCTATTGCTAATTGGAATTAAAACACAGTTTTGAACTGTTAACACAGTGACTTATGCTTGAAATGCAGATGTCAGCAATGGTCATAAAAAGACTTCAAATGAGGTTTTTGGGGTTTTCTTGTTTGGAAATAACCACTACAGCAAAATTGACACCACCATGTTTGACAAGGTCACAATTGAGATTTGTGACCTCAGGGGGAGAAAATGTTTCCTCATACTGACCGCTGGGAAGTGGCGTTGGCTCTATTTCATGCTTGTTGTGGTCAGTATGGTGGACACGGTGCAGATGGTGATATCGTGCAATTGTGGCCTGGGCCATTGCGCGGAGGGTCTGAGTTTGATTGATAAGGGTTTAAAGCAGCTGTCAATCACGGCCGTGAGTCGCTTTTCAAAAAGTAGACTGGACTACAGCAACAGCAAGACGAAGAGAAGAGGGGTTGTTTTAGGAACCGATTTGATCGCAATTAGTAAGAATTATTACACGTTAGCGCCATCCGCACTGAGCTGACCACAAGAAGCATGAAACGGGTGTTACTCTCCATATGGTGAGCAAAGACACACACACACACACACACTTTCAAAGGCAGTATACATAGCAGGCAGCAGAGTACTCTTTAACTATGGATGGGTTATGACAGAATATAAGTTTCACCACTGTTCATTTTAGAAACACCACTGTAAGACGGACTGTGATCATATATGTTTGTATATATGTCTTGTTTCTGACTGTTGGAGTCAGCATTAGCATTAGCATTAGCTAGCATTTATTTTAGATGATTAAAGAGAAAATGAATCAAAGATGTTTGTTTCTGGTTGCTGGTGTTAGCATTAGCATTAGCTAACATTCATTTTTTAAATTATCAAATAGAAAATATATCCAAAATGTTTATTTCTGGCTGTGTTAGCGTTACCAATATGGCCTACACTACACTACAGTCGTTATGGTCCTGTCTTCCTTGTAGTTCCTGGTAGTTTTCTGGCTTCTAGCATTAGCTAGCGGTAGGGTTAGCAACATGGCTACCACTTGCAGCCTGGCTACTGTCCAGAGCAAGAAACAACTGCAAGAATCCCAATATCATCCATAAATCCCAATGTCAGTTCTCTGATGAAGGCGTAAGACATGATGAGTAAAAGAGCCCAGTGTTTACGTTATATTTTGCTTCAGAATTTCTGTTGTGGTTGCATGACGGTTGATTCACGGTACATGCATGGAAAAGGAAGGATGACGACAGGGACTTTAAGACGCTGATGGCAACATGATAAAAACAAAAAGGACATGATATGATGTGTGGTGTATGTTTAGGTATTAGCACAGAACCTTCTGTCGCTCTACACAGGGTATTCTAAAGGCTACGGTGAACCTCCCACTTCCCCCATGTATTGCTCTGACAGTGATCTCGCTATGCACTATACTTCATAAACAGGTAACACATCTCCAGACGGTGGACGCTCAGTGTTTCTTAGACGTTTCACATTTTGAATGAAGCGATTCCTGTGTCTTGGTGCTTATTCAGCACATAGAAAGCACAAGTCAGCTCTCGCTTATCAAATTGCTTGTCAAATTCACAAAAGAGAGCTGGGAGACTGCTGTAGGATAGAATGATATGCGGGGAGCCGGCTTCCTCTTTAAAGTCATGGGAGAGAAATGGTTTGCCCTTAAAATAAACCACCACTATGTTGAATGATGGAGGAATTATGAGTCATCAATATGAGCTTCTGACTAAAAGCATCTTGAACCTTTCTAGTGATTCATCTTCCATTCTCTATTCCACACACAGATATGTTTAAACCAACACAGTTATTGAAGTCTTTATTGAATTATTCTCCTTTCACACAGAGACATCTTTCTGCATTAACCTTATGCACAAAACGGGCCTTGAAACATTTTTCATGTTGGAATTGACTGCTTTTTACATTTTATAAAGTCAAATGATATTTGAAGAAGATTGGCATACATTGCTGGCTAAGAAGTAGAGTGGTCATTTCCTCATCAGTAGATGGCTATTTGAAGTGGAATCATATGTTGTGGATGGTGTGTGTGTGTGTGTGTGTCAGAGAGAGAAGGCTTAAGCACTGCCAGGATGTTGTCATATGTGTGTGTGTGTGTGTGTGTGTGTGTGTCATGCACCCTGCTACCTCCCTTTACTTCCAGACTGCATGCTATCAGATCTGTTCTGTAGTAGATGTGTGTACCTCTGTATGTGGGGGTGTTTTTTGTGTGTGTGTGTTTATATTGTTTGTCTTGATTACCTTTGTTTAAGATAGCATGTGTTTATGCCTCTGTATGTACAAGGAACTTGGATTATGAATGACAATGTGTTGGTTTTAATGAAGAAGCAGCTGACCACTCCTCTGGTTAGACTGCTCCACCAGGTACTCACATGCTCTCAAATTCAGATTATTTTTTCCTCGCCAAGAAAACCACAGCGTGTGACGCAGTAGTTTGACATTTTGGGAAACACGCTTATTTGCTCTCTTGCAGAGAATCAGATGAGAAGATAGATTCAGCCCTTTCTCTCTCACAAGTCATGAAATACAGCAGCTTGATCAGTGGCCTGAGGCATCAAACTGTGCAGTTTTACTACAAAGCCGTAGTTATGGCGTGAGTAAAGGAGGAAGTCAGGTGATGTATAATAAGGACCATAAAACACAGGACTTTCACCCAGGAGAACGTTGACTTTTAAATGAATGTAGTAATAATTAATGTATGAAAGTTAAGTTATGTTATGTAATGTTACGTAAAATACTTAACTTACATTGCGTAATAACATACTTCATTTATGTCACCTTAACAACAGAACACACATACTTTGTTTGAACCCCACGTTTCCTGAACCTCACCAAGTAGTTTTGTTACCAAACCAGATTGTTTCCCAAGAACACGGAAGTATATTTTAAAATGAGCCGAGACTGACACATGCAAAACTGACGCTAGAGGGGAGCGTCATAGTCCCAGGTTTGACGAGTTGGGAGTGAGAACATGTTGACTGATGCCACTCATGTGTCTGTTTGTAAAATATATGGTTACATCCAGCAGCCGGTTAGCTTAGCTTAGCATAAAGGCTGGGTACAGCGGGAAACAGCTAACTTGTTTTTGTCCAAAGGTAACAAAGTCCACTCAGCAAAACCTCCAGAGCTTACTAATGAACATGTTCTATGATGGACGCAGCGGCTTCCTCGAGTCCTGCCATTGGCTAGCTGTTTCCAGTCTTTATGCTAAGCTAAGCTAACCAGCTGTAGCCGTATATTCACTCTGCAAGAAAGCAGGTACAAGTATTTCCCAAACTATTCTTTATAGTAAATAAAAGTACCTATTGAGCGATGATAGTCAGTGTAATCATTAACATTAGATTTGTATCAATAGAATACATAGAATATTAGACGAGGATTTTACTGTGTGTTTACCCAGTCTATGTGATTGTCCACTTCAAAACAAAACAATAGGTCCAATTTAAAATCTATTGACCTGTTCTCCAGAATCTCCTTTTCTCTCTGTCGTTACAGTATTCTGGTACAGGCTGCACTGAAGTCTATGCATGACATTGAATGTGAACTGATGTGTGTGTGTGTGTGTGTGTGTGTGTGTTGATGTCCGCACACACTCATGTAGGGGGGAGTTTCTCACATGTTTCTGCTCTTAAAAATGCTGCTTTTTTTTACAGCCTCTGCTCTTTCTCTGCTCCAGCGATCATTTCCAAATGTTAACACAATGTCTCTGAGATGTACACCTGATGCTACTGTATGCACTGTTTTAAAGAGATGTATGTCTTTTGATCCTAAGAGGTTTGTCCTCAGTTAAGTCTTCATTTTCAACAGAGAAATTATCTTTTTTCACCTCTTTTTTCTTTCTTTTTTTACAAAAGTCCCTCTTTTCTTGCTTCTTTACTTTCTTTAGTGAAGTCCTACACAGTAACATCTTACTGTGGACTTTGTGGTAATGTTTACCCAGTCTCCATGTCAGTGTGAGGATTTTTCAGAAAAAGAGGCTATAGAAACATGAAATATTGACGTACTTTCTTATCTTTTGAGAGCATCTTTTGAAAGCTGTGTGTGTTCTTGATCACCATGTTTTCCTCCATCTTCTCCTTCTTGGTCCTATAGGTCCCCTTACAAAGAAACACACTGATGATTTAGGTGATAGTGACCGCACGGAAGACGAAGGTATTTTTTCCCCCCCGATGCCAAACTGATTTGCATGACAAGGGAAACCAAACTTACCCTTCCTCCTCCGATTTTTATCTTCTTTGATTTTCTTACATTTCTTGTCCTTTTTTTGAAAGTGATGGACATTTTCTTTTTGCTCTTTACTCGTAAACTCTTTTTGGCCTGGATGTGTTTTGTCCTTCAGCTTGATGTCTAAAGTTTACATGTTTACCACCATTCTTTAATATTAATATTTGAACATAGATTCTCTGCTTGGATTTGCTGTTTCCTTTACTTTCTTTTTCTGTGTTGCATCCCACCAACAGATCAAGTAACTCTTAACCCTTCAGCCAGCTCTTAACACGTTTTTGCATGTTTTTACTTTTAATTCGTGTGGTATTAAAGTCTGATCATGCTCAAAAGTTCAACTTCTGGCTAACTGGCTTACAACACTTGGACCTGTTCACTATTTGGGCGTCAAACCAACAACCTTAGTATGTGAGGAGTCTACAACAAGATACTGGATCAATCAGTAAAATCAGTGTCTCTCAGCTGTGGGATGTGTTTCATCACTCCTGGTATGGTTTCCTCCTACAGCGCTAAGTCTGAGCTAACCTACACACCAGTATGTGAAGCTAACTGTCTGGTCAAACGCCCGCAGTGGCTGTTAGAAGTCCAAAGCTGCCAAATGACTTGTTTTGTTGCTACACCAAATATGGATTGGCTAGCAGATATGACAGACTTGGCAATAATTAAAATAGATACAACTCCACTAGCACCACATGCTACTCACAACCTATCCATCCACACATTTCAATAATTGGTGTTAATAAACAAAAACATGGTTCTTTGCTTTTGCTAATTCTCATGGTATACTTACATACAAAATTAGATATACAACTTTAAATTTAAAAGTGAAAGTCCTTCATTCAAAATTGCACTAAGAAGTAAAAGCAGAAATGTATTATCCCCCAAAAATGCATTGGAAATGATGTGGCCTTTGATACCATGGCCACATGTTTAAAACTGCAACAGTGCGTCCGTAATATGTGACGGTTTACGTCGATTACTTCCATATGTAACTTCATTTACTGAACAAACGTCCTCATTTGCTCAAAATATGATGTTTTCCTGAACCTAGCCAAGTAGCTGTGTTACCTAAACATAAGCAAATAGTTGTGTTTGTGTTCACAAACTTCAGTAGGTGTTAATACTGCGACCGTGCACCGTGTGACCAGTTGGGAATGAGAACGGCATGCTCTTCATACACCTTCCCATGAGATCACATTAGTACCTCATATACTCAATGTTTGGATACTTCTTCTGCACACATGACTGTAAACCCTGAATCAAAGGTAAAACGTAATAAAAGAACACATTAGCATTTCCTACATACTGTTGTTGCTTTGAAGGTATTGAATCCTTGGTGAGTAGTGGGCATATACTGATGGAAATGAATACTAAAGGCATCCAGTGGATAGCCCACAACTTTGCATTGCTCCCCTTGGTATTTAAATGAAATGCTGTTTGAAAGCTAAGCCAGTGTGCTGGAAATGCATTCATCTCAGCAATACAAAAAGATGAACCTTTGCTTAGCTGCCATGAACAAGGAGTCCTTTGAAAAGTCACATTAGGAATAAAATGTCCTTGATAAAACCCTGAGATAGAGCTGTATCCCCTTAAGGCTGCTGGAGAGCGACTTTAATGGCAGGCAGAAAGTCTTAATAAGGCACCTCTACTGTATAATGTGACGAAGTAAACAGCAATTACATCCAAATGAGACTCACAACCATCCGGATCCCTTTGATCTGTGCCATTACGCTGTTTTTCTGGGTGCTCACACTCACACACACACACACCAATAAGATTAGAGAGTCACACAGATCTATTCAATGCAATCCCAGCAAGCTTCAAGTATTATCTCAAAAAAGGATGCAGGGCAGACAACTGATCCAGTTTAATATAGAGGAAAATATGCTCAAGGACACACACGTACACACAAACACAGGGCTCTGATCAGCCTGGATCCCCCCAGTGATCCTTCATACTCTTAACCCTTGACCTCTTGGGTCTCGCCTTGGAGATGCAAACTCAACGAGGACATCCCCTAACCTTTCCAATCTCCGTATACTCAATAAAGCTGGTGTTTGTAATGCTTTTGTGCTGGGAATAGAGATGTAAACAGGACAGTCCCCGAGAGCTGAGGATTTGTTCAACAATATTTCAGGAGTGGTTAAGAGTGGGTATCCAGAAATGTAGATGTCGTGAACTGTGGTATCTACAGGGCTCATATAGGGCCCCTGGTATCTTATATAACAGATTATATGGCAATACATGTGCGATATCAATCTTACCAACACTATGGATTTGTTACTCTGAGTGTGGAGGGCACAGGAATATGGATTTTGTGAGCATGAGGACAATCCTGGGTCGGAGGAAAAGATGATGAAGGAGAATGTTTTCCCTCGGTGCACCCGGCCCACACAGAGGCTCCAGGTGGTGGCACCACTGGGCCTACTACTCACCCTCTTACAAACCAAAATGCACCAGTTCATATTTGATTCAAATCAGCAATAACATGGAAGGATTTAGCAAACACAAAACAATGAGGTTACTGCAGAGCAGCCAAAAGCTTCTGCTTTTCTCTTTAAGTTGTAAGTTTAAAGTTGGTGCAGTGTTGTGGGAGAACCCTGCAGACACTAAACAGGCTGTAATGTAATCAGATCAAGAACTCCTCAATATTGTGTCACATTATTAAAATCAACTCAACATTGAAACACATTGTTTATATATATATATATATAGATGACACACATCTGAACTTTCCTGTACTGTACTGTTGTACTGTACATCTGAGTTGGATTGTGATATTTGTTAAATAGTAATTATGGTACCGCCATCAACATGAACTCTGCCTTGGAAACAACAGTAATTCAGTCTCCATTTTGCAAGAGGTCACTTGTTAGGATAATATAAACATGTTGTAAGGACTGGAAATTAATGAACAATCTTGACTCACTTACTAATAATGCCATCAAATCAGCACGCAGATCTGCATACCATATGTAGACCCACTCTAATGAGTTACATCAGCACTGCTGCACTGATTACACTGTTGTTTTACCCAAGTCCCTACAGCTTTGTTCCCTGCAGCAAGAAGCTGAAGCCACCTCTGCTCCTTGTGTCTGCTGTTGGTTTGATAAGTCCTCTACACCGGCACAGGGAGAGGATAACGGAGTTGTTACAACAGCCCAAGGGCATCTCTCAGAGACATCTGAACACCTAGATCTCTTTGATCATAACCTCATCCTCCATGAATCTACTCCATGTTGTCACGGTACCTTTCCTATGACAAGCTCTACTTCATCCACACTCATCCCGGCGAAGATTGAATCATTACGAGAGTGCATCTCATTTCAGCTCTACTCAGAGCAAGCTTTCATCTGCTCGCTGTGGATGAAAACCCTGGAGAACAGTTGGACGTTCCCGCCTGTTTACAAACTAATGTAATAAAAAGTGGATTCATTTAAAGTCACTTCAAACAGAAACACAAAAGGACACCATTATATTAAAGATACTCATGACAGTAGTGGATGTTTTACCTCACTTCACAGAAGAGGGTGATGGAGCTGCAGGTGGCTGAATGAGGATTGATTGATAAGTTCGGGGGATGGGAGAGTCTGGTTTAGGTGTTTTCATTGTGTTGGCTCTGAGTCTCGCTGTGGCAGCCGATGAAAGATGCCAGGAAACCATGCTGAGAGTATAAACTTAAAACCTCAAGGTACAGTGTTTTTCAGCCAGTCAATTCAGGGAAATCCATCAAATGCTCAAACGCTGCCAAGACTATTTCATCCTAACCTCACCTCATTACCGCTGACCTTCAGCCCTGGACCACAAGAGCCCTGCTGGATGTAGCCCGCTGCAGCACAAATTAATTTATTCATGTAATACCCATAGAGGAAACAGTGACGCATCATACAGCTCCTACAGAGTACTCAGATATGGGAAATCCTCCCTATGTGCTTTAACGAAAAATACACCATTTCTATAGAACGACTTGGTTAGAACTCAGCAGCACTCTGTCCTTCTCATCATCATCATCATCATCTTCATCAGCATCATGTTTACTGTTGCTGCTGTCACCATCATTTGCATCGACTTCATCATCACCGCTGGTTGTTGCTGTCATTAACATCATCCTCAGTTTAATGATAGTTGCTGACATCATCATGACTTGTGACATAATTAAAATCATTTTAAATATCAGCAGCAGCAGCATCATCATGGTTGCTGCCATCATCAACATCGTCATCCGACCCGTTCTCACTCCCGTCAAATACCGACGCTTGGTCAGTGGCCCCCAGAGTCTCAGAGTCTGAGACGTACCAGGCTCTCAACTAACTAACTGTTAGTGACTGTGTCATTATTAGACTGTCAGAACAACTGATGTAGTGCAAAGAAGGAGATAGTCCGCATAGGGAGGGTTCGGGTTCAACAAAGACTTTGAGCCAGGAGACCTCTGTTTTTCTACCATGTGAAACCAAGTCAACATTGACTTATTTTACAGTAATGTGTTGGTTCTGTAACATCCGGACTTTACTAATCTCCTCTGAGCCTAAACACGTCGCTTTGTTGAGGAAGTAAACCTCAAAACTAAATGAACCTATGTTGTAAGTTTATTTCACAAAGACACTGAATGCATGTAAAGAGCAGCAACTGACACGTTTAACTGGCGCCAGAAGGGAAACTGGAGCCTCGTAGTTTGAGGCGTAGGGCCACTGACCGGGGTCTGTGTTTGGTCAGTTGGGAGTGAGAAGGTGTTCAATCATCATGGCTGCTGCCACCATCACCACCATCACCACCACCATCACACCATTATTGTCATGGCCGGGACATCAATATCATCTTCCCCATCATCATCATCATCATCATCATCATCATCATCATCATCATCATCATCATCATCATCATCATCATCATCATCATCATCATCATCATCATCATCATCGTCATCATCCTCTTACACCATCATTGATATCAACATTCTCTTCATTGACACGCTGATGATTTAAGCTTTCCATCCTCCCTGCTACACACACACACACACACACACACACACACACACACACACACACACACACACACACACACACACACACACACACACACACACACACACACACACACACACACACACACACACACTACCATCATCTGCTGACCTTTCAGTCAGGACTTTCTGGAAGCCTTCCAGAGGAGAATTATGATGTGCCACTACATTGTGGCCGCTTCCTGCTGCGACAGAGGGAGCAGAGCAACTATAGGAGGGGAATAAACTAAAAGACTACAAAGGACGGAGGCTGATAGAAGTGATGTAATGAGCTCTGCAGAGAGAGAGAGAGAGAGAGAGAGAGAGACGGAGGGAAGGACAAACATGCACACACCACGAAAAGAAGGCATTTTACATCGATGTGCCTCATTTCCATTTCCCGCTAGATTTTTCTTTTCTTTTCCCCCATGTCCTTCTGCCAAATGAGTTGTTTTCTAAGGCTGTGTATGTTGCATACGCTCTTGGTAAGAGTTTTTTATTGCAGTTGTCCAGTAGAAAGACACACTTTCCCCTTTAATCACACACAAGGAAGGGGAGTGGAGGGTAAACCTATCATTGATTTACTTTCCTTATTATTTTAATACAGTTTCATCAAAATAAGCATTGTGTAGTACAGTGTTTACAGTAGAGCCACTGTGATTAAGTCCCTGAGGTGTTCACATTATTGTGTCTATCCACTGGTTAGTGAGGACACTCACAGTGGGGACACTCTCTTACTCCCCTAACAAGTGCACATCTGTTTTACTCTCTTGTCTCAGAGGGCAATGCTTTTCTATTTTCTTGCTTGGTTAATTTTTAATTCCGCATAGACTCCCTGATCTCTCCCTGGACCCGAGTCCCTCAGTGCTAAGACATCAGTGGGATAAACGATGTGTGCCGCCACATGTACTGATGGAGAGAGTTAGGAAGCGAGATGAAAAGCTTCGCCTCTGAGATGCAGCAGATGAAAGCGAACGCTTGTTTTGAACGTGGGTTGCAGCGTGCTGTTAGATCTCTCTAAATCTATGCATCCTTTTTGCTCGCAATCTGGCCCGTATTAGAACCACGTCGAGGACTGAAGCGCTACAACGCAGCCCTCCTTTCTTCCTCTCTAATCAGCCAGATCTAACTCATTTCACTACGGAGAATTCTGCCGCTAACAGCAGGTTCTCTTACCTTGACCTCGTATTTCACAGCGCTACACATTCACAAACATCCCCGTGGTAATAGAAACACACCTCCAGCTTTCTTTGCGGTATAAATTTTAGTACTCATCATCCACTGCATATTTTATTTAGCTGCTGTCTAATTACACTGTGATTTATGGAAATGTTAAAGCAGTAATTCCAAAGCTGAAACAACATCCTGTCCTTCACATTAACAAAACACTTCATAATATGCTGCCAGTAAGAGCTCACGTGCATTTATATTCACAAAGTCGAGGCACACGTTCCCTACAGCTAAACAACTATCACGTGCTAACCTGAATTCAAATGAAAGTTTCAATA
This sequence comes from Leptoclinus maculatus, assembly GCA_032191485.1. Classification (NCBI taxonomy): domain Eukaryota; kingdom Metazoa; phylum Chordata; class Actinopteri; order Perciformes; family Stichaeidae; genus Leptoclinus; species Leptoclinus maculatus. The sequence goes on from JAVDOI010000004.1 coordinate 772,658, forward strand.
AAGCAATGCTTTTTCATAAAAATGGTCCAACCCATTATGCCATTTAAAAGATGTTTTTTATTAGATTCTCTTCCAGATGAATCCTCAACATGGTTTGACAGTTGAGATTGCCACTCTTGCATGTTGACAGTCCATATCCTGGAGGAAAATGAAAAGCCGGCTCTTTAAATATCCTGTTTCATTAACACCTATATGGATTTAAAATAGTCTAATAAATATATAACATTTTTCAATCACCACAACCATGTCCCAGCCTTCATGTAGAAACACGAGTGGTTTGACGCCTCAAACTAACAAGGTCTCCGTGTTAAAAAGCCAGTGTGCCAAGATTACTCAGAAAGAAAATGAAAGAGGTGCTAAAGCCCTCTTAAGTATTGGAATTTCATCTCTGGCTGTCACCTTCAATCTGTCATCTAATCAGTCCTTCTGCCTTCTCCACCTCCTCCTCTTCCTCCCCCTCCTCCAGACATTAGGGAGAGTGGAAGCCCCAAGCCGGTGATGGTTTTCATCCACGGGGGCTCCTACATGGAAGGAACTGGGAATATGTTCGACGGCAGCATCCTGGCCAGCTATGGAAATGTGATCGTCATAACTGTCAACTACCGGCTGGGCATCCTAGGTAAGGATCCTGCTCTACTGTGTGATGCACACGATCTCATGTTGGAGCCCTGCTTCCTCTCTTTGTCCTCCTCTTTGGTGATTCCATTAGCTTATGCCTACTAGGGATCACGTTGTTCTACTTCTTTCTTTCTTTTGTTGACCTCTTTTGGTGATTCCATGTGCTGCTGCTGGTATTTACCTGTGACTGAAGCTCAGCATGAAGGCTACATTAGGATTTAGGATTCATCGTTGGTGATTCCATGTGCTGCTGCTGGCGATGTTCCAGAGAGCTTAGTTTGCTGTGCTTCTGGTTCTTGAGTTCCTTGCTTGGTCTAATTGGTGTTTCCCCTTGTTGGTAATGAACTGGACTTTGTTGATTACAGTTCAGACGCTTGTACCCAAAGGCTGGATTTGAATCATTTAGATTGAGGGCTGTGACTTGTCCTCTTGTGCTACAGTGTGAGGTCATATTGGGAAAGTCAAAGGCAAAGCACACTCTTAAAAATAATGTGTCATCTTCTACTCACCATTTCCTCATCATCAGTCCAGCAGATTATTATATAATACTGTTCATTGTCGTGTGTGACTTCACAAATAGATTTGTTTATATTTATATATATATATATATATTGTGGCCATAATGCTACTTCCAAACCCATTTCATCTGTAAAAGGAACCCCATACACGTGTTGATGATGATGTGATGTAATATCTCCACTTTCATTTTCATAATATACACATGAACGTAGAAGCCACAGACATATCTATATCTAGGCTATTCATCAGAATGTGCTTCTGTACTGATGTGCTACAGGAACACTTGGACTTGGATGTGGCCCAGTTATCTGTTGTGCATCTATCGTGTACTTTAATCTACCGTGGCAATGTCTCCTCTTATCTTCAGTCCCTTCTGATTTTTTCATTTTCCTCCTCATCGATCTTATCTTTTTTCATCAGTCTAATTCCTAATTCCTTTCCTCCAGTGTGAGGATGTCACAGCCTTACCCAGGAGGTGTGCTGCCTCCGTCCACAGGGAGGCTGTGCTGTCATTTGTTTGATTCCATGTCCGCCTTGTTTTGGTTTCTGGGCTTTTTCTTTCTATCTTATTAAACTATACCAGAATAAGGATAAAGGGCAATATCAACCTTTCATTCATGTACAATACCATTTGTCTGGGGGGCGTGTGTGTGTGTGTGTGTGTGTGATGAATGAGCTTCAAGACATCTTTGAGATGTTGATAGCAGGCACAGAACATGACACACAGATGCATTGTCTTTGTGTGTGTCTCTCCCAGTGTGCAGGCCAAACACATGCATCAACTACTGTATAGACGGTGATACAGAACATACTGTGTAAATACTGAGACACTCAGTCACAACTATGAGCGTTTCTTAAGTCCACAGCAGTGGCGGCTGGTGGAAAATGTTCTTGGTAGGGCTGTGCCACATCCAATCAATTTCAGCAAACATCCCAGAATGATTTAATGCAAACAAATTAAGGTATCAAACACGCATTACTACTTTGCAGTTAAATATTTAACATTTATTCCAACACGAAAAAAAGCAGTAAATAACACTTTGACAAACACGTCATCTTATTTTAGTCACCCTCACAGGGAATTCAGTATAATATAATATATATATCATATAATAATATTCTGTATAATATAATAATATATATATATCATATAATAATATTCACTATAATACAAAACACACACACACACATATATATATATATATATATATATAATTATATATATATATATAACTATATATCCATTTCTCAGACAGGTGCTTCATGTCCCTCACTCCCTAACTGTCCATGCTGGTTCTGTCCCCGTTGTTTTAAAAAGATAAATAAGTTATTATCATGACGTCATCCAGCTAGTCAAACCTGTCTGGTGTACAGCTACTAGAGAAGCTTCATGTACTGCTTCTCTTTCCTGCTAGTCTGCTGTCTGATTGTGAGGTCAGGCTGATCTGGGATCAGCTCTTTCAGTAGTTTCTCCTCTCAGTTCTCCTCTCAAACGGGTCTTGGAGGAGCAGTGCTCTCCTGTAGAGACTAGTCCTGACGAGAACGCGCAGCTTGGGGCAGAATGAAATCTGCCCCAAGCTGAATCTATTTGAGGACGCTGATTGGCTGAATTGTATGTCACTCATTTATATCTTTAGTCAGCATTAAAGCATCATTGGCTAAACTGCTTTATAGACCCGCCTCTTTGGGGCAGTTTCTCCAGCGCCCCAGCAGCTGAGACGTGCACAAGAGGAGAGGACGAGCAGGGAAAGCATATATTTACCACAGATATCATATTTTACACATATTACTGGGTGATTCCATGTTTCAAAAACACAAATATTGTCAATTTGTATAGTTTATTATAATTATTATTTATTTTATTTTGTATTATTTGTAGTTCATGGGGGGGCGGCGCCCTAGCGCCCTCTATGGACCAGCCGCCACTGGTCCACAGTCTAAATCATTGTGAGGCATGAGTGCTAACGTGAGTACTAAGAAGACTAGCAAAGAGAGAAACAAGTAGAGTGTGAGGGCTGGTTGTACTGGACCCAAGAGCTGACACAGAGACGCAGAGTAGGTGAAGGAACGGGTTCTAATAGGTAACGGTTGGCGGGGAAAGGGAGGCAGATGATAGCTGGAGGACAGGCTGGCTGAGGAACGGACTGGTGACTTGTAGAGCAGGGGGAGGATGCAGGTAGGGGGGTGGTGGGGTGGCTGGGCTGCGACGTAGACACGGAGATCTTTAGACATAGGAAAAAGAGGTTAATCGTTAATTAAAAAATAGAAAGCACAAGAAAATACTCTAGTCGAGAAAAAGACAGAGCGGCCAAGGTTCTAGCTCCCACTGAGCTGACGAAACAATCTGCCGATGAGTGGGAAGAAAGCCGGGGTCCTTGAGCTGCATGAGCTTGATGGTCTGAATGCAGGCAGGTGCAGAGATGAGTCCAGGTGCCGGGTGATGGAAGCCACGCCCACACTACACACACACACACACACACACACACACACACACACACACACACACACACACACAGAACACAGGGAAACACCAGAGAAGGGCTGGAGTCACAGCAGAGCCGTGACATAGAGTCCGTTTACCATTCCATTACCATGAATGAACAGCTATTTATAAATGACTTGTCATTAATTAATCAACCAAATATACCCAATGTGCATTGGCTGGTTTTAGCTGCTACCATTGACTAGGGTTGAGTGGAAACACAGCCCAAAAGAACAGAAACTTAAAGGCTGAATCAATTCCATCTTTGAACTATTGTGGACATGCCAGGATCCTCAGGCCATGGATCTGGTCTCTCTCTGTTACTGATGTGAGCTCTTAACTGCTGCAGGCCTCGTGGTTTTGAGGGAAAGTGTATCCCTGCTGGTTAACATGAGGCCCCGCTGTTTGCTCTCAGATTAGACTCCATGTGTTTGTGTTTACCCCCCTGGCAATGGACAAAAGCACACGGCTCTACCTCAGCTAACATGTGATGGTGTGTTTGCGTGTGTCTATGAGTGACATGGAGTGAGTAGTGCTCAGTGCTCAGTGCTACAGGAGGTGTGAGACTCATAACTGCAGTCAGTCATACACTTTCAGTACATGTTTGAGTTCACTAAGTAGCTCCACTGACAGAAATACCCATCATAACAAGTCCAGTGTGGAGTGGAGTATTGAGTAAAAGGTTTGGGAGGATTAATCATTACTTTGTGTTCATTCACATGAAAGAAACCTGAATTGATTGTGCCACATGTATGATGAGGTCATAGTGGTGAATGTTTAAGTTCTACAAATCTTTGCACTTTAATGTTGTTACTTTAGTCCCAATACCACACAAAATCCAAAAACAGACATGTTTGTAGTGTATATACACACTGAATAACAGCGTGGTAAAGACAGCATTGTACTCTAAATGGACCATCATACTACATTTAAAATCATGGATCAGACTTCAATCTAGTTATTGAGACCATCAACTCATAATCTCATCATGACTATGAACAATTAGGTTTGTTTACTGAGGTAATAAATGATGTGAGAAGTGTCATTTTCTCAGACTTCTGCTCACGTCTACCTCTTTTTGCAACTAGAAGAGTCGCTCATGCGTTGTTTAATCCCAATGAGAGATGGTTTATAAGCCTATACAGACTTTAGGAAAGACCATCACATGACATCAATACCTGATAGTGTAATGTTGATTCATTCATTCATTTGCTTCACTGTTCAGTTCATGGAGTATTTGCATGACACAGAGTTTTCTATCTACTTTCACACTCAACAATTACTTTGTGGTAAACCTCTTCGATCGCCCCCCCCCTACCCCTACAGACCAGGGCTGAGCATGCATGAGAATGAATGAAGGTGAGTGTGATTCACAAGGAACCACCAGGTATTGAACATCTCAAAAAGACACGTTAAGATCCTCCACTAAAAGACTGAAACCGTCTTCCAGACTCATAATTATGTCCACGAGCCGGCCAGTCAGCCTCCGTTGGTTAACGCTGGTTGAGCTTACCCAGCAGCCATTGCAGCACCTGTCTGCTCTGCTGACAGAACTCCCTACTGTAGCACCAGTGACGTTGTGCTTCTTGGCTTAGTGCAGTGGTTCCCAAACCTTTGAATATATAGGCACATTGTAAGCCCCCCCACCCCAACACCCAAATGAGTCGTACCTTCCTTGTTTTGAATTAATTGCATTATAATATATAAACTCTACAACACATTGGTTTTTCTTTCTAAAAGAAGTACATATCACTTCATTTTTACACTTCACAGTTTATTGTTCAGTTTGTTTTTCTGAAAAAAAAAAAATGTATATAAATAGTAATAATAAAATCAATTTCCAAAAAGATTGGACTTTAGATTGCTTTGAGACATATTGATTGCATCACATTCTTGAACATATTTTCAAGTAAAATTAACTTCAAATGTTAAAATTGAAGTTAGGAACAGTGCAACCACTTACATTTCCCCATTTAATAATAATAATTAGTATTATTATTAACTCTATTGTGTGAGCCTTTTTGCATTGGGCGACTCTGTAGGCGAGTTGTGCTTTCACAGGGACAGATGCAGCGTTTACAAAGTCACTCTGCTGGGCACGACAGTATTCCAAAGTCTTTTAGAAAGACTCAAGGTGCTTGTTCACATTGGGCTTCCAAGTGTCTTTTCAATGTAGTGGGCTTCACACTGTCTGCCTTCAGTGTGTTACGACACACAACACACTGGTCTCTCTCCATCCGACCGTAGTGCTGGTGAAGCCCAGGGACAGATAGGCCTCCTGGTATCTTCTTGCTTTTACCTTTTCTGGTGTTGTTGTTGTGGTGGTCGCCTGTTACAGCTGTGACAGACTTGCCATCTGATTTGCGCTTTATACCAGTCACACATCTGTTCATCTTGGTATATCTCTCTCTCTCTCTCTATGTCTCTCTCTCTATGTCTATGTCTCTCTCTCTATGTCTATGTCTCTCTCTCTCTCTCTATGTCTATGTCTCTCTCTCTCTCTCTCTCTCTCTCTCTCTATGTCTCTCTCTCTCTCTCTATGTCTCTCTCTCTCTCTCTCTCTCTCTCTCTCTGTCTCTCTCTATGTCTCTCTCTATGTCTCTCTCTGTCTCTCTCTCTCTCTCTCTCTCTCTATGTCTCTCTCTCTCTATGTCTCTCTCTCTCTCTCTCTCTCTCTCTCTCTCTCTCTCTATGTCTCTCTCTCTCTCTCTCTCTCTCTCTCTCTCTCTCTCTCTCTCTCTATGTCTCTCTCTGTCTCTCTCTCTCTCTCTCTCTCTCTCTCTCTCTCTCTTTCTGGGGGGCGTGTTTGGAACACAGTGCATGTCACGTTGGTTGATTTCTTTTTCTTTTATTTTTACTTCTTAGGTGCAACCATATGATATAGTGCCCTATCTTTACAATTGTATTTGTTATAATTGTATTTGATATTGTTTTACCGGTGTGTGTGTGTGTGTGTGTGTGTGTGTGTGTGTGTGTGTGTGTGTGTGTGTGTGTGTGTGTGTGTGTGGGGGGGGGGGTTTCAGGTCCATTTAGAGTCAAATAGACCATAAAGCAGGGTATGCTTAAGGGCGGGGCTACCTTTTGATTGACAGGTCTCTACCATGGTTTGTCCGTGTTTTCATGGTAGAACTTGAACCTTGAACCCTTCCACAGTGTGTTTTTACGTCCTTTTTGGTCGCCTCAAAATGTCTGATTCAGCGATCAGTTTAAATAAGCTCCGCCCTCTCTTGTCACTCCTGGTTGCAAAAAAATAGATGGCGATGACAATTCTGAACTTGAGGCTTCAAAACCTTAGTCCACAAACAAATGGGTGACATCACTTTGCGACTCCAAACAGCGGACTGTGCCTTTAAGGCTCTTACAGCGTTGAGTTTGTTTCGGCCCAGCCAAAACCTTTAATCATGCTGATTGATGAGGTGCATTTCCCTGACTCAAACCTTCTCCAAATACCCCTTCCATTCCAGCCATACATCAGCCATTCAGCCAATTCATCAAGCCTCTGATTGTTTTAAGATATACCTGGCCAGTAAAATATCCATTTCACTGCACGGGCACTGCTTCTCTTACTCTGCCCCACTGTCAGCAGCAGCATCACATCCAAGCAGCCCTGCACTGAGACTAGGTCTGGCAAGCAGCTGCAGGCCCCAAACAACATGACAATTATTAAATCATTAATGAATCATATTTGTATGTAGGGTTCTTGTGTACTTGTGGATATTATTATCATAATATGATTAGTTCAAAAGAAAAAAAAACATACAAAAATCCCAATAACATTGTTGGAAAAACTCTTTATAATGATGTATTGTTCCTCGATGGTCCACATTCTGAGACGTGAAGCGTACATCCCAGTTATGACTGTGTGTTCCCTAATATTACCCTCTCTGTCTCATATATCTTCTTTCCTTTTCTCCCTCTACATTAATTGGGCATTCTCTTTCCCGTTAGTTTTTGTCCTGCTGGCTAAATGCTGAGGACTATTATTTTCAGGCTTATTAATTTTTGCTTATTAAAACAAATACCCCGATGATTTGGGTTCATTACTCTTTCTGTGCCTCTGTGCCGTCCCTCCGATACCCTTCCCTCCTTCTCTGCATCCTTCTTTTCTTCTTTACATGCTTGTTCAGAAACCCATCTGACAAAGTGCTTCACTTCAGTCTCTAATGATTACTTTCCTTCCAAACATCTGGATCTGTATCAGCGCTCTCTCTCCTTGTACCGTTGAGATCAGCTTTCACTTAACATGTAATGATTCATCATCTCTTCAATTCATTTATTGAACTATCTGGGTGAATGTTTGGGGCTGTAGTGTTGAGACGTTGAGATAGGACATGGGATAGCTTAGTGGTGTTATTGTCATGACTCTTTCTACAGTCGGACTCATCACACGTCTCAACACTACAGCCCCAAACATTCACCCAGATAGTTCAAGAAGCTTTTATTAAATCAATGAATTGAAGAGATAATGAATCATTACATACAAATAGTTCAGTGTTTGCGCAGTTTATTCACCTTCAATTGAGGGAGAGTGGCAGAAATATGACTTCATAACAGTTATACATGTTCATTATTTAGAACATGTGTTTATTTATATCATTTCTCTCTCCATGAATGGATCGCTGCAGCAAACACGTTTGAAAACGCGCAACTTTTACTTTGAAGGCGAGCTGTCTCGACTTCCTTCACTCACTTTTCATTATTAAAGTTGGATAATGGAACAAGCTGATGTTTTGGTGCACGTGTTCATTCAATGAACAATAACACAGACTGAGTGTTTATCGAACAACGAACTCACACGTAGCAGAATACATTGACATGAACACGAGTAGACCAATGAATGAAGGCGACACCTCTAAACTGTTCATTATACAACGTGAACAATGGGACATGAATAATACTCTGTGCACAAACCGTGTTTAGTGTAATTTGATGTATTAATATGTTCTGTATCTGTTAAATATATCTTGTGAGAGTCCTCGGGAAGCTATTTAGCTCTTTATGGAGACATTTTCTATACTGAAACGTTCTTATCATTGAGGCTGGGCTGTGTTGTTAAGGCTCTAAAATAAGTGTGTGTGTGTGTGTGTGCGTGCGTGCGTGCGTGCGTGTGTGTGTGTGTGTGTGTGTGTGTGCGTGCGTGCGTGTGTGTGTGTGTGTGTGTGTGCGTGCGTGCGTGCGTGTGTGTGTGTTTTAATGTATCATCAGCATTGCCATGCTGCTTGGATGTTTCTTCCTGTAAATTAGCCGAGTGAAGAGCAGACATTTCCTCAGCTATTTTAGGGCAGAGGGAGCTTTGATCAGTGGACATGCTGCATTGAGACATGCTGTACTATGTGCTGCAGTATATCCCAGTGTTACTGCCCTGCCATGTCAAAATCCCACTATTTACTGAGAAGAAACATTTCCTTATGTATAATATATGTTCCTCTTAGATATTTCCTTTAGTTTAGTCCTGTAATTACAATAAGGTACCCACATATGAGCTGTTTTAATGTGATATGTTGCAGTAGAATCAAACCTCAGACCAAACACAGACAGATAACATGATTAGAGACCACAGCTTTCCATCAGATTTATCGTGAAATTGGCCCAAATTTGCCATTTAATTAGCATGCAGTCGGCTCCAATCAGTATTTTATATATTTGATATGATACTTTTATCATTATGGCATACTAGTCTCCTGGCTATTGTGTGGTTCTCTCATTTAGCCATCGCTTGGTTTGTTTGTGTCCTGCTCATTTGGCAGTGTCCTTGGCATAAGTGTTTATTCAGTGAGTGGAATGCAATGCCAGTAGAAGCTATGCTATGCTAATGGTGATCTGGCACTTCAAGGGTTGGCATGGCGAGGTTCACAGCAGCTCTGCCGACGCGTTAGGGATCAGATTAATCTGGCCGAGGCCGGGACAACAGATGACCATCTGGGCACACACCGCAGCGTACATCCCACCGTACTGCACACAATCATATGCATGTTTCATGTGTCATGTGATACTCATGGTCAAGGCCATTGTCTGCTTCCAATACAACATTTTACAAAGGATGAATTATAAAGTCGATCAATGCACACGTACAATTGTTGCGGTTGTCATTCAGCCATTTGTTGCAGAAAGCATAATGGCAGTCATTCATTTGGAATGAACAGGTGCCAGTGCTCCAAACCCTCAGGCTGCAGAACATGCACATGCAGAGTTGAGGCATTTCAGTAGAAATTTGTATTTCAACAAAACAATCCCAATTAACAGTCCACCTACTAGCTTTACTAGCCCGTGTTGGCTTAAATGTAAGCATGGACGATACATTCTGACAGCGCTGTGAAATCATAACTGAGACCGAGCATGTGACGGATCAATCTCCATGACAACTGGTGAAGCAGCCAAGTCGCAGGGAAAAGTTGGCATTGCACATTTCTGCTTCCAATTTTATTTAGTTTCAGTGGTCATATACGTCTGTAGATACATGAAACTTGACCTCTGCATTAACCCAACCTACTGTAAGGTGCCTTCACTTCGACATGCAGACAGTGGGGGGGGGATCGAATCGCCAACCTGCTGTCTGAAGGACGACCACTCTACCCACTCAGCTACAGCTGCCTTTGTAGCCCCGTGTGGCATTGTGCGTTTCTGAGAGCGTGATATGAGGCTGATTTGAAACATATTTTTGGTTCAGTAACGTCAACATTCAACGTATTCCGTATCTTGCAGCAATGTACAAAGCCATGCATTGTTCTGGTCACCGGGTCGGTTGAAGGCTTTGGAACAATGAATTGGACCTTGAGTTAGGGTTCTTTGTTAAACTACTATCCAGGTTCAAGAATAACTTTTATTCTTGACATATCAGTAATCTGTAGTTAGAATGAGTGGGAGATATTTGAGCACATGGATAATATGATTCCAAATCCTGCCAGACTCTGGACGCTCTGCGAGGCCAAAGTGGGCAAATGAAAGCAGCCAATGGACAGTCTGCATGTGCACCTAACAATGTACTCTCCTTCCTATCCTCCTCTGCCTTCTTTGTCCTGCTATGAACACCACCTATACTAAATAAAGAAAGCATTCTCTACTAAAACATACTCCTAATATTACTAATATGAAATATAATAACTAAAGTGCAGAATGTGATAAAACTGAGTTACTTTTGAGCATTGTTTCTTCCTACTTATCTCACTTCCACAATCTGCCCTGTAATGACTGAAAACTCATACAGCTAGCTTAGTAACTATCAAGTCTACTAGGAAAACCAATTCATTTCTAAATTTCACCAACAAACATAAACAAAGTTGCTGCAATTACAGTATCTCTGCATTTTGTGTTGGCAATTGATGATTGCCAACTCCTCTAAGTCGTGTATTGGTGCAACTGGTTGGCGTTTCTATGGATATTTAGTCTTACCCCGCCCCCACCCCCCCACACACACCTACACACACACACACACACACACACACACACACACACACACACACACACACACACACACACACACACACACACACACACACACACACACACACACACACACACACACACACTCCCTTATTGCGATTAATCAAACAACAAGACAGGGAAATGGCTCAATACATGTTGAAGAATACACACACAGTTTTTCTTTATACCCTCTTGTCTTGTGTGGGTTTGTGGGGGGGTGGAGCATATCCCAGCATGCATTGGGTCACTGGGCAGAGTGCACCCTGGAGAGGATGCTAGTCCTATCCCTTCCTAATTTCACCCAACTGGTGAATTACATTTCTCAACCTACCCATTGTATTTGTGATTGGTCCACAAAGTGGGTTCCCCGGGCAGATTGTGGGTCACTTTAATTCAGCTTTGTGATTGTATCTCAATTACAGTCTTGCAGCTAAGGCTGCAGTTGGCCTGACGGGGGTCAAAGAGACCAGCTGATTGGCTAGAGATTGGATATGAACTGATTGGTGGGCAGGGGATAAGGGGGCAGATGGAGAGATGGGTTGAGAAGCTGAATGAGATTACATCCCTCCACACCGAGGTATTACTAGGCACCTCACTGTATGTGTGTGTACACAGAACCCCCTGTGGCTGTGTTATTTATTCATCAAAGCTTTGGCCTCTGCTTGTGTGGGAATGCATGCAGGATCAAAGCATGTGCTGTGTAACACCTCTGATCACTGCTAACTGCATAATGTAGGGGAGTGGACCAGTCCAGTCACTGAACAACTGTCTGATGTGTGTGATGACATTTAAAACACGTCATTGTATTTCCCACACAGTCTTCTATTCTCTGGTTTGGTTTGGATCAGATTCTCAGGCTGTCAGCTTCTCTGCAGCCCACTGAGGAACTCGCTATATTATAAAACCATTGCCAACAAGCAATAAAGAAGACAGAGAGACCGAGGGAGCGAACGATGAGGAGAAAATGTGATTTAAGACTCGACGGGGGTCGTCCGCCCTGCACGACACAAGCCATCTGATTGGTTATCAGCTCGAGCCACAAATCTGCCGTGGCCATATTTTTAGAGGTCAGGAAGGAGCATCTCGCTGAGAAACAGGCAGTCTGGGAGAGAGGGCACCAGCATGAGTGTAAAAGAGATACATGTGTGTAAAGGGGTTAGACCGATATTAGTTTGGTCAATATGTGGCTTTTATTAAATATGAGAGATTGGCAAGTCACTCCTCATGTGTGTGAAATGGACTGTTACCATACCATTGGTTAGTATTCAACATCAAAAATAAATGTTGGATGATTTAAACTTAAAGTTAGGATTCTGCAGAATCAATCAATATGAATGTTCTTGTCTAAGGTTGTAAACAGCACACTGATTACTGCTTCATGTTTTTACAACACATTCTTACACCCAACTTACAGACACTTGGTCACACTAGGATGCTCTACGTTCACAAGAGTCATGTGACTCATGACACTAATGACCTGTGTTGTTTTGACCCGTCCACCACCACATGCCTGTATCGCTTAGTATCGCAAAACTACTTGGTTAAGATTCGAGTTAAAAATGAGTATTTGTTTCCGTAACTGGTGTTATTTAAGTAAGTAAATATAAGTTACTGTACAAAACTACCCACATGATCACATGGGACATGAACAGCTGTCTCCTGGGTAAAGGTTTGTTCTTCGTTTAACTCATCCACTCTCCCCTCCCAGCCACCCGATGCAGACTTATTGCTTTTTACACGACATCAGTTGGTCTGAGTCTCTAAGAACGACAGCGATGAGAGCCCTGTGTGTCTCATACAGATGTTTAAGGCTGCCTCGCTGTGTCGGCAGCAGACCAAGCGTCAGTTTAAGACAAGATGGGAGAGAAAAAACTAAAGACAATGTATAAATATGACCCCCATGCTCTAGGGGCTGATTTTGGGCTTTTTCAACTTATTAGCAGCAAATGCTCAAAGTTGTCTTACGCAGTTTAAATGAAAAAATACCAACATTGGAACAATATTCCCCCTAAAAACAGATTCCCATCAACACTGCCAGCATTAACCAGTGCCAAATCTTTGGCTAGTAATGTGTCACTGAAGCCACCTCCAACCAACATCCGTGTGTGTTCATGTGTTTGTATGCAGCGTAGGGTTGTCACGGTACCAAAATTATGACTTCGATACGATACCTGCCATAAATATCATGATACCCGATACTTACGATACGATACCAGAATTCGATACAATACCACAAATACGATACGATACTGGTATAATTATCTATAATAGTAATAAATAAAACATCTGTATGGTTCCCTTTTTTACCAGCTTGTTCCTGCCCAGCTTTTTGAACACTTAACTAAAAATAAAAAGAATTAGCTCCAGATCCACCCTCAGGCTCCACCAGCATGTCGCCATTTTGCATCAATTGTGTTTCATTTAGTACACTTTTGTGTGCATTGTGACCTCATGATCATATAGGCTTGTCGTCACACTAGGCTAAGGCTACTCGTGTTAGGCTGTATATGGGTGAGCATGGTTCATGTTTATAATCACATTTGCTTAACTGTCGTTCTTTGAACTCTTTGAACTCTCCGGGGTGTCTGTCTGAAAGGTGCTTTGCCATGTTTGACGTGTTGCCTCTCTTGGTCTGTGTGGCTTTGAAACAGGTTTTGCAGACGGGTCTCTGTATGTCAGTGGGCTTTCCATCACTGTCTGCAATGTAGCCAAAGTACTTCCAGATTTCACTTCTGGCATCTTTTCTTCCAACAAGCAGAGGACGGTCGGCAAAAGCTCCTGCACTTGATGCCATGTCTCCCCTGATCGCTCGCTGTGAGTGAGCGCTGGGTAGCCCCGCCCCCTTACAGTCAATGCGTGCAGGCAGCATGACAGGGAGCGGAACAGAGAGTGCGCTCTGATCGCGCGCTATTTTAATGAAGTATCGATACTAAAAATATGCAAAATCGTATCGTTTTTAACGTACGGGTACCGCGGTACCTTTTTAGTATCGATACACCGTGCAACATTAATGCAGCGTTGTTTTGGGGAAGAGTGAGAGGGAATGTTGTTGTTTCATGGCCAGCAGATGGTAGGAGGAGGATGAAGAACAACTGACATTTACTGACGCCATCATGGAAGCATTGCTACTCTCAACTCCTGTCTGGTTTCTGTCTTATCTCTGTGACTACGGACGTATTTTCTAACATCTCCTAATTTGACGTTTTTTACCAGAAACAGCAGTATTTTGTGCGCACTTCTCTGAAGCAGCATTAAATTGTTTTAGCACACTAAAACTTTCTCCTAAGAACCAGAGAAGAGAGTCATAATAACCCGTATTCATGCATGCAATGTGAAGTCTGATTCAATTGTTTCATTTAAAGCTGTCAGGAGAGAGGGTCCCCATAGACACCTAGTTTAATATTAATAAGTACGACAATACATGTGAAATCCATCAAATGGCATCCTCCAGCTCAAAGACAAACTACCCTGTACTCTATTCACAAAGCACTGCACTAACACAGTGATCCTCTCCATTTTGTCTGCCACTGTCTCTCTTTGTAATCAAGGCGTTTCACTGCTAAATACTCTATTTTACAGAACACATCTGCCATATTGCCTCCTTTGTTCTAACACAAATCCCATAATCCTTTTAAAGGTCAGCCTTCTCTTTCCTCCATGCTCCCTCTCTCACCACTCGCCATGTCCCGATGTAAATAATAGAACAACATGGAGGATGGAAACAGGATGAGGAGGTATGGAATAGAAGGAGGAAGGTTCTATTGTTTCTCTCCATCTCCCTTAAGCATTCCCGTTATCTCTTGCTCTCTGTTTGTTTCTTCTCATTTGAATTCAGTTGAAGGGTTTATTGGCGTACAAAGTATTTTCAAAAGCCAACAATCAGCACTTTATACATTTCTCTGTACTGATACGATTGGTTTAAAAACTTGTGTTATTGCATTGTACACAAGTCTTCAATATCTGTAATTAATAAAACAGTTTTATGAGCTACTCAGGGAATCAGTGTGCATGTGTGTCTGTTAGTGTCCAAACTCACAAACAGTACACAAGGATCCTTAAATTCTGACATCACTGTTGAGCTGCCTTTGCACTAGCTTCTGCACGTTAATGAGGGGTTCTGCCTTGTGTCTGCTCGGGTTTATTTCACAGATATGTTTCTGGATACTTTGAGAGTGTAAGTACATTTTCTCTCTCCTTTTAGCTCAGTTTTGGTCTCCGCCATCCGCTGATCTAAATATGTGATGTAAACTCTATTTAGCGGCTATACAACTCGCTCTCACTCCTACGCCTCGAACTACGGCGCTCTAGGCAGCGCTGTAGTTTTGGACGTGTGAGGGATGACGTGTCAGTTTCCACTTTTAACATAATGAACTTCCAATGTAGGTTTACCTCGTTATCAGTGTAAGGCAACAACCATTCATGGTTATGCTTAAGAAAAGATCGAGTCGGGGTTGACAATGGGTTGGCTAAATTCTGCACTAATGTTTGAAGGTCCACCAACTAGAGTGTAGTTTTGTCTCCAGTTGTAGCTAGCGTACGGTGGGTTTATCAGAGCTATTTTTAACAGTTAAGTTGAAGGGCGTTACATAAAACGAGCTGCCAAATGATGCTAACATGCTCTGTGGAGTTGTAGACTTTAAGAATATTGATGAGTGCAGCCTTAAAGATGCAGATCTGCTGGATTCACGGTGCATATATGTTTCTTCTATATCTATGTTCCTTCTATATGTTATCCACTCTCATCATAGTTTATATGACTATTTCAGCTCATGCAGTTAAATGACTGTACTTAGTGAGTCGTGTGCTGTTGATTTGTAGTAAAACAGAGTAGTAGTCCACCCAAACCACATGAGAGCGACTTCACTGTCATCATTGCAGACTGACATTGCCGCTTGATTTGCATGTGTAACATTAATCAGCAGCATATTGCATCCGGCTGATGCTACTTAGAGAAGTAACCATTATTAACAAGCACTTAATCATCAATATTAATATGGATTACTAATAATAATTCTGTTTCCCCCTCCAACACGACGGCACTGCAGGGCCTCAGCAACTTATGGTTACAGCAACATCTATCTTCATTATACACACACCTCGCTAAATCAACTCGCTCTCCCTCCCCTCCTTCCCTCCCTCCTTCCCTCCCTCCTCCCCTCCCTCCCCTCCTTCCCTCCTTCCCTCCCCTCCTCCCCTCCCTCTTCATGTGACTGGATATTCAAATCAAGTGTCTCCCTTGGTTACGGTTGAGCATGCAAATGATCTTTTATTGTCTGTCTTCAATTTGGTGCTTTTTAATTGGCATGGCACACATTATGTCTTTCAATGAGACTCATTACAATAACAATAAGAGCAAACAATTAAAAGTGTATCTCTTGATCAGAATCCAGGATATTTAGTCCATGTAAGACAAACCTTCATCAATTCATATTCATATGAAAGCATGAATAATGAATCCATCTATATGTGTTATAATGGATGTGCACCGATCCTTCACTACTACCAACTACTGCCATGCCATCACACATTATTAATTGCAGCTCCAGCTCAGTCAGGTCCAACCAGCATGAAGGACAAAGAGCTGCTGGAGTCTCCAGTACAGTCACATCACCTGTGTGTGGTTATGTATTAGTCTCCAGTACAGTCACATCACCTGTGTATGGTTATGTATTAGTCTCCAGTACAGTCACATCACCTGTGTGTGGTTATGTATTAGTGTCCAGTACAGTCACATCACCTGTGTATGGTTATGTATTAGTCTCCAGTACAGTCACATCACCTGTGTGTGGTTATGTATTAGTCTCCAGTACAGTCACATCACCTGTGTGTGGTTATGTATTAGTCTCCAGTACAGTCACATCACCTGTGTATGGTTATGTATTAGTCTCCAGTACAGTCACATCACCTGTGTGTGGTTATGTATTAGTCTCCAGTACAGTCACATCACCTGTGTGTGGTTATGTATTAGTCTCCAGTACAGTCACATCACCTGTGTGTGGTTATGTATTAGTCTCCAGTACAGTCACATCACCTGTGTGTGGTTATGTATTAGTCTCCAGTACAGTCACATCACCTGTGTGTGGTTATGTATTAGTCTCCAGTACAGTCACATCACCTGTGTGTGGTTATGTATTAGTCTCCAGTACAGTCACATCACCTGTGTATGGTTATGTATTAGTCTCCAGTACAGTCACATCACCTGTGTGTGGTTATGTATTAGTCTCCAGTACAGTCACATCACCTGTGTATGGTTATGTATTAGTCTCCAGTACAGTCACATCACCTGTGTGTGGTTATGTATTAGTCTCCAGTACAGTCACATCACCTGTGTGTGTGGTTATGTATTAGTCTCCAGTACAGTCACATCACCTGTGTGTGGTTATGTATTAGTCTCCAGTACAGTCACATCACCTGTGTGTGGTTATGTATTAGTCTCCAGTACAGTCACATCACCTGTGTGTGTGGTTATGTATTAGTCTCCAGTACAGTCACATCACCTGTGTGTGGTTATGTATTAGTGTCCAGTACAGTCACATCACCTGTGTGTGGTTATGTATTAGTGTCCAGTACAGTCACATCACCTGTGTGTGGTTATGTATTAGTGTCCAGTACAGTCACATCACCTGTGTGTGGTTATGTATTAGTCTCCAGTACAGTCACATCACCTGTGTGTGGTTATGTATTAGTCTCCAGTACAGTCACATCACCTGTGTGTGTGGTTATGTATTAGTCTCCAGTACAGTCACATCACCTGTGTGTGGTTATGTATTAGTGTCCAGTACAGTCACATCACCTGTGTGTGGTTATGTATTAGTCTCCAGTACAGTCACATCACCTGTGTATGGTTATGTATTAGTCTCCAGTACAGTCACATCACCTGTGTGTGGTTATGTATTAGTCTCCAGTACAGTCACATCACCTGTGTGTGGTTATGTATTAGTGTCCAGTACAGTCACATCACCTGTGTGTGGTTATGTATTAGTCTCCAGTACAGTCACATCACCTGTGTGTGTGGTTATGTATTAGTCTCCAGTACAGTCACATCACCTGTGTGTGGTTATGTATTAGTGTCCAGTACAGTCACATCACCTGTGTGTGGTTATGTATTAGTCTCCAGTACAGTCACATCACCTGTGTGTGGTTATGTATTAGTCTCCAGTACAGTCACATCACCTGTGTGTGGTTATGTATTAGTCTCCAGTACAGTCACATCACCTGTGTGTATGTGGAGGTGTATGGTTATGTATTAGTCTCCAGTACAGTCACATCACCTGTGTGTGGTTATGTATTAGTCTCCAGTACAGTCACATCACCTGTGTATGGTTATGTATTAGTCTCCAGTACAGTCACATCACCTGTGTGTATGTGGAGGTGTATGGTTATGTATTAGTCTCCAGTACAGTCACATCACCTGTGTGTGGTTATGTATTAGTCTCCAGTACAGTCACATCACCTGTGTGTATGTGGAGGTGTATGGTTATGTATTAGTCTCCAGTACAGTCACATCACCTGTGTATGGTTATGTATTAGTCTCCAGTACAGTCACATCACCTGTGTGTATGTGGAGGTGTATGGTTATGTATTAGTCTCCAGTACAGTCACATCACCTGTGTATGGTTATGTATTAGTCTCCAGTACAGTCACATCACCTGTGTGTATGTGGAGGTGTATGGTTATGTATTAGTCTCCAGTACAGTCACATCACCTGTGTGTGGTTATGTATTAGTGTCCAGTACAGTCACATCACCTGTGTGTGGTTATGTATTAGTCTCCAGTACAGTCACATCACCTGTGTGTGGTTATGTATTAGTCTCCAGTACAGTCACATCACCTGTGTGTATGTGGAGGTGTATGGTTATGTATTAGTCTCCAGTACAGTCACATCACCTGTGTGTGGTTATGTATTAGTCTCCAGTACAGTCACATCACCTGTGTGTGGTTATGTATTAGTCTCCAGTACAGTCACATCACCTGTGTGTGGTTATGTATTAGTCTCCAGTACAGTCACATCACCTGTGTGTGGTTATGTATTAGTCTCCAGTACAGTCACATCACCTGTGTATGGTTATGTATTAGTCTCCAGTACAGTCACATCACCTGTGTGTGGTTATGTATTAGTCTCCAGTACAGTCACATCACCTGTGTATGGTTATGTATTAGTCTCCAGTACAGTCACATCACCTGTGTGTGGTTATGTATTAGTCTCCAGTACAGTCACATCACCTGTGTATGGTTATGTATTAGTCTCCAGTACAGTCACATCACCTGTGTGTGGTTATGTATTAGTCTCCAGTACAGTCACATCACCTGTGTATGGTTATGTATTAGTCTCCAGTACAGTCACATCACCTGTGTGTGGTTATGTATTAGTGTCCAGTACAGTCACATCACCTGTGTGTGGTTATGTATTAGTCTCCAGTACAGTCACATCACCTGTGTGTGGTTATGTATTAGTCTCCAGTACAGTCACATCACCTGTGTATGGTTATGTATTAGTCTCCAGTACAGTCACATCACCTGTGTGTATGTGGAGGTGTATGGTTATGTATTAGTGGAGACAATTGGACTGGAGATCTATAAGCGCTGGCCTTGCAGGTTCATAACTGGCCCCGTGGGAGCCGTGAACTGGCCATGCTGTTGACAAGTTGTTTGTGTGTGTGTGTGTGTGTGTGTGTGTGTGTGTGTGTGTGTGTGTGTGTAGGGTGGTGTGTCCATAGCTTCTCTGATGGAGAAATGAAAGTGGAGGAGCATTTCATTTACTGCCCCGGGGAGACCTTTCCACCGGCATATATTTATTGACACTTGCACTTTAACCGCTGCTGACCCAGCGATTGGCCAGAGCAGAGCCTTTAGCAGCATGCATGGACCCTAGGTCATAACCATATACCAAGCACTGCCTTCCATCTGCACACTGTTCAACCCAACATCAAGCACACTGGCAGGATCCCAGAGCTTCACACTCATGTTTGTATGCCGGGCAGGGGAAACATGCCTCTAGTCATGTGTGTCACTGTAGTGGATTTATTGATGTATTTTATTTTGCTTTTTATTTTTAATACTTAATAAAGTAAAAAAGAGAAATCATTACAGGCAAATAATCACATTCTTTCAAATGTAATGATATTCTTTCATTTTCAAAGGTCTGATCCAGGTTATAGCCACAACCCACTGATTGCAGCAATGCAGTAGGTGACATGACAGTATCTCAAACCCAGTACTGGCCCAAGCTGAGCTGTGGCCGGCCTCCAGACTCAGCTCAGACTCTGACTAACTGATCATCTCAGTGCTTCATGGCATTGAAGGCCAACACAAGACGTTTCTGTTTCTGAGCTTGGCAGCCTGACTGCAGCTCATCACTGCTGTCTTCCTCCTCTTATTACTGCTGATTGACCTATAGGGACACTCTGATGCTCACCGTACACATTCTAAACGCTTCATTGCTGCTTTTTCATATTGTGAGTAACAATAACATTGTGGTAGTTGTGTTGCAGTGACAATGGTCATGTGTTTAGCACACACACACACACACACACACACACACACACACACAATGCTTTTCCACACTCTGGACATTTAACATTGTGTCTCTGCATTGTGGCCTCTCGAGCCAAGTGCATTTAAAACACCATTTCAAATGTGAGAATAATGACATATAACAGCAGTCACGAGGACTCTTTGAAGTCATGCATTGATGTAGAATTATAGTGATTCAATGTATTTTATTTGAAGTTACTCAGTCCCACTAAAACCACATTTGCCTTAAATAACCTGTCAGTTTAAGACGTATGCATCCTCCAATGGGCCTGATTGTAAAATGAAATAAAATACTGTGGCATGTTTAGATGCTTTCCATATGCCTTCAGGTTAGGTAGTAAAGCAAACCATTGGCCAGTAGATTGGTATAGAGCTAAATCACACCGAGTGTAACGATGGGGCTTATACTGTAGGAAGGCAGATGGATGGATACATGATTCTAGTTCTTTGCAAGTAACATTATTTTCTGGCTAATACCAAAGTTGATGTTTAAGTCTGTGTGTGTGTGTGTGTGTGTGTGTGTGTGTGTGTGTGTGTTTGTCTCTCTCTTATAATCACTCTATCTCTCTCTCTCTATTATTCTGGGACTCTGTACACACTGCAGAACACTTGGGATTTGCCAAATAGCCCCAAACACTCAGATACACCGCGCGCACACACACACACACACACACACACACACACACACACACACACACACACACACACACACACACACAGAGCCCCTAGGGTGACCAAACTATGACAAATCACCACAGACTGCATGTACACATGTGTGTCTGTGTGTGACACTGGTTCTTGTTGAGTGTGTTCAGTCAGTGGGGACCTTGACTGTAGACAGCGGTGAACTTTTCCAACTCAAAATCATTTTGAAAATAAACGTGTGTGTATGTTTGTGTGTTTGTGTGCAGGCATGTTTATATGGAGCTCTGTGATTCATACTGTTAAAGACATTACAGTGACACATGGTATTAATCACCGTAATCCAATTCTCTTTATCAGTACCCACTGCTGTGCTTTAATGAGCGATCCACATAGAGCGGCTCTCATGCAGCCAGGGTGTTGCTGGGAGATAACCGACTCGCTAACTGTCTCTCTCAACCACACACGCCTTCTTGTCAACCTCACGTCCTAGTCAAGCAAAAATATACAGGTATTCATCTTCAATAGCACTTGTGTTTTATATGTGTATTGAAAATGAATTACATTTGTTAAATGTAGTGTGAAATGAGGAACATCATCTGAATGTTGGTGTCTTCTCCAGACTGTTAGTTAGTGTGTGAAGAACATGAAGCAACACACGTTCTACTTCCTACAACAAGAGGCACTCCTCTAACTGCTCACTAGACTGAGTGTAAGAAGTGGTTCACTGCAGCGTCACCCATGTGATCATTAAAACATGATGAAGTAAAGGTTGTACACTTCTTAGGACAGCTTGCATTGAAACCTATTAATGGCCCCTTGTTTACTTGCGGTGTTTCCATGGATACGTGTCTTTTTAAACAAGCCTTTAAAGTTTTTGATAGTAAAATACCATCATTGTAACATATTGTCCAGAAACATCCTATTAAGTTTTGAAAATGTCATTTGGTTTTCAGAAGTTCAATTGGCAATAAAGATAATTTATTGAATGTGCTCTAAAGTCTCACTTCAACACCCCGCTGCACATCCTGCTCTATCCTGGAGCATCAGAGCATCCTTCCAGCGGAGCGTAGAACTTTCATTCTTTGTGCCATGATGCATATTGAGTAAGCAGTCATGTTTACATTCATTTGACCGTGATTGAGTTTCTAATTGTAATGTTGTAGTTGTACTGGATGAATGTGCTGACATGTACATGTGGATGTGGTCTCTAGATGTGTCTGAGTAACTGTTTGTGTGATACAGACTGTGTGCTTTTGGTATCTGCTGTGCTGTGTGTAGGGACTACAGACTCCATCTGGCATGAATCATCTCTTCACATGCTTTTGTGTGCATGGTCCTTGTTTAATACAAACTAATAATAATGCAAAAGAAAATTGAAATAATTGTGTTTATGGCAAATAATCCATGCTTAAGATGTAGCTGAAGTACGGTTAAGACTTGGCAACTTAGATATTTGGTTGAGATTGAAAGGTCATTATCATGTAAAGTCAACCTAACTCAACCAGGTCTTTGTAACATGCCATCAACTCACACTGTCAGGACAGACGTTGTGCAGACCTCTACTGTTGAGATGAATACAGATGAAGTAAAACAAGGTGAAATCAATCCTCCGATAACTCAATAAGATCTAATGTAGTGTGTTTGCCACAGTGGGCTGTGCTTAATCTGTGTTCTATTTGAAATAACTACTTTGGCACTCGGGGAAAATGAGCTTAAACTGATATTACTTGACACTGTCCAAAGTAATCGGAAAGATAAAATACACCTGGAAGTGCTGATGTCTTATTAGTAGGTGTGATGTATTATGCACTTCAAAGAGCAGGAACCATTGTTCTTCTCAGTAGCGGTTCCCATAGTCGGTGACAGTGGCAAGCAGTGAAAGACATGTTGGCACTTGCTGTCAGAGCTGCAATCACATTGGAGTGATTGTGATTGGGCTGCGCTGAAGAGGATAGATTGAGCCGCATGAGTCTGCACATGTAGTGCTTCTCTGCTTCTCGTTGGTTTGGAGAGAACAGAAGTCGGAAGAGAAAGATGAATAATAATTGGTTTACTGGAAATGTTGCCTGAAAGAATGTTCTGTTACATACAATGGTATCGAACATGTGACGTTGTTTTCTTAGTCGTGGCCCAGTCCAACTATTGAAAGGATGACACGCCTACAGCACTCGCATGTCTGTGAGAGGCCCTGACCTGCTGCATCCTTTATATCAGCAGGAACTACAACATGGTTTCACTTACTCTTTGGGTTCTTGTCCTAGGGTTCAGGCTGCTACCATTAGGGAGTATTGTGGTTTGGTGTCAACTTTTCTGGCTATATATAATCCTCAGCTCCCTCTGTTTGTGTATGTTTCCCTCTTGTTTCTGTGTCGTTCTTTTCAAACATGGAGTTGTTGCCTCGGGGCTGCAGACCTCTGTAACCTTGCATCTATTGATCTGCTACCAAGGGCTCCGTGTGTATCCACCTACTGTAGCCCCGGCTTCTTCATGAGACTGATACAGTGTGAGCAGCAGTATCACAGTGCAATCTCTGCTGTAGCACGACCCCTCGGTGTTTAAATCAATAGTGCCGGGATGACAGCACAACTGTTGGCACCGTGTTCCGTCTGCTCAGGGCCGTCCGAGGCCCACTGCCACAGGTTCGTCATGTCTGCCGCTCGATTCACATCACTGCACGTAGTGGAGGATAGAAACGAATGTCGGGTTAGTGTTAGGAGGGACATGCTTTGGTTAGGGCTAACACATCTTATCTCTTTCTTTAAATGGTAAATGGTAAATGAACTGTACTTGTATGAGATATTCCTGCTGAACATTGAATTCATTTGTTAGTATTATTATTAGTATCAGTATTCATAGTGATATTATTATTTAAGATGTTTATGGTTCATGGCAACTATATTTTGTGAAATCGTCTACAGCCAGAGGTGGCATAAGGAACAGTATTTATTCAAATGTTCAGTAGCATAGGTCTTCCCCATCGATAGTTAAATATGCAATGATCGAATGCTGTAGGGAGAGGAGACATAGTTGGATCGGTGCACACTTATTAAGGGTGGAACTGGTTACTCATGGGGCTATGCAGTGTCACAGGATGAAGAAGTTCCATTGGGTACAGGATGAACAGTGTTTTAGTCAGGGATGATCCTACAGGCTACACACACACACACACACACACTCTCCCTATCATCTCACATTTGTCAGGGTCTCTTGGTTTATGTATTTTTAAATGCAATTTTGCCTATTCAAATTTAACAGTGAAAGATTGTTTTCATTAGCGTGTGACAATAAATGGGATATTTAAACAGCCGACTGACTTTTCAATTTCACATCTGGAGCGTCAGGGTTACGCTAGGTGGGTAACAGCCACCAGGAGGAGGAGAGACAGAGAGCTAGAGGGAGCAGGGCAGGAAGACCACGAAGGGCAAAGGATGGATTCATTAGCTGTTAACGCAATTCGGTTTTAGTCGCAGATGAAATTGAAACATTTGCATTTGGTCGGGTCACGTGTGGCTCTGCCGTTGTATTAGGAGTGTAGGGAAATGAGGTGCCTGCTGTGGATTTGAGTTGTTCTTGGGTTCAATACCACAATTTAGAAAACTCCTCCCTTTATATCTCTATTTATCATCATGTTACACACATGTTACACACATTAAGAATCAGGTTAGACAACATGGGTACATGTGTCAACATGAGGGACACAATTCAATGTATTTATTACTAGACAAACAATGCATTTTATTTTGAGTGTCATGCTTTATGTCCATGCAAACCTTTAATATTGTTTAAAAGCTGAGACTATCATCTGCATTTTAAAGCTGTTTTCAGGATATTAAAGATGACATGAATGGAGATAATATAATACAGTTGCACAACCAGCCTCAAAAATTGAAACCCTTGTTTGTCAACTTCCGCCGGATTATGTGTTTGGTGTGTGTGTGTGTGTGTGTGTGTGTGTGTGTGTGTGTGTGTGTGTGTGTGTGTGTGTCTGCAGCTTATCTCACATATTACTGGACAAACTGTCTCGCCTAAAGAAGTGGGTCAAAAAGTGTCATCTATAGGAAGGTTCAGTCTCATTTTGAACCAGAGCGTCCGTACCTGATATGTTATGATCCACTAAAAATAGGCACGATACAAGATGAATATGTTCCTTTTTTTTTTTTAATTAAAATTTTTTTAATGTAAGGGAGCCTGGAGGGTCGACTGAGTGAGATTAAACGTCTTTGTGTGGAAGGAGAGAGGGGACACACACTTCCTGTTCTTATTCTTCACTTCTCTTATTTCTCATTCATGGATATGATCATAGAAACCAGAAGAAACAAAACTCTCTGATCTGGCCTCTTATAGAACACACGGAGGATCGCTGAGCTGAGGTCCAGGCCACAATAATACTGGTGCAGCGCTTCATTTACCCATATTTGGAAATGCTCCACCAGATAGGCTTCATTGTCCCTGTCAGGGCAAATTAAGCAATCCACAAGTATTCTTTGGAGTGCAGAACATCTAATTTGATCTGGCTTTATATCCCTGCCAAGCCGGTTAAGCAGCAGTGGGAGCGTTCCTGTAGTGCAGATCACACTGTTTGTTTATTCCTATTGCAGCCAAGACAGATCAGAGAGTTGGGCAAATTCAATCTGATCTATGTTGTTGTACCCAGATGGACTGGTTAGTCAGTCATGTGGGTGTGATTGGAGTGCTAGAACTAAGCAGGGTGTTACCTTGTGATAATAGCAATGAATGCTTCTTGATTGTCAAAATATGTGTCCCATTGCTTTGGATTGTCTATGAATGTTTTAGTGTCAGGCTGTTGATATACGATAACGGGGACAATAAATAAAGCCACTGCACATTTTACTACTTGACGTCTTATTAAATTCTTCTTACATTCTTACATTGGACTCAAATCTCTGATTAATAAAGTTTAGCATGGAGTTCAACTTTTTGGTGAATTTTGAGGTTTGAAATTGCACCGTTGACTATTTAAGGTCCAGTGTGTGTAAATGGAGGAGTCGTGGTATCGTCTGCAGCACCATCTGATTCTATATAACCCTGCTCTGACGGAGTAAAACCTGTTCCACAATAAGAGCTGATTGGGACCAGAGGTTCTAACTCCAGACCAGCAGGATAAACTGGGCAGGTTGAAGAACCCTAGCCTCATTAGAACCCTAGCCCACGAGCAAGGCGCTTTACTCTTTAGGGCTCTTCATAACATCAGCCAGTCGTTGTCACGTCTGTGTGTGTGTGTGTGTGTGTCTGTGTGTGTGTGTGTGTGATTGAGTTTGACATAAGTTAAAAATCCATACGCTGAATCTGCACACAAACACATAGTGACACATGGCACTGGGACTGTATGACTCATATTGTGAGAGAAGAAGGTCACAATGCACATTAGCTCAATACTGAAGAGAGATGTGACTACAGCAACACTTCGACTGGCTCCCTGTACGAGACATAGTGTGGACACCTGACAGAGAGACAGTATACACATGATGTTGGGCTTTGGGTCGGGTTTGTTTTGATGATATAAAAAGTTTACATCTTCAATATTATTACTTTATTACTTATATGTCAACATTAGTACACAGGACATCAGTCCAGTGTACTCTGTAGCAGGGCCTTCATCCCTCAAAGGACTTGTAACTTGTAGTCTTGTTTATATCTCTATGTGTCATGCTTTTCATGACAGACTTGAAAGAGTCCAACCCACAATAGTTTCCCCCTCAGCTGAGAGGTCAAAGGTCAGGGTCAGCCACACCCTGGAGCTGATCGGGATTCACGAGAGAGAGCGTGGGGTCTGGACCTCATGTGTGCAGCGAGTAAGAAAATGCTGTGACCTTTCTGATGATGTCCTGTGATGTGTTTCTGGAAAGTTTCACAAAAAAACGAAAAGTGACAAAAAAACGTAATGCACAACATACATCTTGTCTCGAGTTTGGACAAACTTTTAGTTGTCGCTGCTGTTTGTGTGTTCTGCGTGTGTTCTGCTCTCTGTCTCTGATGCATGGGGCAGGTTGTTTGATAGAGACATGACAGCTTCACGCAGTGTGTGTGTGTGTGTGTGTGTGTGTGTGTGTGTGTGTGTGTGTGTGCATTGACAGCTCCAGATTGCTGTGAAACGCACAGAGAGAACAGTCTATTCCCTTTTCAGTCTGAAGCACAGACAACATCCATCACCACTGACAGAGAGAGAGGGAGCGATGGGGGGGGGGGGTTCCGGGAGTGACAGGTGAAGGAGTGATCTTAATTCTGAAGGGATCTTTTTTTGCGTTTAAAGCTTGAATACACATCAGGTTACATTAGAAAGAGAGATGCTGGGGAGGGGAGGGGAGGGGAGGGGAGGGGAGGGGAGGGGAGGTGGGACGACGCTGGTTTGCTCCTCTTTTTTGTGTTGCCTTGTTTTGTTTTGTTTTTCTTCCTGACCCCCAAACAACCCCTTTAACACACACACACACACACACACACACACACACACACACACACACACACACACACACACACACACACACACACACACACACACACACACACAGGACGAGGATCTTAATTTAGTTTTCAGCTGAGGTAGCCAAGCTTGGGGGGGGGGGGGGGGTCTGTCTCACTGCTGTTCTTATATGTCTCTTCTCTGTCTTTGTCTATCATTAACCCATGTACATTCATCCTCTCTCTCCGCCCTTCACTCAAAATTGACCATTATCTTTCTTAACGTCCAATCACTTTGACTTATTACTTTTTTATTGTCTCCACCTTCCTTCCTCTGTTTCCTTTTTTTACAATGCATCCTCCTCTTCCTCTCTTCTCCCTGCACCCCTCCATTCTGCCATCTCTTTCTATCGGATTACAACTAGAGTTATACCTCCCTCTAGCTGATCTATATAGTTGTCTATTTACAGGGGCATCCATTGGATTATACCGGCCCTTCTGCTTACATCTAGTTAGCTGTAAAGGATTGATGGCTCACGCACACACAAACACACACAGGCACTCACAAATGCACGCTTTTTCACACAGAGAGACACAAACCACAGCAGCATAGACGTTCACATTGACACTTGCATATGCATGAGCACGCCCAGAGATTCTAAACTGTATGGTGATGCAGATCCATGGACGTGTGCAGAGACACACACTCTCACCCCTGGCCTCCCTTAGGCTGAGTGTGCACCTTGGGCTAAGTGTGTCAAAGTGTGCACTCTGCAGCTATTATCTTGGATAATATAAATATTGTATTTGGACTCAGTCTTGGAGGACTTGGATCAAAGCTGCAAATGAACTGCAACCGGACTTCCCTGGTGTGACTAGGGTCACCAGTCTTTGTTATATGATGCAAACAACTTTCCAAATGTATCGATAGAAAGTGGGTATTAACTAGTGCTGGGCAACGATTACAATTCTTAATCGCGATTAATCGCATGATGTTTTTGCGATTAATCGCATTGTTATGCGCAAAATTCAATAATTAATTCAAAAGTAGTGTATTGCGCACTTTTATTTTAAAGTACTGCTATATGAACAAAAGGGCAATAACATTTGGTTTGCAAACACTTTAAACAGCAGTATTCCCTTTAGCTTCAGCTGAGGAAACAGGCACAACCATCAGGATTCTGATCAGCTTCTCCACTTCGTCAAAGAGGCCCCTTACCTCTCTTGGCATTGCCCTGAGAATTTCTACAGCTTCCGTAGTGGTGCTGACTGGACACTTTGATCGGAACATTGGGAGCTGAGTTTTCAGAATCTCCCTGTCAATTTCAAAGTATGGTTCAATGGCATCATCCAAAATGCCCGAGAGAAGAATATTCTCAATTTTTCTGAGTTTCTCCAAATCCGGTTGGTTAAACTTTTCCCTAAACTGCAAATCCAAGCAGTCTAACAACTTGAAAAATTCAACCCTGTGATATTCCTCAGGTGTGTTTGCCTGGTGGTGACTAGCCTTACCCGTGAGCTCTCTGGTGTGGAATTTGAACTGGCTCTAATCCAAGTGTTTCTACCATCGCCTCTGCCTTCTCAAACTACTCTTGGAACTTTTCATCACTTATTTTTTCCTGTAGAGTTGAGGTGACATAGGCAACAGCAGCCTGCATACCTCCAACCGTTTCTGACTGCTTTTGCAGTGACCTGTTTAGACACTCAAGCTCTCCCAACACCTCAGAGGCCACTAGCAGTCCAAGAACGGTCTTGCCCTTCAGGAAGCGTTCCAGGAGACCATTGGCTCTGGGACCAGAGTCAGAAACAGCCAAAGCCATTTCCTCCAAGCTAGTCAATATAGCCTCATACTGACTAAGAACTGTGTCAACAGTTTGGCCACGCACTGTCCACCTATTTGGACAAAGAGGTTTCACACTTTTAGTATGCCCCTCACATATTGCATGTCCAGCCAGTACCCCTTTGAATTTGCCTGATTGGTTACTGAGAGTTCCAGGATCATGGACCCACTGCAATGCGTTGCGTACTAAGGGAGAGGCACTGCATGCACACTGTGTTATAAGATTCACACAATGTGCACCACAGGGCACATACAATGCTAGTGGGTGTTCTCTTTTCAAAACTGCCTGTGCCCCATTGAACTTTCCTGCCATATTGGCTGCTCCATCATAAGTTTGACCTCGCAACCTTGATATTGGTGAGTTTAATCTCAGAAGCACATCAACCACTAGCTTTGCCATCTGTTCCCCAGTTGTCCCTGGCACCTCGTAGAGTCCCACAAATACCTCATGTGGCACAAGTTCTTTGTCCACATACCTTAGGCATATGGAGACTTGTTCTTTACCCTGAACATCTTGAGTGCCATCCATTATGACAGAAAATTGGCAGGGACCTGAAGTCTGAGGCTATTTCCCTCACAACTGCCAAACAAGGTAAGATATTCATTTTGGCATTGCGGGCTTACATAGTTGTGGCTACGTGTCAGCCAAGATGTCAGAAGAGGGTCTTCTGTTGCCATGAATTTGACAAGGTGGTACAAATTACCCTCGTCTACCTCATGTCCTCTAAAGGCAAGCCCCTGTCAAGATACCTCATGCATCCTATAATTTTAATTAGACAGTGCCTTGCCTCCTGCTGTGTTTTAGCCATTGCACTTAGTAGTTGGGTGTGAACTGGCGTTTTCTCCAATGCATTTGTTGTTACAGCATGATGGTGTGCTTTACTCGCTTGATGGTGATTAAAGCTTTCAATGGCATTTTTCCAATAACTAAAACCATTTAAGCAGAAGGCTGGGTCATTCTTTTTTGTTTTTGATGGTGTATGCTTTGACACACTCAAAACAAAGTACCTTTTTCAATGTAGGGCTATAATGCAGCCACGGATACTGACTATACCACTTTGCCTGAAACCGTAACTTCTTGTGCTGAAGTTGCTGTACTTCGATGAATTTGGGATCAGGCTGGTATGGTTCACTCCCCATGTCCAGGACACTGCCACACTGACTTCCTTGAGGGTCACTGTCTCTCAAACTGACTGTTCCCTAAAGAGCAAAGAAAACTTAGCCTAGTCTGCACATGCATGTTTTAACATAACAATGATTCACTTAAAACAGGTAGACAATGTTTACACTGTCAGCCATGATAATACACCTCAACACAGAATCAATGTAAGACCTCACCTGAAGCCCTGATGGTCCAGCTGCTGCTTCCTCAACCTGCACTACATCTGCACTGGATTTCAGAGTTTCCTGAATGAAAAGATTGCAGACGCTAGGGATAGATACACTAACAACTTTCAAAATATGTTTCCATTGTAGAATGGGTGGCAATGTAA
Source organism: Leptoclinus maculatus (assembly GCA_032191485.1). Taxonomy (NCBI): domain Eukaryota; kingdom Metazoa; phylum Chordata; class Actinopteri; order Perciformes; family Stichaeidae; genus Leptoclinus; species Leptoclinus maculatus. The sequence goes on from JAVDOI010000004.1 coordinate 803,628, forward strand.
GGCTAGCAGGTTTGCACTGTGTGGGTAGTTAGCCTACTACTAGCTAACTAACAACGACCTGGGCTTCTTGATAGCTACTTACCCTCTGGGTGGTGAAAAAACTTCAGATATCTCTTTTCTTTTTTGGTGGCATTTTCCTATCTACAAAGCACAAAAGGGTCAACAATATCAATGCTGAGACCAAACGAAATACTAATATGAGGCTTTATTATTTCCTGGCGTGTTTAGTAGCTTACCGTGTCAGACTAGTGCCAGCTCTCACGGAGTGTTTCTGACACTTCAGCCAACTAAATGACAGCATCTTGTCTCGCAGGCTCGAGGGCGCATTGGAACACTTGGAAATGTATTTTTCACTCTTCTGGGCGAAAAACATAGTATAGATAATAATACGAATGAGTTTGCAAATATATTGTGCAAAATATTTTGTTTTAACAGGCAATTAAAATGAACAAAATATTGGTGGGGACAATTGTGTCTTTCCCAAACTTTGGTTGTGACTAGTCCCTATGGACCATATGCAAACCTACGCCCTTGATTCTGATAATAGATATTCAGCCGGTGTTCACAACTTTATCTTCATGTGTAACAGATGCAATTTGAAATATACACCTTGAAAACTGCAAACCTATCTACGTCATGTTTTTTTTTGTTTTTTTTGTTTGTTAAATTCCCAGTAGTGATAACTAAATGATATGCTTATTATACATATTCCAAACAAAAACACTTTAAAAACTCTAAAAAAATAATTTAAATGAATAATTTATTTTTTTTGGTATGTTGGTCAGACACATATGCAACGCTGATTACCGTAATATGTGTGGTATTTGTTATAAATGTACGTTGGTACATAGAGGGTGATAAGAAGCTGTACATGGAGGGACTTAGGACCTAGGGGAGTGTAGGTGAAGGAAACAGGAAGAGACGGAAGAGACGCCACACAAACAGCTGTTCACCGCTCGCTGCCGGTTCTTGTGTTAAAAATGTCGCTTAATAATAAAAATAACAAAACTGCGTTAACGCGCGATCAAATAATTGTCGGCGTTAATGAATTAATGCGTTAGTGCGATAATAACGCGTTAACTTGCCCAGCACTAGTATTAATATGTACAGTTTCTCATTACAAAATACATGATATGGCTGTAGTACTATCTGCAGATTGTAGCTTTAGAACTTCATTGACTGAAACTGGCAAAACCTTAACTCTTGTTCCATATTAAACAAATGTCTGTCAACGTGTCAAAGGCTGAGGTGCATATTATATCATACTCATGGTCAACAAATCAATAAAAAAAAAAGATGAACATTTTTCTTGATGAACACTTTATTAAGACATTTAAGATGCCAGTACCTGCACATTCATTCTAACAATACAGCCTACAGACTACGGAGAGAGCGACTCCTCACCTTAGCTTTAGCTAAAACACCAATAGAAACAATGCTCACACTCAACAACTGTTTTTACTAATACAATGTTCTATAAATCATGCTGTGAATAATATCAGAACAAACCTCTCTGTAAAAAGCTTCACAATATGTGTAAGTTCTACTGAAGCGGAGCTGTACTTACATTATGAATGACATACATAGTGAAGACACTACAGGTGAATAGGGCAAACAAATAATAATATCAGACAGAAGACACGTTTTGGAAGCAAAATAGCCCAAAATCTAAAAATGAATCAGTGCACGTGAAATGTTCTCGTTGCCTGGGGCGTCTCGCCTTAATGGCATTATTTGCTGGGTGTAGTGGTGGTGGTGTTCAAAAGAATGTGGGTGAGATTAACGCACTGCCTAACCCCCCCCCCCCCCCCCCCCCCCCCCCTCATTTGGAATAAGTCTGGAAAAATGAAATGCCTTTCTATTCCAGAAGCCCCATGACTCATGGGAGCTGTGTGATCAGGCACTGTACCGCTGCATGTCATTTAATGGCTGTTGTGGCCTTAGTTTCTGTAGCTGTCCCAGAAGACCCTGGGTGGATGTTGTTTCCCTGCTAGTGGAGCTCGCTCCGTGACTGTCACTGCGTTTATGAGTCTGCCGCTCGGTGCCAGCCTGCATATCCACTTCACTGCTGAGCCGGTCGGTCTATGGCTGGAGGGGGAGAGAGGACGAGGAGGAGGAGGACTGTGATTCCACTCTAATTTTGTGCTCTTGACTTGAAGAGATTGCTCAGGCAATAATTGCAGACCCTTTGCTCGGGGTAAATCAATCTAAATGGAACAGGCCTGGATGATGCTACTCTACTTGACCGACTCTGTTCCTTCCTACTTCTGATTCCTTCAATCGCTCCCCTGATGCTCAAGTGACTGTTAAATAGGCTTTAGAGGAGCAGACACTCACACAAGCATTATCACACACACACACACACACACACACACATGAACCAAATGTTCTGACTCAAAGAAATGACTTCCACTTGCATAAATGACTTCCACTGATGGAGTCAATGGGAGGTTTTCACAGTTTTAAAGGTAGTTTAGTCAAAACCCAGAGCAGCACACACATGAATACATAAGCTGTTCATTTGAACGTATGAAATAAGAATCCCTGATGAGAACAATGCCCTGAGGCATGTTGTGTTGATAGCGTGAGGTTTGTGTCCGGGTCAGTAGTTAGTAAGTGTTCATGAAGTCAAAGAGATATCTTTTAAATACTCACAGCTTTTATAAAACGGATCATCACTTGCAGAAACTCGTTTGTGGTGAGATCAGACACACGGGTACATTTATTTTGGTCTTGCCGTATGAACCACGGTGGGGTCAATTGTTGCAACTTATTGCCCTCATTCTATATCATTTTAGAAATAAGCGTTAAAACGTATGACCACTGAAAGCTTTACAGGATATTTGTTATTCAATATCCTTTTTTTAAAACAGGAAGACATAGTAGCGCTCTTGTTCTCTCCATTCTGCCTGCATTAAGTAGACAGCCCTGGCGGACTTGACAAGGCTCATCATGGCACATGTGAGGTCAAGAGATGGAGCTGTGTGTGGGCTCTGCTAACAGCTGCTGTGCAGTGGAGGGATACAGTCACATAATACAGTAAGTACTGTATGCAGATGCTGCAGTGAGAGCTGTGAAATACAAAAGCTTGGGAGTTGCAGCGATGAAACACCATTTATTTTCTCTGGTATTGGAAACTGATATTTAGGATTCAAAGGTTTTATGTGTGCTCAAACAATATGTGCAGTGAAATGCAGGGCGGCATGCTTTTGAGGATAAAACGGATTGTGCAATTAAAAAACAACAACCAATGATTAGAGTAAGAGTTCAAATAACATGAAAGAAATATATAAATGAAAATGAAATATATATAAATGTATAGCTGGGCTTTTCAGCATATAAACATATATCACAGTTGTAAATACTAGATATTCTATAGTGATAAGTAGTCACATTTATCCACAATGTCACCAGCCTACAGGTGAGCTGAGTCAATATGTGAGTAGAGTAAGAGTAGAGTAAGATACATCCTGGTATTCCTCTAAACTCTAGTCCATCATAAAGCGTTTCATGGACCATTCTTTGCCCTCCAATCGCCAATTAAAGCTGAGCTATAACTCTTGAACCATCATAGATAACTCTTACTATCTCCCATAACCCACGTCCTGTCTGTTCACAGAGATCCTGTGTTATCACAGTAACATCAGTACCTCTTCATATCGCCTGATATCCTGTCTGTATCTCTTCCTCTCTCTCCCACCACAGCACACACAGCCTCCCATTACGTGTAATTGTGCATGTTAATCATTTTACCATTATGATTTCACAGCATGTTGCTGCTTCTCAGTAATGTGTCTGTTTTGCCAACTTTGTTATAATCCAGTGGTGCTCTGCTGCCCTGAGGCCGTCCTGGTTCAGTGTTCCTCACAGTGGGCAGGACATCTCACTCTTACTGAGCGCCCACCTCCAGCCAAAGACATCCTTAAAGGGACAGCACTACCTACATTTACATATGTTTCTCACCTGCAGTGCTATTGATCAATCTAGATTTGTTTTGGTGTGAGTTGCAGAGTGTTGGAGATGTCTGCCTTTGCTCCAATACAATGCCACTGGACGTCACTGGACGTCACTTGGCTCCAGAACAAAACAGTATAAAAACTCAACACCAATGGCCTGGTTACTCAAGATACTCCACACAGCTTGTCGTGAGCAGCTTCATGCAGGAACTATTTTATTTCTGCCAAAGTACACCCGCCAACCGCATCACCGCACTGAAGTGTATGTTTTAAACTTTTGCAAAAATAAGGTTTATTTATTTCAAAGTTAATGTTCGTCAGTACAAGTTTAAAAGAAGCACAACTAAAAGTCTAATGTGAATCCTGCAGCTGGTCTGATTACTTCATCTACTCCTGATGTTGGAACTGTTCTTGAGAAGCAGAATAAGAGGAGAGGATACGCATGTTTAACCCAGTGTATCAGCCTGTTTCACTGTGAAGTCCAACTGCACATTCATTTCATTCTGCTGTTCGAAAATATTTGATGAACACGAAAGCTCCTTTGAAGCAGACATTTTCCTTTCTGTCACGCTGGAGACTTTAAACTCTGAGTGCATATTTGATGAGCTCAGTGTATGTTTTGAGTATAAAAGATGTACTCCCTAAACTGTTAAGTCCAACCATCAGACAGAGTACAATGATTTGTTGTCTAAAAAGTCTCACACAGTTGAAATACTCAGGTACTGTAAAGTTCATGAATAGTTGATTCATGATACTAATACTTCATTGCTCTGTTATAGTGATTGCAAAAATCTCCTTTGACTTAAACCAACATCCCACCATCACAGGTAGATGTTTGTAGAAATGAGCCAATCACAGCTCTTCAATCATTGTTGGAAATTGGTCAATCAGATTGTGTTTCATGTCTGCAATTGTACTGGCATGATTGGACATTTCTTCCATGAGTCCATTGCTTTCTTCACCTCTGACATGAAACATGAAGTACTTTAAAAAGAAAGACATTACCACCCTGGTTGTTGTTTTGAGCCTTAAAAGCTCCGGGTTCACTGTATGTTAAGGCGGGTTCACACCTAAAGCTCTGGGTTCACTGTATGTTAAGGCGGGTTCACACCTAAAGCTCTGGGTTCACTGTATGTTAAGGCGGGTTCACACCTAAAGCTCTGGGTTCACTGTATGTTAAGGCGGGTTCACACCTAAAGCTCTGGGTTCACTGTATGTTAAGGCGGGTTCACACCTAAAGCTCCGGTTCACTGTATGTTAAGGCGGGTTCACACCTAAAGCTCTGGGTTCACTGTATGTTAAGGCGGGTTCACACCTAAAGCTCCGGTTCACTGTATGTTAAGGCGGGTTCACACCTAAAGCTCTGGGTTCACTGTATGTTAAGGCGGGTTCACACATAAAGCTCTGGGTTCACTGTATGTTAAGGCGGGTTCACACATAAAGCTCTGGGTTCACTGTATGTTAAGGCGGGTTCACACCTAAAGCTCTGGGTTCACTGTATGTTAAGGCGGGTTCACACCTAAAGCTCCGGGTTCACTGTATGTTAAGGCGGGTTCACACCTAAAGCTCCGGGTTCACTGTATGTTAAGGCGGGTTTACACCTAAAGCTCTGGGTTCACTGTATGTTAAGGCGGGTTCACACCTAAAGCTCTGGGTTCACCGTATGTTAAGGCGGGTTCACACCTAAAGCTCTGGGTTCACCGTATGTTAAGGCGGGTTCACACCTAAAGCTCTGGGTTCACTGTATGTTAAGGCGGGTTCACACCTAAAGCTCTGGGTTCACTGTATGTTAAGGCGGGTTCACACCTAAAGCTCCGGTTCACTGTATGTTAAGGCGGGTTCACACCTAAAGCTCCGGTTCACTGTATGTTAAGGCGGGTTCACACCTAAAGCTCCGGTTCACTGTATGTTAAGGCGGGTTCACACCTAAAGCTCTGGGTTCACTGTATGTTAAGGCGGGTTCACACCTAAAGCTCCGGTTCACTGTATGTTAAGGCGGGTTCACACCTAAAGCTCCGGTTCACTGTATGTTAAGGCGGGTTCACACCTAAAGCTCCGGTTCACTGTATGTTAAGGCGGGTTCACACCTAAAGCTCCGGTTCACCGTATGTTAAGGCGGGTTCACACCTAAAGCTCTGGGTTCACCGTATGTTAAGGCGGGTTCACACCTAAAGCTCTGGGTTCACTGTATGTTAAGGCGGGTTCACACCTAAAGCTCTGGGTTCACTGTATGTTAAGGCGGGTTCACACCTAAAGCTCCGGTTCACTGTATGTTAAGGCGGGTTCACACCTAAAGCTCCGGTTCACTGTATGTTAAGGCGGGTTCACACCTAAAGCTCCGGTTCACTGTATGTTAAGGCGGGTTCACACCTAAAGCTCTGGGTTCACTGTATGTTAAGGCGGGTTCACACCTAAAGCTCCGGTTCACTGTATGTTAAGGCGGGTTCACACCTAAAGCTCCGGTTCACTGTATGTTAAGGCGGGTTCACACCTAAAGCTCCGGTTCACTGTATGTTAAGGCGGGTTCACACCTAAAGCTCCGGTTCACTGTATGTTAAGGCGGGTTCACACCTAAAGCTCTGGGTTCACTGTATGTTAAGGCGGGTTCACACCTAAAGCTCTGGGTTCACTGTATGTTAAGGCGGGTTTACACCTAAAGCTCCGGGTTCACTGTATGTTAAGGCGGGTTCACACCTAAAGCTCTGGGTTCACCGTATGTTAAGGCGGGTTCACACCTAAAGCTCTGGGTTCACCGTATGTTAAGGCGGGTTCACACCTAAAGCTCTGGGTTCACCGTATGTTAAGGCGGGTTCACACCTAAAGCTACGGGTTCACTCAGTGTGCTGGTGGCCGGGCAGTGCTGTGGTCTAGATGTTCCGTCTGTTGCTCCTCGCTACTAGGAGTTGGCGACTACTACTGGAATCTTAACAGTAAGTTATCCAAACAGCCCAGTATCCCTAAGAATTACATGAAATGAGGCAGAAGAAGGGAATAGAGGTCAGGTCTTGTGTGAGATATTATTCCCGCATAGACATACTGGTCAGATTCTAGATGTCTGGAAAAATAGTTGTCATGTAATAGTCTGCTACACAATACACAAAGAGCAAAGGTGGTGCCTTTGTACAATCCATTCTTGTCCTAGGACCCCTAATCGGTTCATCGGGCCAGAGCTCACACCGCAAAACAAGTTGCCAACAGGACGTCCTCTGAAAATGGTGGTGTAGTTCGAACCTTAGTGAGATAAATACAACCGAACAGCACAGTCACTTCCATGTGGTCTGCTAACTGGCCAGTCTGTCTGCCAGCTGACCAGTCAGCCCATGAAGGCATTGACCCTCTCTGTCAACCAGTCTGCCTGTAGCTGCTTTGACTGCGTCCACATTGTGCCTGTCTGCTGTATGAAGCTGCCTCCCCTCTTCCCCCCATATCTCTGTCTGTCTCTCTGTCGCCCTAGGTTCACGTCACGCCATAACAGGATTCCTCTAAGTCAAGAGTTAGATAAAGAGCAGTGGGAGGGACAGAAATATCATCTCAGCCTCTCGCTGTTTCTCTGTCTCCATAAGTGCTTGTAGACGGAGATGGAGCGTTGCGTCTGCGCCGCAGGTCTCTGCCCCAGCCAACCACTGCTCTAATCCTGTTTCCTCTTTCACACGCTCCATGATCGACTACTTTGGGGTGCGTTCATGCTCTGAAATAGTCTGTATGAGCTATTTCATGCATGTTGTGTGGTGTGTTGTCTGCCTGTTTGTCTGCGCCCTCAGTGTCAGGATGTGTGGTGAGATAGTGAGTGTGTTGGTCAGCAGGTCCAGCAAAATGGATAGTGATGATATATGGGCGACACACACACCCCAGAGGTCGTTGCGGGAGCATGGTGCATTACTGTGATTGAAGCCGATAATGCACCAACAGACTCTGTGCTGTGCCCCTTCTAACCCAATCACAACTCTGCTGATGGCTTGCCCCGCCATCTGTGCTTCTTGGATTGGATGGGGGAGTGATTGATGTGCACTTGAACCTATTCCACTGAGTTATTGTGACCCGTTGTAGTCTTTAAGACAAGAACCTGTGGTCATTCTTCACCTACGGACGCCAGTTTGTTGTACTGTCCTGCCTTATCCAGCATTCATTAACTCTTTGATGCAAAGCTGAAATGCAATTATAGTGTTTCACAGTTGGGGGCGGATGTATGGCATCATACACTTTCTTATCCAACGGACTGCAGAAGATAAAGTATCTACGTTTACACAATTTAACCTTTTAGAAAGTTGGGTTAGGAAACATGTGCTACCTGAAATTGGTCAGCAGGTTGCTGCCTAATGCTTATTGTACTTCTAAAAACGTGGGCAACAATTTGACTTTTCATGTAGCCGTTGTAACTGTGAAAGCACACATTGACATCCTAAAATGAATTCTTCCTTGAGCCTGGAAGTCCATTGTTGACCTTGGAAAAAGTCAAGGTTGATTTACTAAGTAAAGCTAATTTAAGATAACATTCCATACTATTTCACCAAATATATGTCATGGCTTGTGTTTTCTCTAGATTCCCTTTAAAGAGTTGTTCCTCATTTCAAAATGCTGTTGCAGTCCGGACACCATTTTAAAGTGATGATTCTTTAAGCGGACACACATCTGACACACCACTCCAACATCCACTCGATGGCTGTACAAGAAACGTCCATATGACTCTCTGAACCTTCTTCCTTTTATACGCTCCTCTTCAATCTTGCCCCACCATCTGCTGGACTGCAAATGAAGTGGCAGGGGAGCAAAGTAGGCACCTCATCCACCCGCATTTAGCACTAATTACTTATGACTCTATTGTTCCTATATGTTTATATTTTAACTCTATAGATTTGTGATCTTTGATCAAGGGAAGGGTATCAGATGACAGTACATTTATTCATCATGTAAACACATATGACTTGCTTTGGCAGTGATATAAATCAGTAAACTGTTGTAGTTGATCCCATTTAAGGGTCAACCATAGACATTTGCGTGTCATCCGTTCCCTTTGGTTTCCCTACAGTGGGGCTGCAGTAGAGGACTCCATTGTAAACCGCTTGCATCTTGCACGGCGATGTCAATAACATGCCTGTGCAGCATGGTGACGTTTACCAACCCTGTGTGTATGTGTGTGTGTATGTGTGTGTGTGTGTGTGTGTGTGTGTGTGTGTGATGCTGTCCATAATTCTGTCCAGTCAACGCGTCATTTGGTCTGTTCCCACTAACAACAAATAGCCACATAGCTCTTGTTTTCCTGCCTGTTTCCAATGAGCCATGCTCCCATTTGTGCTTGTGTGTGCATCACATCGAGCATGTGTGGATTCTCTTTCCTTAGCATATGATTGTCCCAGTGTGTGAGAGTGCCTGTGTAATATGTGCTGCAGAGAATAGTAGAAACATCGCTCCAGTAACTTGCTGCATAATTCTGGGTGCCAGGGGAGACTCGGCTGGTTGCTTCGTTTCTATGGAGAGATGTCTCCCAGTGTTTGAAGAGGCTAAAATAGAACAGTACAAAGCGTGTCAAGGAAAAAGAAAAAGAAAAATCAGTATTCCCGCCACACACTCCGCACAGTGCAGCCGGGGAATAGCTGTTAGTCTGTCTGCCTGACTGACTTGACTAATATTTTTTGCAACCCACAAGAAACAAATATATAATTAGAACTAATGGGAGGGACTTCTATCTGAGAAGTGGTTGTAGGTGGAGATTTGAGAGTCCCTAAAATCTTACCACCTATCAGTGTCTTCCATTCGGCATGCTTTGTTGTCATTGTATCAGTCTCCAGACTCTATGAATACCAAAGACAGACCATGCAGCTGTGTGCACAGGCAGCTCAACTCACTTAATTAGATAAACAAGAAGATGTTCACATCATTCTCATCTTATTAACACTCATTTTACAGCATGGCCGGCACAAAGAAAGGCTGGGTTCAAACTATTGAGGGTGGCCATTTCTTCACATGGTTGATACAACCAGATCGGAAAATGAAAACATGGGACTAATGACGACAGTTGAAATACTAATCATACTAATAATACATAGATAGGATTTATAATAATCAGTTATTCTAGACAGCTTTTCATCTGACTTTGTGAGGCTCCATATCTCAGTAGGAAAATGAATGAATTATTAATATGAAATACTAGTTACATGTACAAAGACGTAGACTCCTTTGTGTTCCTTTTTGTCTTTGTTGTCCCACATTAATAGTTCAATTAACTGCACAATGTTCAATGATTTGTTTTAATGTGAGATCTACTGACAGTGAACTTAGACCCTTAAAGGGTTGTCAAAGCTGCTCAAGTGCCCATGATAGAAACACATCATAACATGCGCTGTTCTCTTCATGTCTTTAGGTAAGACACATGCTGTGGGCAGCTTTGCAGAACGATATCGTGGGATTGTCAGGATTGGTAGTGCTGGTGCACAGTGGAATACCTGTGAGTTTTGTGGACGGAATTTGATTTTTAGCTCCAATCGCTTCAAATAACTCAGTCCTAGAATAAAAGTACAAGGTGTTCTTTTATTTATTATATGGAGGTTCAGCTACTAGAGTGAACGACTATGGCCGCCAAGGGGTGAGGACATTGGTGTGGACCGAGTGGGCTATCGAACTGCTGGTAGCAGGAATGTGTCCCTGCTTGGGGCCCGTTGTGTTGCTTTTTTTGTCCAGCACTCGTAGTACCTGCTTTGACTTATTTATCATCGTTCCTCCCGTCTTTCACTTGCACGAGGCAAACCCCAATCCTTTAACGAGGGCCAGAGGCGTTGGCCTGTCCGTCTTTTAATATCCTCAATACAATGAGCACATGTCAGAGTGAAATACGGTGCGTAGGTGTTATATCAATGTGGGAGAGTGGAGGAGGGAGCGCTGGAGATGTAAAGAGGTAAGGAGATATGAAGTGAGGAGTATGAGGTTTGGGGTGGGGATTGGAATGGTTGCCAGGGTTACGGTCAGGGTCGCGACCCCTTATGTCAATCCGTCCATTTGGAGCATTTTGCAGAGTAAGAGGATTGGATTTTTTATGGAGATGGCTTTCATCTGCTGAAAAGCTCTTTCTCTCTGTCTCTACCTCCCTCCACCTCTCCGACTGTACTCCTTGCCCCCCCCCCCATCTTCCTTCTTGTGTTTCCATGTGACAAATGTCACCCTGACTGCGTTTCTCCTCTCCTCTCTCCTCACTTCCTTTCCTCCTCCTCTGCCTGCCCTCCATCCTCCTCTTAACCTCACCAGTGTGTTTATTCAGCCACATCAGGATCAACATGATCCCTTGTGATATTTTCCAAATGCCAATTTGTGTCACCTAACCAACACGCAAAAGATTACAGTATGTGCTTTGTGCATTGTTCCCCCTTCAGTACGTCTGTATCTGTCTGTGGATTTCAGATGAGGACTGAAAGGCTGTAATGCAGAG